>AP025052.1:10775632-10809505 GCA_036186865.1 Eustoma russellianum
GGGAAAAACCCCTTTAAGGCCCCTTTATATGCCTTGTGACCGAATTTTCTTGAGCCTTTGGGAATGAATTGGCCACTTCATGGAGTGCCTAACTCACGCTTGAATTGATTATATCGTTTGCTTATCATCCTAAAATAAAAGAATCACTAAGGAAACTTAGTGAAAGACACTTGAAGGATACCACTTTATTAATTCGCTTATATGAGTCTTCAAGTACTATATGACTTTTCGTCGGGGTACAACATTCTCCCCCCCCTTAATATAAGTTTCGTCCTCGAAACTTCAGGCTAGTCAACAAAATGGGGCGTCCACTCCTCATGTTGTCTTCCGTTTCCCCATGTGGCTTCTTCTTTTAGGTAAATAAGATCGCATAAAGCGTCTATTTAGTTTCCTCAGAACTGCTTTGTTCCATTCATCTTAGAGATTTCATCAGAACTTATTCTAATTCGGTGTTCTCGTAACCTATCTCATATCAAGCACTTGCAACCTTGGTACTATGTACTTGATAATGAATTCCATTCCGTGTAATCATGATCACAGCAGGCTTATAATTTCCTTTTCTATAAAATGTGTACAAGCGCTCATAGTGACGCATCATGACGAGGACCCCGAGTCCCATACGCAGTGTCATACTTGGTCATGTTATCGCTAATAATCTCACTTGCTTACTTGTGGTTTACTCATCAAAACTTAAAGAAAACTATCATAATCACTCATTCTTGGTTAATAGGAAGTAGAGTAGAGTACATAGGTACTTCACACTTATTAGGCGTACCTTGGTTGTTTCTTTGTCATCCGCATAAACTAGCCTTATATGGATACGGTTTCCACCTTCTACTTCGTTTTCTTGTTAAATCATTTCTTTTATTCTTTCGTTCCCTTACTATCGCATTCCGCTCCGTAGCGGTCCTCTAATAATTCACCAAAGGTCCTTGAATACGACTTAACTTAGTTTAATTTGATCTGGGGGTCTAGACCGCGCACCAATCTGATCACCTTAAACTTTTCATCTCTCTTAATCAAAGAAACATATTGTTCCAAAGTAATGAATGGGTACGGTGATGCGTGACCCTTGTCTTAGTGAGTCATATTCCTCAACCCTTCTCGTGACTAAGTTCTGAGAGAGGAAGAACTCACAAAACTCCTCTTAGAACTTTGCTCTTACTCTATCCAGTACCAGTATCAGCATGGAGTTACCTTCAACTTTACCTAAACATCTTTCTGCCTACTATGAACTAAATTCCCTATCCAACCTTGGAATACGTGTTCTTACGAACTATTTTCAATAAAGTTTACTGCCTCCTGGGGTGACAGTGATGATGCCATTTTACTGAATTGTGGTGCCTACCACAAAGGGTCGAAATCTTACTCAAGGTAAAATATTCAGAATAAGCGACAAATTTTAATTCGTAATCCATATACAATCTTATGGTCATGCAAGCAGGTATGATTACATCCGATAGATGGCCATCAACTAGGGCTTTATCATTTGGTCAAAACCCTAATTTCCAGTCTAAATCATCCTAGTCTAAGGTCAACTCTCATCTAGGATCATGACTTAGATCTAATATCAAGCTTAGTTGACTATGATCATAACTTAATTCTATATTCTGCCCGGATCTGGAGCCTTAGCTCTGATACCATCTGTGGCGCCCCGCACCCCGGCCCCGCCGGAGTCGGTGCACCCGCCGTACTTCACTAAGGAGAGTACTAGGCGTCCTCTCATACGTATCATGATCCATGGTATAATGCATGGATTTTTCACGCTTACGCGCAGATAAGTATGCGAAACCGTGGCAGAATTTAAAACTTTAAATTAAAAACATCCACTAGATCATTCTTTGTTTTACAACCCAAATCAAAGTATCGAACTCTCAAAAGTAGATGTTTCCCATTACAACTACATAATCAGTCATCAGTCATAATCGTCAACTCACGTCTCCTAATCTGCCCATCCTTCGCTGCACTCATGGGTAGGGGCTCTAGGTTCATCCTCAATCCATTCTACCTTGTTCCCTGCAGCCTCTGGGAGGAAAAATAGGGGGTGAGTGACAAAGTCACCAGCAAGTACACCATAAACAATCATGCATTAACTGGAAAGTACATACAAGAACCGAACCCCAAAATTCGGTTTAGAACATACCTGCCCTTCCATTAAACACCCGTAAGAAGTCAACACAATGTATATCCAAGGTCATAGCTTAACAGAGATTAAAACTTAACAGAGACCATAGCTTAAGAAAGGATCATCATTCAATAAAGATCATGCCATACTAAAAGGTCATCTCTCAATAAAGATCATAACCTAGGAGCTACCAATTCAAAACAACTTGGCCTAAAGGTCATAAATAAGATCATAGCTTACATATCAACAGTAGTGAAATCATAACTTAGGTAACGAGAGATAGAAGGATCAAACCTATGTAACATTACCTCTAACATTTGGCTAGCATCTCATCCCTTCAATCAATAGCCGTTAAGGCAATAGAATCATAACTTAGTCACGAAGCAAGTAATAACACAGCCTAGTGCAATTAGACTCAATATCATGCTCATAACCGTATGCAATGCAAATGAATGTGCAAAAGTAGCGCATAATGCCCTCCATCCAATACCCGACAGGGATCATCACTTAATGCGTCAAAATCATAACTTAAATAAAATCGTTACTTAATGAGCATAACAATAAAAGTCTGTACCTCGCATCAATTCATAACATAACAAGAGTCATCACTTAGGGAAGTCATATTTAGGGTCTACGAGGTCACCACAACTTAGTCTAAGTATCATGTGTCACTACACAATGACTTACTGAATGTAACATGCATGCATATGTACGTGTGATGCATCATGATAAAATGAATTATGCTCTTTCATGTTTTCTTTAAAATCATCGTCATCGTAAAACACTAGCGTGTTCAGATCTATCTTCTCGGATCTGAGGCGGTAACTTCTCCCCTTCGAATCTATTACTCCCAGATTCGGAACGGTAATGTCATCATACTTGCCGGGTCTATTCTCTTCCGGGCCCGCAAGGTCATCATACTTGCCGGGTCTATTCTTTTCCAGGCCCGCACAGTCATCATCATCATTCTCATCATCAGGCCTATTATTTTCCGGGTCTGCACGGTCATTCTATCAGATCACTTAACCCGGATCTGCTCAGGTTCATACTGGCCAAGTTCATACTCACACGGTACCGGTGGGGAATCATTATTTTCAAAATCATCTTTTGAAAACGCTTTTCATCTTTCTTTCTCATAAAAGACATGCTTTAAATCATGTACGTGACGACGATGCAAATGTATGACATGCATTATGCGACTCGTGAACAAATACATCATAACATGCATGCACGGACTTGTCTTTTAAACTCACATTCTGTTCATACAGCCTCGTGCTCATCAATTCGTGCTCATATTCATAAACCCATGCCATACATATGCATAATGAAGGCTTAGCCACATGCTACAAAAATTTCATAATGTTCCGAAATGTCTAACGACCTCAAAACATCATACTATCATCGAAAGCACTGCTGAAACCAGCAAGGCAGTACCGCCTTACCTCATTTTTTTGGGTCATAAAACCTTATTCATTTTGATCCATTACCTGGAAATCATAGCTAATTCACCAAGGAACAACATTCATAAGGTTAAACATCACATTCAAGCCTAAATGATCAAGATCGAAGCCTTACAACTTAAGACATTAAACTGTCCTATTTTTCAGTTTTGTACCACTAACTTTGACTCAGTTGTTAACCATCAAAATGATGGTTTTAGGCTGGATTATTTACATGAACATGCACATCTATGCCCTGAGTAATTATCATAAAATTTCCAAGGTAATTCAATAAGTTTAAAGGGATCATCTAATTACTTTCCCAAATTGGGTACATGCAGAGACTGGATTAACCAGTTGTATCACGAAATAAATTGTGACCAAACCACAACTCCTTTTAACAAAATTCTAACTCACAGATGTCATAAACACATCAAACTATCATCCTACCAAAAATCAGCTCATTTGCGTATTCCTAAGGTGCATTTTCAAGCCACACAACTTACTACTCAAAACTGTCCTGTTCCAGCAACTCTGTTTGAGCAGTTTCGCCAAAAATTTCATTAATAATAATTCACAACTCCTTTCATCAAAATTCCACCTCTCAAATTTCACATACACATAAGGCTATCACCATACCAAAAATTAGCCAATTTGAACCTCCTAGGATTCATGTTCAGGTCGTTCAACATAACACATAAATCTGTCCAGTTCCAGTACTTCTGTTTGACCACTTCTTACTAGAAACTTCATTAAGGATAACCCACAACACCTTTTATTGAAATTCAAACTCACACATTTCATATACATATGAGTCTAACATAACACCAAAAATCAGCCAATTTGAAAACTCCTAAGATTCATTTTCAGGTCATGCAAAACGTCACACTGTTCTGCCCAGTTCCAGTAATTTATTCTTGAGCAGTTTTACCAAAAGATTTATTAAAAATAAACCATATCTCTTTTTACTGCAATTCCAACTCTCACTTGTACTACACACACAGAGCTAGCTTCATGTCAAAATTTAGCTTAATAGAACACTTCTAGGGTTCGTTCTCAAGCCACACAATCAGCAACACAAATCTGCCAGCTCCAGTAGTTTCAGCATTTCTTCACCTTTTTATTGTTCAAGCATTCTTCAACCAACTTCATTCATTAAGGTGACTTACTAAACATAAAATGCACATTTAAACATGGTTATTTCAGGTCTCATAACTAATTTTAGGCTACACATAACTCATACCAACAGTCTTGCCATTTACGCTTAGAACATGTCACTTTTCATACCAACACTTTTCTTTACATCAACTAAGTTCATGTCTTGTTCTTAGAATCTTCAACTAAGATTCATAACTTAAAAATGGCTAGTCATTCAAGCATGTACTTCACAAATAAGGCAAGATTGGCTAGAGTATACTTGCCTCTTTGAACCTTAGAGCTTTTCATTAGCTTGAGCCTTGTTTGCAATGGATTGAAGTTTTCTCCAACTTCATCATTCCACACGTTTTTGGAAGGAAGAAAAGGATGAACATTAGCTACTATCTTAAATGAAGAATGGAGCTAGATTGAGGTTAGATTCATCTTACCAAAATGAAGCTTGAATGGAGCTTGAGATGGATTCTAACAACCAAGATGTTAGCTTCTCCTAAGTAGCTTGAAGGAATTTCACCTAGTGACCACTTTGTAGGTCGCGTTTTTGGCATGAATAAGGGAGGTACCATGTGAGTTTCATCCTTTGAAATATAGAACATACTTAGAAGGTTTAACATTCAACTTACCTAGATGGGTTCTTCAAGGCTTTAAGATGAAGATGATCTCACACTTCTAGCATCATCATGGCCGAAAGTTTGATGATGATGGAGTAGTATTCTAAGTGTTCTAAAATTTCTTGGGGAAGATTTTCTTCCCCTTGGCTTAAGGAACAGCCGTGGGTTATGTTGGGAGGGGAGGGATTCTCAAGCTAATTAACCTTGGTTTCTTTTCACTAACCAAGGTTTCTTTAAGGCAACTATAGTTACTTTATGACAACTATGTTGAGAAATCATGGTTTGAATGATTTACAAGTGCATGATTTATATGTTACATGATTACATGATCTAAATGTTATGAGATTTCAAAATGCATATGCCTATATCTATCACTGTTGTACTAACAAGCCATGAAGCGTTAAGGCTTAAATCATATGGCAGACATTATTGTATTTATTCTCAGGTGATATACACGGCATACATACAACTCTTGGATATGGTATATATATATTTCTTGGATATCTCGATACACGGCGTATATATTTCTTGGATATCTCGACATATATCTTATGGACACACGTCATATATATCTCTTGGATATACACTCTAAACATATATCTTATGGATACTCATGGCATATACATTTCTTGGAGTCTCACGGCATATACATATATCTCATGGATATACATACGACATATATTCTATCTCAGATGACAAGCTACATTATTCGATCTCGACATTTCGTCAACATGTCATCAACATATGTCAACGATAAGAGAATCATATATACATCATATACACATCCATGATACTCTCAAGTCATATACTTCATGTCATCAAACTTCCAAAATTACATCGACATGACAAAAGTGCAAAAACCGAAATGTATCATATCATATGACTACCGAGCCATCTCCGACACATCATATACTTATCATACAAAGATGGCCAGCCAATATACATTTCCAACACTCAAAACTTTTGTGCAGTACATGGAGAGATCAATACCAAAGTCACAAAACAAATACATATATCAATTCTCCATCATCTTCCTTATTTCTCTGAAAATCAAATTCAAAATTGATATACCCCTTGGCCGAACCTCTTATACACATTGGAGCTGAGATTATACATATTTATATGTATATTGCATGTTACATTATACATTTTATATGTTGAAGAGGTTTGAGACAAAACGGAGAAAAACCGAGCAATCAACGGAAGTTGAAATTTGAAGTTACTACATCATCGTACATGGAACGTTTATTTGCTACATGATGCCACATGTATTTATTCATGTATTATACATGAATTACACAGCCAAAGACATATCTTGAAAGGTTCTAGAAATCAAGGTAAAATGGTAAAAGAAATTTACCATGTTCATGAAGAATTCTACATTGTTACCATGCAAAATTCAGATTTGAATTCAGCACATTGGCTGACCAGATGGGGCGGCTGGGACAGCATGATTGGAGCCTTGGAGGAGTTCATATTATAATATAATTGATGAAGAAAGACCAAGCAATGATGGAAGACAAAGATACACAAATTAAGGAGTCAAGACCAAGACCCTAACAAAGCTGAAAATTCTGTTTTGAATTTGAAATTTCGGATTGGTGGCTGAAGTTTTGGGGGGAACTAATGACCTAAAGCATTCAAATTTATTCAAAGGCATTACAAGGACAATTCAAATCAGATTTGGGAGGCTCCTCTCAAGCTTCTAGGCGCCCCAAATGACTATAAAAAGGGCAAGAGATGATCAACACAAGACAAGAATAACAAGTGCAAAAATTCTGTTTAGTGTTTGCAAGACTACAATTCATTTTCCATATTCATCGCTTGTATATACCCAAAGCCTATCATACTTACATGTCATATTCAGTATAGGCTTCATACACATCACCCAAATAAGATTCATTGGTGTACAAGGTTGATCAAGGTGGTGATCAAACATTCATTTGGTGACGGTGGTGGTGATTGGTGATTCTTTGGTGTTGTTCTTTGTGTAGAACATTGTAAAAGGTTTGGATTGAAGGAGTTGGTGTATAACTCTATCCACCCTTATTCTAAGGTGACTTTGGTGACTAGTGAAAACCAAGGAAGGTGTCCTTGAAGACTGGAGTAGGTCACGTTGGCCGAACCAGTATAAAATTCTTGGTGTTCTTACTTTTCATCATTTTTACTCTCAGTTTATGTTTTTGCATCATTTTATGATCTCAGTAAAAATAGCAAATAATTTTCAAAATCATAAAAGTTTTCCGAAACATAGCCTTGTGTCTTAGGGTTCATTTCCCACTTATTTTATCAAATTTGGATAAGTATAAGTCATCCAAACATTCATAGTTCTGGAGACTAGTGCAAATCTGTTTTTTAGATTGGCAGAGGTTGAGCATATCAACTTGGTGACCTACTTCCCAAAGGAATTTTTCAAAAATGTTTTAACTGAGTATACTAAACATCCTAAGGGTCATCTCATAAAAGTTCAGGTCATTTGGAGTTGTCACCAAATAGGAATAAGTTTTTCATTTTAAGGTACAGGTTATGTCCAAACTGACACAGTCAGATCACGTACCACATTTGAATGACTCTAACCTTTGATTTTTAATCTGAAATTTTTTATGACACCTTTATAACACCTGATACTACATTGTGTCAAAATTCACTATTTTTGGAGGTCTACAACCCAGTTAACGAAATGTTTAAAAACGGGTCCTGAAAGCAGTCTCTGTTTTCAGAAGTGAGTAATTGGTTCTTTAAAATTTTTATAAACCAATTTTTTCCGCACTCACTATTCAACCCCCCTTCTAGTGGTGCTATACAGGTCCAACAATTGGTATCAGAGCAAGGTACACTCACAACAAGAAGATATAACAATCTTTGTGAGATGGCATCAAGTAGTCACAAACCGAGCAAGAAGGTATGTCTAGCCAAAGGCCTCCACTCTTTGATGGTGAGTCTTTTAATCATTGAAAACTTCGTATGAAATTGTTTCTTATGGCTATTGATATTGATTTGTGGTCTATAATAGAAGATGGTCCTTTTGTTCCATCTAAGATAACCGCGGGTTGATGGTGTTGATATAGAAGTTACAAAGTCTAAACTAGAGTATACAAGTGATGATAAGAAGAAGCTAAGTATGAATGCTAAAGCTATGCAACTTCTTCTAAATGGTTTGAGCAAAAGTGAATCTAGTTATGTATCTAATTGTTCTAATGCACAAGATATGTGGAAGAGTTTAGAAATGAAGCATGAAGGAACAAGTCAAGTAAAAGAGTCCAAAATCAATATGCGTATGTCTACTCTTGAATCCTTCAAATTGTTGCCCAAATGAATCCATTGTTTGATATGGATTTGAGATAACTAACATTTACAATTCTCTCTGAGTCTCTTGGCAAAGCTTTCACTTCACAGGAAAAGGTACAAAAGGTATTGAGAAGCCTTCCATCCGAATGGGATCGAAAGTTACCGCAATAGAAAAAGCAAAGAAACCAAGTCAATAAAAATGGAGGAGGAATTGATTGGATCATTGAAGGTATATGAAAACAAACTTACTATGAGGAAATCCGAATCAACTTCCGAACAAAGTAAGACAATAGCTTTCAATTCAATGAATACGTCTCTACTTCTTTAATTGCGTAAATGATACTGACACGGATTCGGATGATGAAAATCTAATTCTATTGGCTAAAGGATTAAGAAAATTTATGAAGAAGTCATTTAGAAACAAACATAAATCCACTTCATCTAAGTCAAACAGAAATAAGAACAATGATAAAGACATGAAATGTTATGACTGTGGAAAATCTGGACATATTTCCTATAACTGTCCAAACAAGGACAAAACAATGACAAAAACCATGACAAGGAACGGACACATACTAGTCGTCTCAGAACCGAAACAAAGGAATACAAGAAGGGCCTTCAAAGCTTCTACATGGAGTGATTCATCTGACTCAGAAAATGAAGAAGCTGAGGATGAAACGGCTCAAGTTTGCTTTGCATCAAAGGCGTCAAATGAGGTAGCAAAAGATATAGGAAATAAGTGGTTTCTTGATAGGGTGTTCAAGACATATGACGGGTGATCCAACTCTATTTCCAAATTAAAGAAAGTTGAAAAAGGAGGATCCGTAACCTTTGGAGATAACAATGAAGGTCGAATCATTGGAAAAGGAACAATCGGAAATCCAAGTACTCTTCAAATCTCCAACGTGTTCCTAGTAAGTAATCTATCATACAACTTACTTAGTATTTCACAATTTCTTGATAATGGTTATGATGTGTGTTTCTCTCATCCATATTGCAATATTGTTAATAAAAATGGAGAAACCGTACTAAAAGGAAAAAGAGAAGGAAATATTTTTACACTATCCATAGATGATATGCTAGATGCTAGAGTAAAATGTTTTATGACAAATGAACCAAATGTAAACTTATGGCATAGACGGTTAGGACATATTGGCATATCAACTCTTGAAAAACTTCAACGAAAGAATCTAGTACGAGGATTGCCTAAACTTGATACGGATAACTTTAAGTTATGTGAATCTTGTATTAGAGGCAAACAAACACGTGAATCACTTAAGTCTAAGAATGAGATCAGCACATTTACTATCTTAGAACTATTACACATTGATTTGTTTGGTCCTAGTCGTACTAAAAGCCTTGGAGGGAGACACTATGCTGTGTCATATTGATGATTTTTCTCGCTATACATGGACTTTATTTCTTGCAAATAAAGATGATAGTGCAGTTGAGATTGCCAAATTAATAAAACAACTTGAAAATGAATATGGCATAAATGTGAAAAAAATTAGAAGCGATAGAGGAGGTGAATTTAAAAATAAAGATATGATTGCATTTTGTGAAGAAAAGGGATTAAACATGAATTTTCACCACCTAGAACACCTCAATAAACGGCGTAGTAGAAAGAAAGAATAGGACACTATAAGAAATTGCAAGAACAATGTTATGTGAAAATAAACTACCTAAATTTTGTGGGCAGAAGCTGTAAATTGTGCATGCTATATAGTCAACCGTTTATCAATTAGAAAGAAAATAAACAAAACCTTATGAGATTTTAAATGATCGAATGCCCAAGATTGACTATTTTCGTGTGTTTGGATGTAAATGCTTTGTACTAACACAAAAGATAATCTAGATAAATTTGAGTCTAAATCCATTGAATGCATCTTTGTTGGATATTCTGTAAATTCTAAGGCATATAGATGTTATGATCCTATCACTAGGCAAATCTTAGAATCTATTCATGTGAAATTCAATGAATTCGGTGAACATGAAACAACTAAAGATTATGATGGTGATTTTGAACTCGAATCTGTGATTGATGATATAGAAGAAAATATAGTACATGATGAACACAACACACTAGAAACGCATGATCACTTAGAAATGCATGAGAACTTAGAAAAATCAAACAAGATTTCATAAGAATCATCCACATGAACTTATCATAGGTGATATATCACAAGGTGTACGACCACGTAGAAGAATAAATCAAGATGAAATAAATCAATTCCATGCTATGATTTCGGAAATAGAACCCAAGAATGTGTTTGATGCTTTAAATGATTCTTCTTGGATTGATGCTATGCATGATGAACTTAATCAATTTACAAAAATGATGTTTGGGATTTAGTACCAAAACCACAAGATAAAACAATAATAGGTACGAAATGGGTATTTAGAAACAAAATGAATGAGAATGGTAAAGTGGTTAGAAACAAAGCTAGACTTGTAGCACAAGGATATAATCAAGAAGAAGGCATAGACTATGATGAAACATTTGCACCCGTAGCACGATTAGAAGCTATACGATTACTACTTGCTATTGCTTGCATAAAGAATTTTAAACTTTACCAAATGGACGTAAAAAGTGCATTCTTAAATGGTTTTATACAAGAAGAAGTCTATGTAAAACAACCACCTGGCTTTGAGGATATGAATATCCCCATCATGTTTACAAGTTAAAGAAAGCATTATATGGTTTAAAACAAGCTCCTAGAGCTTGGTATGATCGTTTTGCCACTTTCCTCTTAGAAAATGGATTTAAAAGAGGAACCATCGACAGTACACTATTTTAAAACATGAAAAATCAGATTTACTTATTCTTCAAATTTATGTTGATGATATTATCTTTGGATCTACTTGTGATAAATTAGTTGAAGAATTTGAAAATTGTATGAAATCCGAATTTGAAATGTCAATGGTAGGCGAACTAAATTATTTCCTTGGCTTGCAAATTAAACAAACTAATAAAGGAATACACATAAGTCAAGCAAAATATGTGAATGACATGATTAAAAAGTTTAGCTTTGAGAATTTAAAGCCATCTACAACCCCCATGAGTATAGCAACTAAGCTTGATAAAGATGAAACTGGAAAAGACTTTGACAACGGATTATATAGATCTATGATTGGCTCTTTGCTTTATCTTACTGCAAGTAGACCTGATATCATGTTTAGTGTGTGTATGTGTGCTCGTTTTCAAAGTAACCCGAAAGTCTCACATTATAATGCTGTAAAACGAATATTTCGGTACATTAAGCACACTCCCACATTAGGTATTTGGTATGAAAAACTCTGAATTCAATCTACATGCTTATACTGATGCTGATTATGGAGGGTGTAAGATAGATAGAAAAAGTACAAGTGGTACATGTCAATTTATTGGAAACTCACTAATATCATGGTGTTCAAAGAAACAAGCTAGTGTAGCATTATCCACTACAGAGGCAGAATACATGGCGTTAAGTCTTTGTTGTACACAGTTATTATGGCTAAAACAACAAATTTCAGACTTTGGAATAACTGTAAATAAAATTCCCATATATTGTGACAGTACAAGTGCTATCAACTTATCTAAGAACCCTGTTTTACACTCTAAGGCAAAACACATAGATGTAAGATATCATTTTCTTCGTGATCATGTAAGTAATGGTAATATTATAATAGATCACGTTCGTACTGAAGAACAAATAGCTGATATCTTTACAAAAGCCCTTAATCAAGCCACATATGAAAATTTACGATCTAAATTAGGCATGATTTCCATTGATATGCGATAAATTATCGTTTTGCTCCAAATGTATCTTTTGATGTGATTTACAAAATCAAGGGGGAGAAAAAGCATGATTTTAAGGTCAAAGAGAGAGTGAGAAATTGCTAATTCAAATGTATGATATAAAGAGAGAGATCGATTATTTAAGGGGGAGTATTTACATTTTGAAAAACATGTTATGAATGCATAATTGTAGGGAGAGTGATTATGCCACATCTAAATCATGAATAAAGGTTATTTTGCAAATCATCAAAAGGGGGAGATTGTTGAGAAATCATGGTTTGAATGATTTACAAGTGCATGATTTATATGTTACATGATTACATGATCTAAATGTTATGAGATTTCAAAATGCATATGCCTATATCTATCACTGTTGTACTAACAAGCCATGAAGCGTTAAGGCTTAAATCATATGGCAAACATTGTTGTATTTTCTCAGGTGATATACATGGCATACATACAACTCTTGGATATGGTATATATATATATTTCTTGGAATCTCGACACACGCGTATATATTTCTTGGATATCTCGACATATATCTTATGGACACACGTCATATATATCTCTTGGATATACACTCTAAACATATATCTTATGGATACTCATGGCATATTTTCTTGGAGTCTCACGGCATATACATATATCTCATGGATATACATACGACATATATTCTATCTCAGACGACAAGCTACATTATTCGATCTCGACATTTCGTCAACATGTCATCAACATATGTCAACGACAAGAGAGTCATATATACATCATATACTCATCCATGATACTCTCAAGTCATATACTTCATGTCATCAAACTTCCAAAATTACATCGACATGACAAAAGTGCAAAAACCGAAATGTATCATATCATATGACTACCGAGCCATCTCCGACACATCATATACTTATCATACAAAGATGGCCAGCCAATATACATTTCCAACACTCAAAAATTTCGTGCAGTACATGGAGAGATCAATACCAAAGTCACAAAACAAATACATATATCAATTCTCCATCATCTTCCTTATTTCTCTGAAAATCAAACTCAAAATTGATATACCTCTTGGCCGAACATCTTATACACATTGGAGCTGAGATTATACATATTTATATGTATATTGCATGTTACATTACACATTTTATATGTTGAAGAGGTTTGAGACAAAACGGAGAAAAACCGAGCAATCAACGGAAGTTGAAATTTGAAGTTACTACATCATCGTACATGGAACGTTTATTTGCTACATGATGCCACATGTATTTATTCATGTATTATACATGAATTACACAGCCAAAGACATATCTTGAAAGGTTCTAGAAGGCAAGGTAAAATGGTAAAAGAAATTTACCATGTTCATGAAGAATTCTACATGTTACCATGCAAAATTCAGATTTGAATTCAGCACATTGGCTGACCAGATGGGGCAGCTGGGACAGCATGTTGGGAGCCTTGGAGGAGTTCATATATAATATAATTGATGAAGAAAGACCAAGCAATGATGGAAGACAAAGATACACAAATTAAGGAGTCAAGACAAGACCAAACAAAGCTGAAAATTCTGTTTTTGAATTTGAAATTTCAGATTGGTGGCTGAAGTTTTGGGGGGAATTAATGACCTAAAGCATTCAAATTTATTCAAAGGCATTACAAGACAATTCAAATCAGATTTGGGAGGCTCCTCTCAACCTTCTAGGCGCCCCAAATGACTAAAAAGGGCAAGAGATGATCAACACAAGACAAGAATAACAAGTGTAAAAATTATGTTTAGTGTTTGCAAGACTTCATTCATTTTCCATATTCATCTCTTGTATATACCCAAAGCCTATCATACTTACATGTCATATTCAGTATAGGCTTCATACATCACCCAAATAAGATTATTGGTGTACAAGGTTGGTCAAGGTGTGATCAAACCTTCATTTGGTGAGGTGGTGCTGATTGGTGATTCTTTGGTGTTGTTCTTTGTGTAGAACATTGTAAAAGGGTTTGGATTGAAGGAGTTGGTGTATAACTCTATCCACCCTTATTCTAAGGTGACTTTGGTGACTAGTGAAAACCAAGGAAGGTGTCTTGAAGACTGGAGTAGGTCACGTTGGCCGAACCAGTATAAAATTCTTGGTGTTCTTACTTTCAGCATTTTTACTCTCAGTTTATGTTTTTGCATCTTCTTTATGATCTCGGTAAAAATAGCAAATAATTTTCAAAAATCATAAAATTTGCAAAACATAGCCTTGTGTCTTAGGGTTCATTTCCCACTGATTTTATCAAATTTGGATAAGTCATCCAAACGTTCATAGTTCTGAGACTAGTGCAAATCTGTTTTTCAGATTGGCAGAGGTTGAGAACATCAACTTGGTTGACATACTTCCCAAATGAATTTTTCAAAACTGTTTTAACTGAGTATACTAAACATCCTAAGGGTCATCTCATAAAAGTTTCAGGTCATTTGGAGTTGTCACCAAATAGGAATAAGTTTTTCATTTTAAGGTACATGTTTGTCAAAACTGACACAGTCAGATCACGTACCATATTTGATGACTTAACCTTTGAGTTTTAATCTGAAATTTTTATGACACCTTCATAACACTTGATAGTACATTTGTCAAAATTTCACTATTTTTGGAGGTCTACAACCGAGTAACCAAGTGTTTAAAAACGGGTCCTGAAAACAAGTGAGTAATTGGTCCTTAAAATTTTTATAAACCAATTTTTTTCGCACTCACTATTCAACTCCCCCTTCTAGTGGTGCTATACAGGTCCAACAAACTATAGTTACTTTATGCCAACTATAGTTACTTTATGCCAACTATAGTTACTTTATGCCAACTATAGTTATTTTATTACCAACCTTGGTTATTTACCCAACTAGAGTTATTTCCTCAACCTTGTAGTAACATTAAGTAACCATGGCAATCTTTCTTGGTCAACCATAGGGGGCCGATTTTCTTAGGCTTGGGTGACCCCTTTTCCATGCTTAATTTTCTTTTCTTATATGTGGATAATTGTCTCCTAATTAATTGATAATTTCCACCTTTTTCTTGTTTTATAACAAAATTAGGAAAATTCTCAATTCTCCTTGGGCTAGGGCCGAATTTTCTCCAAGAATTGGGGAAAAATTGCTTACTACCTACAACTCCTTAATTTTCATTTGGGCTTTTTTTAGGGAGGCCCTTAAGATTAAACTCTCTTATAATTTGGGAAAAATCCCTTTAAGGCCCCTTTATATGCCTTGTGACCGAATTTTCTTGAGCCTTTGGGAATGAATTGGCCACTTCATGTAGTGCGTAACTCACGCTTGAATTGATTATATCGTTTGCTTATCATCCTAAAATAGAAGAATCACTAAGGAAACTTAGTGAAAGACACTTGAAGGATACCACTTTTTAATTCGCTTATATGAGTCTTCAAGTACTATATGACTTTTCGTCGGGGTACAACAGATAATGTTGTGCGGCCAATTATCACCCCAACAACGTTGTCGCCCTTATGCTCACCTAATTTGACTCGGCCAATTATACTATCGAACACCCAAGATCTTTCCCGGATTCAAGGAATTGGTGATTGTATTTTAAATGATTTGCCTCCTAATCCTGCCTCTTTTTCTATTTCAGATAGTGAAATTGACAGGCAAGTTGGCCAAAGGCCTTTCTCAGACATTGATTCTGACAATGCATTCTGTGATTATTTTTCAAACATATTGCAAGCGATGATTATTGATGCATCTCAGAAGGAAGGTTCTCCCAAGCCGCAGTCTCATCCCAATACTCCAACATCTTCGGCGACAACAACACCCTTTCAAGTTCCCTTGCGTCTTTTGCATCGTCAACACATGAATGGTTATCCAACATCTCCGCCTTTTACAAGATCCAGGGCAGCTCTCTCAAACTCTTTTGATATCCTCTCTACGGAATGAAGCTTATTATATGGAATGTTGGAGGTATTCGAACGTCAGTTGATAGGTTATTGTTATTAGTAGGTCGTTATCATTTGCATTTACTTGCGGTAATTGAACCAAAGGCAAGGGTCTCCTCGCTATTATCTTATCCTCTCAAACTTTGTTTCTCTCAAGCATTATCTGTGAATAATGACAGCATTTGGATATTTTGGAGGGACTCCTTTTTTCAGCTAGAAGAGCAACGCATCGGCATACATAATCATTCTATGAGGTTTATTTGGCTGCCTATAGGAGATTCTTTTGGTGTACTTTTGTGTATGGCCTTATAGCATTGCAGCACATCGTCCATTGTGGGTGGACTTAATTTTATTTCACGCATCTTTGAATATCCCTTGGTTACTTAGAGGAGACTTTAACACATATCTGATGTTGGATACTTCATTCTTTATGTCACCAACCTTGTATACTTCATTCTTGGCCAATCAAGATGCCAACTAGCTCCACATATGCTCCAACAAGGTTATAGTAGGCGTGTGACAAGCTTGTACATGTGCTGAATTTTATTTTTTAAAACTTTGTAAAATAGTGCACAATAATTATACACACATGGTATATTCCAATCAGTCCTTAATTGATTTTTCTAGAACACTTTAGATGTATAGAGTATGTAAAAAGTGTCTAGATACATGTTATATGTCATGCAAAAAACTTTCCATGTGTCGCGTTTGTAGAAAACCAAACTTTTGACGTTTGTCGATTACCCGATTTTTCTCCGATTAAATTCCAACTTTTTGCACATGTTATATATATTAGGGAATTAGGGGTCAATTTTACTATAAACATTTCCTCAACTACCTAGTAGCTTTTCCATTAAACCCTCTTAAAAGTGACTCAAGCATGATGGAGCCTTCTAATTGCACTCAACTGCCGGTTTTAACAATGGTGCAACCAAGAGACATCTTAAACTTTAACATGGTTACTTTATGCTAACTACAACTCAAAAGTAACCCTAGTTTGCTAAAGTAACTCAAGTTAGCAATAAAGTAACCCTAGTTTGCTAAAGTAACTCAAGTTAGCAAACCCTAATTAGCATAACCATGCAAAGGAAATTCTCTTCTTCTCCCTTAAGCTCCGAACGGCTAAACCCTTAGCATTTGAAGAAAATCCTCTCCAAGAATTCCAGAATTCTCTCAACTCAACCACTCAAGAACTCACAAAGAACAAAAGAATCAAGAACTCATCATCCACCTCACACGGCCAACAAGGAGTCAAGGAGACCTAAGAATCATTCAAGTCCAAAGTTGGTCTAGGTGAGTACATTCTAAACTCCTTAAGGGAATTCTATATCTTACATAGTGAAGCTCACAAGATATCCTTTTCTTGTGGAAACCGTGACCTTTAAGAGGTCACTAGGTGAGGATTTTCGAAGTGCTAAGAGAGATTAGCTTCTTGGTGGGTTAGAATCATCTCAACCTCCATTCAAGATTCAATTTGGTAAGACCATTCTAGCCTCAAACTAAGATGTATTGTGTATTTAAATAGTGGCTAACAAATATTCCTACCCCTAAAAACGTGTATGATAGGAAGGGTGGAAGGAAGCATTTCTTGTTTCAACAAGTTTCAGAAAGATCTAAGATCCAAGAAGGAAATTACACTATAAATACTCTTGACTTATGTGTAAAAGTATATTCTGAATGTCTATCTATTCCTAAGATTTAACCTTATATGGAAAATATTAAGCTTGAAGCATGAAAGTTTCGGATTCTTAAGCAAGGGTGACTTGTATGTGTGAAATTACCCCAAGGATAAATCCTTGCCTCCTTTGGAATATGAATATGTTGCATATCTAAGATAATGGGGGTAAAATTCTTTTTTCTCACCATGAAAATGGGACGGTGGAGGAAGGAGATGTGGTTGAACAATGTTTCAAAAGAAAGAATAAATTTTGGGTGGTGAAAGATATATGGAAATTGTATGTTTGAATGTTCCATTGCTTAGAGGTGTTGTGTTCATTAGAAAAATGAAATGTAGCCCCTTTTCATGTATAAGGATGGGCTGTTTGGGGGGTTAGGTAGTGCCTAAGTAAATTATGCCAAAGTAGACTTTATGATGTACAAAATGTGCAATGTCAAATTGTGCTATGTGTTATCTTCAAAACCGTTATTGAAGTGGTTGTATGTAGCTTTAGAATTTATTAGAACCTGTAATGTTTATGTTAAAAAGTGTATTTGATGGTTAGTAAGCTATTTTAGAGGATAAAGTGTAGTTGGTACACATTAGCAAGAAAAGTGACAAACAGGAAAAATTACTGGAACCGGGCCATATTCATGTGACTTTCTGTAAGACTCGAAAATGGACCTTAGAAACATACAAATGGGCTAATTTTTTGTAGGATGCTAGACTTATGTGTTTATTAAATTTTTGAGTTGGAATTTTCCTTTGGAATTTTGGAAAAAGGACTTGCGGTTTATTTATTATAAAAGGTTTAGTAAAGGCTGGTCATTCCAGATTCTGCACGTACCTATCTTAGAAAAATAATTAGATGACCCACCTTAGACCCATCGGATTGATCTAAAAGTTTTATGGAAATCTCTTGAGACATTGGGGAACATGTCCATGTAAACAAATCAGCCTGGAATCACCATTGTAAGGGTTAATAACTGAGTTGAAGTTAATGGTACAAAACTGGAGAAATAGAACAGAATTATGGCATGATGTTGTGAGGCCTTAGTATTTCGAATTTGGGCTCATATATGTTATTGGGCTTGGTCAATATCACTTCTTGGGGTGTCCATTATGGTTTCCAGGTATTGGTCCAAAATAAATAAGTTTTGGGTTTTAAAGCAGGTAAAAGCTGGGCACTGTGCAGCTGAATCCAGCCGTGTCCTGTTTGGTAATTTAATGATTGAGTGTTCTATAAGTCCTGAAACTTAAAACGAAATTATTTACGCCATATAATTAAGACTCCATTATGCTCACGTATGTCATGAGATCATGAAAATGGGCCGAAATTTGGAGGTTTGAGGCCGCATGAATAGAAGGTTAAATTCTGGAAATTTTTCCATGCTTTATGAAATAAGGCATGACGAGTATTATGTATTGCATCTAGCCATGAGTTCCATGTTGCACGTCATGCATTACATCATCATCCTTTACACAATTTATGATACCGATTTCATGACAAAGAACGATGAAAAGCGCTTTCAAAGAAAAGATTTCAGTTTTGAAAAGAACGATTTCCATTGGTACCATTTGATTCTGGCCAGCATAATCCGCTCCAGATCCGGGGTTAATTTATCTGTGATGATTATGACCGTACAGGCCCAGAAAGAATAGACCTGGTTATGATGATTATGACCATTCAGGCCCGGAGAGAGTAGACCTGTAATGATGATTTATGACCGTACAGGCCCGGAGAGAATAGACCTGATGACGAAGATGGATGGTATGACCGTTTCAGATCTGGACATAATAGATCTGAAAAGGATGTTTACGACCGTCCTAGATCCGGATATAATAGATCTGAATACTCACTCCTCTCGTTTTATTTACGATAACGTTTTGAAAGAAAGAATAAAAAGAACTTGTCCTTATTTTCATCATGACGCATCGCATATGCATACGCATACATACGACATTTGTATGTCTAGTTGAATAATTGATGTATTATCACTTAGGATATGATGATAGGTTTTGATATTTCTGAAGTTAGGATCTAACAAGATTTCTTATCTCTTAAGTTATGATCCTATGTCCTTACAAATGATGAAGTGAAAGTCAGGTATGTGTCAAATCCAAACTTTTTGGGGTTTTGGTTATTGTGTGCACTTTCCATTTAATTCATGATTATTTATGGTTTACTTGCTGTAACATTGTCACTCATCCTATTATTTTTTCCTCCCAGAGCCTACAGGAAATAGAGTCGAATAGATTGAGGATGAGCCTAGGGTCCCTTATCCACAGGCGTGCGAGAGAGGATAGCTACAAGACCTAGTATGATGACTTATGATTGATGAACTTATGATGGGATTTGAAGTTGGACATCTCTTTTATTTGGTGGACATTGATTTAGACAATGTTTTGAATGTTTGGAATGTTTTTATTTTAAAAGTTTTTATTCTGCCTCTATTTTTCTTACCTGATGATATGTAAGTGGAAAAATCCATATATTAGTTATGGATGCCGATATGATATGAACCGACGCCTGGTACTCTCCGTAGTGAAGTACGGCAGCGCGCCGTACGCAGGCGAGCCGGTGTGGGGCGCTACAATGGGTGAGTAAAACACACATCAAAAATGTTGTCAAGAAACTGTGAGATGATAAGCAAATTATGGGTTAGATTACTTACCAAAAAGACGTTGGAGATTTGGAGAGTACTTGGGCTTCCAATTGTACCTTTTCCGATGATTCTTCCTTCGCTGTTGTCTCCAAAGGTCAATGATCCACCTTTTGTAACCTTTTTCAACTTTGAGAACAAGCTCGGGTCACCCGTCATGTGCCTCGAGCTACCACTATCAAGGAACCACTTGATTGATGTACCTTTAGATGTATTGTTCCCTGAAAATGTGCAACATACGATTTAGGTACCCTTTTATTTTGGGTCTTTACGGGTTAGTCTTCTCCCCTTGTAAGAGTACCTTTTCGTATCCATACTTGGGTGACCTTTCTAGGTCTTACAAATGGTTAGAATATAGATGAAGAAGCAATATAATACACATTAGGTCGGAATGCACTTGCCTGTGGTCGAGAATTCTATTATAAACATTTTATGGTTGTCGTTTGTGATATGTTCTTGTGTTAGTGTGCATAGTGACGCAATCTAGATGCATTTATGTTGAATGAATGTCGTGTATGCATCAATGGTTTCTTTTCATATCTATATGGCACATAATTATATCTTGTATGATATGAAGAAGAAGCCACGATGAGATGAGGTAGGGGGAGTCTAGGCGTCTCATTAGGTGCCACATTATCTTGACGGCATCAGTTTTTCTTAGATGAAGTACGGACTGAATTTGGTTTGATTTATTTAGTGTCTCATTTTTCTCAACGTATCTGAATCCGGTTTTGTCGCTATCATTGCTTCTATGAAGTAGATAATGCGGTCTAGATGTTTGTACCCGTGTCAAACTGTTTCACCATTTTTCTAAAATCCGCTTTCCTGGATTTCAAATTTGAATCTCGGATTTCAGTTCATTATTTTGTATAATTAATTATGATAATCTCTGATTTCAATGCATTGATTGTGCAAGACGATTCTTCTTTTGAATCGTTTAATTGAGAAACAAGGTTCGTGTTAGATGATTCTAACACTTTTTGTCTTAAAATAACCGCTTTCTTTTCATTCGCAAGAGTCTTTGTGAATTTATGAACTTCTAAATATTGACTAAACAGATCATCGTAGGAAGGCTCAGAATCAGAGTCAGAATCAGAAGATACCTCGTTTGATGCTTTGGATGCAAAGCATACTTGTGCCGTCTCTTCTTTGGTATCATCTCAGAGTCAGATGAATCACTCTAAGTGGAGACCTTGAGTGCTCTCTTGAGTTCCTTTGTTTAGGTTCTGAGACGGGTGTATTTTGTTCCACTCCTTGTCACGGTTTTTGGTCATTTGTTTGTCCTTTCTCGGGCAGTCATATGACAAGTGTCCAAGTTTCCTGTACTCATAGCAATTAATGTCCTTGTAATTATTTTTATTTTATTTCTTTTAGTCAAAACAGCCTTAGGTTTGTTCTTAAATGACTTTTCATAAATTTTCTCAAACCTTTAGCCAAGAATATTAGATCATCATTGTCCGATTCTGTATGACTATCATCTACCTGATCAGAAGAAGTAGAGACATATTCATTTAATTTAAAAGCAACAGTCTTACCTTGTATTGATGTTGATTCTGATTCCCTTAATGTAAGTTTGTTTTCGTATACCTTTAATGATCCGATCAATTCCTCCATCTTTATCGATTTTGTTTCCTTACTTTCCTCAATCGCCGTGACTTTGGGGTCTCATTCGGATGGGTGACTTCTTAGCACCTTTTGTACTTTTTCCTGTGTACAAAAGGCTTTCCCAAGAGACAAGAGAATTTAAGTCCATATCAACAATAGATTCATTTGGCAATAATTTAAAAGACTCAAGAATGGACATAAACATATTATTTTAGACTCTTTGACTTGGCTAGTCCCTTCGTGTTTCATTTCTAGAATTCTCCACATCTCTTAAGCACTAGAGAAATTAGACACGGAACGTGATTCACTTTTACTCAGAACGTTTAAAAAGTAGTTGCATTGGCTTCTAGCATTCATACTCAATTTCTTTTTGACATCACTAGTATATTCTTGTTTTAATTTTACAACCTCCAGTGTGACACCATCAATAGTAGTTAACTTAGAGGAGACAAAATGACCATCTTCTATAATTGACCACAAGTCTATATCAATGGCCATAAGAAAAAGTTTCATTCTAAGTTTCCATTGTATGAAAGACTCACTGTTGAAAAGAGGAGGCCTTTGACTCAACATACCTTCTTGTTCGGTCTTGTGACTAGTGGTTGCCATCTCACAAAGATCGTTGGATCGCCTTGTCATGAGTGAACCTGGCTTTGATACCACTTGTAGGACCTGTATAGCACCACTAGAAGGGGGAGGGGGTTGAATAGTGCATGCGGAAATTCTTGTTTTTAAAAAATGTTTTGCTCAAAAACCCCACTTCTGAAAACAGTCCCTGTTTTAATTTCCTGATTCGAAATAATTAAACGACCTAGTTAGAGACCTCCAAAAATTATGGAATTTGGTGATATTCTACTCTCAGATATTATTAATATCTCACAAAAATTTCAAATTAAAATTCAACTCCTAACCCTTTGAAAATTTGTTTTTGGTCAGATTGCATGAATCTGCCAGAAACCGTACAACCGACTTGAAAAATTTATTCTTACTAATTGGTAACTCCAAATGGTCTGAAACTATAATGACAAATCCCTTACGATATGTATTTTAATGGGTTGAAACCGTTTTGGAAATTGTTTTTGGAAAGTATGTCAACCACGTTGACATTCTCAACCTTTGCAAATCTGAAAATCGGATTGGCACTAGTCTCAGAACTAATCACGTTTGACTGGCTTATACTTATCCAAATGAGTTGAGACTTCCACCGGATCAAAGCTAGGATATATGGCTATGGTTCTGAAAAGTTTTTTAAATTTTGAAAATCGTTTACTAGTTTTACGATTGCGACAAAGTAGATGTAAAATGCTGGAAACTGAAAGTAAAGTGATGAAAGTAAAGACAACCAAGGATTTTATACTGGTTCAGTTAAATCACCTACTCCAGTCTTCGAGGACACCTCCCTCGGTAGTCACTAATCACCATATAACACCTTAACACAAGGTTTGTTGGAGTTACACGCCAACTCCACCCTTTTACAAGTGATACAATATAGCACACAGATCACGAACACCACCACCGAACGAGTGAAGGTTGATCACACCTTGATCAACCTTTTACAACAAATGAGACGTGTATGGTGGTATAATCAAATCCTATACAATATTTTGAATATGTGAACAATAGGCTTGAGAGAATAAGAAGAAGAAAGAAATGTAGAAGAAGAGAGTAGAAGATCCTTTTGCACTTGAGAGAAAATAAGAGTTGTCTTGGCTTCAGTTTGCACTACTTCTCTTCCTTTAAACAGCCTTGGCTGCCCCCTTTAGGTCATCCTCCACTCTTGATAATTCTCTTTAATGCCCTTGGAAGATTGCCTTGTGTAGATATGACACCATCTTGCACACTTGGCACAACATGATTGAAGGGATGACTTGGCCTTGCTTACTTGGCACTTGATGATTGGTCCAACTTGTCATCATTTAGTGTGCTGTAAAATCTGATTAAAACTCATAAAACATGTGTTAATTTGTAGTCAAGAAGTTACCAAACAATCACCATTCAATCCCTTCAATTTCGGGATGCACATTAAACACCAAAAATAGTCCAAAAATTCAGCCAGCGTATAGTACATGTGCTGAATAATTTTCAGCTTGTGTAGTAATTTGAAATGTTTGAATTGTTACCTTGTGCAGCTCCCTTTTTAGGTCACTAACCTTTTCTGGAAAATTATCTACCAATTAAGATGCCAAATAATCTCCACATAGGCTCCACCAAGGCTGAACATGGCGTGTAAGAAGTCTTTCACATGTGCTGAATTTCATTTTGGCAAACTTTGTAAAATAATGCACAATAATTACACATATATAGTAAATTGCAATCAGCCCTAATATGAATTTTCTAGAAAACTTTAACATGTCTTGAATGTGTAAAAAGTGTCTAGATACATGTTACACGTCATGCCAAAAACGTTCCACGTGTTATGTTCGTAGAAAACCGAATTTTCGACTTTCGTCGATTACGCAATTTTTTCCGATTAAATTCAAACTTTTTGCACATGTTATATATATTATGTCACACATAATATACATAAAATAAATTATATATTCATCTCTAATGGCTGATTAAGATAGGCGCCCCATGTGCTTAATAATTTGAATTTGAAATCTCCACCATTTGGCCTAAATTGTGGGTGATTTGTGTGTGCCAACATGGAATGATTTCATGGCTGATTTGAACATGTGAGCCACAAAATTTTTGGCTATTTTTAAATTATATGGGCTGGACATATTTATATGTCAAGTACGTGACACGTTGACGAAGTTTCGGTAGTCACTCGATACGAAAATTTTCGGTTTATAACCTTGTAACGTGTGGTTATAATTTTGTCATCATTGTGACTTATAATATATGATATAAGACCTGAATATGCTCACAAATATGGGGTAAATATGGCGGTGTGACTTTGACGTACGTTTGTAATATATGTAACGTGTCGGTAGTACGTCCGAATATATGGGTGTTGTGCCTTTTAAAAAATCTGAATATATATATATATATATATTATATATATATATATATATATATATATGTAAGCTTGTATATCCAAATGGGGAGGAGACTTTCCTTTTCCAAATGTGTTGCCATCAAGCTTTGTCCAAATATATCTCCATTCAATGAACTAGTTAGTTCTTTAACTTGACTACTTCACTTAATGAACTAGTTTAGTTCATTAATGGTGGCACCTGAAAATAGTTCAAAGGAAACAAATGTTTACCATATGATGTAAGCTTTAACTCTTAATGGCTTGTAAGTACGGCAACAATATATATAAAGTATATGATGCATGTATATCAGAAAAACGTGTCAAGTAATAAATTTGTCATGCATTTCATAAACTTGTACTATTTAAATCATACATTTGTAAATCACTCAAACTCTTTTTCTCAACAAATGTGACCTACTCCAGTCCCAAGGAACACCTTTCCTTGCATTTCACTATGGTATGAACCAAATTACAACAAGAACCAAGCTTGATCTTTGGGTTAATCATCAACCCTATTAAAGACTTGGATGAACACCTTCTATGCAACTCTTGGTTGCAACACCTCTATCACCTATTGATGTAGCCTTATAGATTTGGCTAATCAATCTTGAAAATGAGACACAAGAGGCTTGTAGCTCTACAACAAATATCACAAGAAAATCTTGGCTACAATGAATGAAACAAGAATGAAGAGTAGAAGAAGATAGCAAGACAAATCAAGTTTTGCTTTTCAAGTGTATTCTTCTTCTTCACCATTGCCTCCTATTTATAGTGTAAGTTGAGCCTTGTAGATAAGAACTCCAATGTGTCACTATCTTCATCATCAATGCTTAAGTGTCTTCACATCATTGGTTGGCCGCCTAATCACCTTGTACACTTGACAACATCAAGTAAAATGATTGGTCCACCTTGGAACACTTATGTTGGCCGAATTTTATCACGAACAATGACCTGGAAGTTTGCTTGAAAAATTAAGATAATACTAAGGAATAATACCACCAAGATACCCTCAACTCCTTGCACAAGAATAGGGCATGTGAAGGCTGAATTTGACTCAACAAATCTGTTGAAAATAGCCTAATAGCCGTTGGCTTCCAATTCAAACTTTTCAAAATTTTCAAGTTGGCAACTTTTGCCAACTAGCTTCTTTTTGATTGGTCCACTTGTCGCCAAGATATTAAATGAATAGCACATCATCTCCAACTGAATATACACGTTTTTCAACACATATATATGTATATCAACTCAGTTTTTGAAGAAGAAATCAATAAATAATAGTTGACAAAATTATGTCAACATATAACACCAAAATTCCCAATATTTCTTCTTGTATGTTGTGATCATTTGCACACCTTTAACACCTTTAAATTCTCTGAAATATGATGATTAATATCTCCCAATAGCATATAGAAGAGGGTCTTCAAGAAAGAAATAGAATGTGACTTCACGACTTGTCACATATCCTGCTACTGTCGATAACGCCATCAATGGAGAGAATAAGATAAAGAACCACAAAATAATCTTCAAAATGATCATACACAAGCTTTAGAATGAAGATAATAATATACTCAAGAGATTCCATGAGTGAAAATACCAAAAATACCCTCAGGGGTAAATGACCAAAATGCCCCTGGTGAGAGAAAACTCCAGAAATGACCCTGATGGTCAGAAATAAATATAATAACACCTTTGTCATGATAAATAAGAGGAGAATAAGTCCTTGAAGTATTTCCATCAAATCATGTTCCTACAAAACTCAAAATACCAATTTTTCCCTTTTTGGTAAGTTGTAGAAACTTCCAAGGCACATTAGTCACAAGACATTATAATCATCAAAAACACATAATATCAACATAATGAACATGCATAATAATCATCATCATCATCCATACCCAGTATATAATGAACATGCATAAATCATGTACAAATGAAAACAATCACTTTATCACATTTTAGAAAAATATTTCTAAAAGCCCTAGACATCGATCGATCGAAGTGCCTCAACTTCAGAGATCGATGTATCAGAGTGAATTTCAGAATTTGTCTCTAACCTAAATCGATCAATCGAAGTGAGGGTTTGATGTATACATCAATCGATCGATGTGTCTCAGGTTTAGAGATTAATGTCTCACAGTTTGGTCTTGAACTTTCTCTGCCTTACATAGATAGATCGATGTGAGGGATCGAAGCACATCGATCGATCAAAGTGCAACAACCTGAAAGATATATGTCAATTTTCTCAACTTTTTCAACTTTTAATCACATATAACACCATGTGTGACATTTTTATGCATTCACCGGTTAAAATCATGACTTTGAAAAATATCCAAACATATTTCTCAACAAGTATGAGACTAGAGGAGTGGCGAGGTGCTTTAGAGAGAAAAGACTAAGGATTTGTCGTTCCAAGACTGAATATCTGCACTACGCCTTCAGCGACGCAGCTGACGATGATAATCGCCAACTCAACATCGAGGGTCAAGTGGTCCTAAAGGTAAGTAAGTTCAAGTACCTAGGATCATTTATACAGAACAATGGGGACATAGAGAGTAATGTAGCACACCGAGTTCGGGTTGGTTGGTGTAGGTGGAGGGCAGCCGCAGGGGTGCTGTGTGACAAGAATTTTCAAATTAAATTAAAGGGAAACTTTTATAGGGTGGAAGTGCGGTTTGCAACGTTATATGGAACAGAATGCTGGGCCATCAAGAGGACACAGTCACAGAAGATGGAACTGGCAGAGATGAAGATGTTGAGGTGGATGTGTGGGCATACAAGGCTAGACAAGATAAGAAATAAGGTATATAGAGAAAGGTTAGGGGTGACTAGTTTAACAGATAAGATAAGAGAGGGAAGACTGAGATGGCTTGGGCATGTCAAGAGGAGACAGACAACGGCGTCTGTTAGTGCAATTGAAAACCTCACTGTAGAAGGGAAGAGGAGTAAATGCATGCCCAAACTGATGTGGGATGAGCACATTAGGCATGACTTACTAGAGTTGCACCTCTCTGAGGAATGGTCTAGGATAGGAGTTCATAGAGGCAGAGGATTAAGGTTAAGGAGGGGTAGACAGGATATAGAGCATCTTAGAGCATACTTAGAGAATTAGATAGTATTTGCACTTTAGTTTGAGTTTGCATATTTTGTTTTGGTCTTTTTCTTTCAATTATTTGTGCATGTGCAATATTATAACTATTTTAATAGCAGAAGACTTTTGTATATATTTAAGTTGACTTTGCACTTGTTTGTTTATGTTCTCCCGTACATATACACGTTAGAAGTATTTTAATATCGCCAGCCTTCTCTTTGTATTTCTTGAATGGCCTCACTAACATACTAGCATATCATATATGTATTATTGTGTCGTTTATGCAGGTACATATAGAGCCAGGGTCTCACTGGAAGCAAACTCTCGATCCCTTGGAATAGAGGTATTGTTTGCCTGCCTTTACCCTCCCCAGACCCTAGCGATATATTTTGCTATCATTGGGAAATACTGGGTTCGATTGATTGAACACTGGCCGTTTACGAGAGACTCGTCGGCGGCATCACTCTGCATTATATGTTCATTTCTTTTCTTGTATTATTGCTGGCCCATATAGAATAAGTATGTACTTTTTCCTTCATGCATGATTTTATCCACAAGGGTGGTTTTGCTTGCCAAGGTTTTAATGAGGCCTATCATATCCCATATGGTCAGCATCCCTTGCCCCTAGTGTAGGACATTTACAGTACCATTTACAGTCACTCATAAGACTATCTAGAAACAAAGGAAAGTAATCTTTCTATACGCTTTACGCAAACTTTGATTGTATAGGCCCTATGATCTTATAAACAGAAAATCCGGATCACACATTAGTAGCTTTGATTTGTTATGCTAAATGGTTTACTATATGTAATTGTTGTTGATTTAGTAAAGTCATGTTCTTTGGGCCAATATCTGAAAATGGTTATGTTGTGATCTTTGTTGTTAAATATGCCCATAAAAGTTTTATTCGTGATGTGTACATTGTCTTGGTATAAGTTCTTAAGTTTGGTAACTACACCTTAGATGTTTTCAGAGTATTTGCAGGGAGTTGAAGGATGAATGTTGGCATTGTTGTAGACTTGTTGTGTTGGAAAGTTTGAAGATATCTATTGAAAGTTGTGGGTGATAGAAGGTTTAGAGTGGATACTGTTTTACATGTTTGAGAATCAACTCATGTTAGTTGCGTGTTAAGCATGATGAATCTAGGTGTTAAGATGGATCTTGCAGTGTTAAACATGAAAGGGGTGAAGGAGGAAGGTGATGGGAAGAAGTTACTGCAGAAAATTGCAGTTCTGGAACCGTCATAAACACTTCGAACACCTACTTTAGGCGCTTAAAGTCACATTAGGTGCCTAAAGTAGGCGTTCAATGTGTCCCAGTGCATCTCCGTACACTTCAAACACCTACATTAGGCGCTTCATGTCACATAAGGCGCTTCATGTAGGCGTTCGATGTGTCACAACACATTCCAGAACACTTCGAACACCTCCAAATGCGTTCGATGTCACATAAGGCGCTTCGTGTAGCCGTTCGATGTATACCAGCACATTCCCAAACACTTCGAACGCTTAGTATAGACGCCTCATGTCACTTTAGGCGCCTCAAGTAGGCGTTCCAAGTGTACTGGAAGTCTTTTTGACCCATTAGGCGCCCTATGTATGTGTAATAACTCTATTCTCTTCCTTGATCATAAAATGCAAGGGTATTTGAGGTGTACTTGAGGGATAGATGTTAAGTTTGATTAAGTAAGGGTAAGATTGGATCCCAAGTGAGTTGGTGATACGAACACACTTAGAAAGGTACGAGCATGGAGTGTATGAGGGGCAAAATCATGTATTTGATATGTAAGATGTGTATGTATGTTACATGTTTGATATGAAGTTGCTTGAGCATCCTACATCATGACATGAACACTTTGCATTTGACATGAGAATCGCTTTGCGAAAGAACATGTGTTTACAAGAGAAGATTAAAGTTTTCGAAAAGCAAACTATGGCTGCTGGTTGATCACAGGGTATAAAAGTCACGCCTGCGAATGCAGGGTATAAAGCGTGACCTGTGAATCAACAAAAGGGTATAAAGTATTTTATGGGGCCATGGACCTATCAACACGGATATATGATATATGTAATGGGGCCATGGACCTTTCAGCACGGGGCATAAAGTTATATGTGACGGGGCCGTGGACCTTTCAGAACGGGGTATAAAGTTCTGTTTGTTGTGGACTGATCACCCACATGGTATAAAGTTCTACTACGCGAAGAATATGAAATGTTTTGTGAAATGACACGCATAGCATATTTACGAAAGAAGTCGTATGCATGGGTTCTGTGTGTGGTTTTGAGGAAGTACATGCATCATGATACACGAAGCATAAGATTTGACATGCAAGAAATGTAACTAGCTTATGTTCTGTTTATGTGGTACGTTATTTTAGTTACCTGTTTGTTCTTGTATCCCTGTATCATTTATGTTATTTATTTGTTTTGAGGAATTGTTATAAAGATGTTATTTTCTAACATGAGCACCTTATTTTGGGCTATGACTTATACACTGGTGACTTGTCGTGTGTGATCCTATAAGTACGAAATGATATTTGTCGAAGACGATGGAGAGCGGGCTCAATGGGATGAGGGTCATGGAAGTAGATAGATTTATGATCATTCTCTTTAAGTTGGAAGACTCGATGTTTATCATATTGTACTGGAGGATATGTTAGACCGTTAACTGAACACATTTTATTTCTGCTGTATTTCTTTGTTACATTGATGCTGGTGAAGTTTTAAATTTTATGACGTTTCTGCTGATTTATCTTACGTCATGAATGACGTGCGCTTGATCTGCTTTGACGCTTCGTAGTCCTCGTATTAGACTACGGCGGGTGCATTGGTTACGATGCTAGTATCGGTCTGGGGCGCTACATGTGGTATCAGAGACTAGGATACAGATCTATCTCAGAAACTTAGGTTCATGATCTTTTAGCCATTTAAGATATGATTTTCTTTTTAAGTTAGATCCTTAGTTATAAGTGCTACTTTCTCTAGAGTTTAAGTATGCTCAAGGTTGGGTGTGTGCGAGCGCGTATATCATCTGATTTCGTATTAATATTTTTATTTCATACCCCACCCATCCTTACGCATTCAAGCTTTCAGTAACATCTTGTATCAACTGATTGCTAATGGAATGCTGACCTTTTAGAGAAAATGCTTCCAAGAAGAGATAACATAGGAAACCCAGACAACGGACAGGAGAACCGGCCACCACAAGTGGTTTTATCCTAGGTGCTCACTGATGCACTAACGGTGATCGTCCAAGGGTTTGCTCAGCAGCAGCAGCCTCTGCCTCCTCCACCACTACAACATAATATCCGGTTCTTCTACGGAGAGATGAGAAAGATGAGAGTTCCGGAGTTTGGAGGATGTACTGATCCTAAGGAGGCTCACTGGTTGGCTGAGGTGGAGAAATGTTTTCGGTTAGTGCAAGTGCCTGAAGAGATAAACGTAGATGTGGCCACACCCTTTCTTTGTGGAAGATGGTGAATGGTGGGCCGGAATGGTGTTGAGAATGACTCCACCTATCTCATGGCACAGTTCTGTGATGTTTTCTTGAAGTACTACATGCCAGAGACTGCGATATTGGACAAGATAAGAGCGTTTGACAGATTGGAGCAGGGAAGAATGACGGTGTTGGAGTATGCGAATCGTTTCCATGCTTTGGGTAAGTTTGCCCCTGCGATTATGTCTGATAATCGCCTTAAGATGACGAAGTTCGAGAGGGTTTTGGACTCAAGGATACAGTGGGCAATAGTGAACGTGGGTATGAAAACTTACGAGGACATGTTGGATGTGTGTTTCCGCGTTGAGAGTGACTTTCGCAGGGTGGCGGCAAGAGCAGCTAGTGAGGGGTCGTCTGATATAGGCAAGAGGCCAAGAGAGGTGGTTAGAGTTGGTGGCAGACCCAGACGTTGGGTCAAGATTCCAAAGAGGGGTCCACTCAGGAATTTTCAGAGACCCCCAGTGCAGAATCCAGTGGTTCAACAGGCTGTGGGAGTTTGCCCACACTGCAATAGGAATTATGTTGGCGAATGCAGAAAGCTTGCGGGAGCGTGTTACCAGTGTGGACAGGTGGGTCATATGATTAGGGACTGTCCGGAGATGAAGAAAAACACTCCGGGAGAAGCAGCTCAGTAGCTGAGGGTGAAGCCATGAGCAAATGCCCGTGTACATCTCATTACAGACACTGATGTGCAGGAGGCTACCGATGTAGTAGCAGGTACCATTTAAATTAAGTTTAAATCCTTATTGAATTAAGATTTTTCGTGTTTAACTCTCTGTGTTAAACTTGATATGGTCTTAGGTGTGGTTTTAGTAAATAAGATACTTGCCAACGTGATTTTCGATAGTGGCGCAAGCCACTCCTTTGTAGCAAAGAGATTCACTAAGCACCTTGGTAGTCTGCCTGAGTGGTTAGAAACTCTGTACTGTGTTCAAGCAGCCGGAGATCAAATTATGTTTTCGTACCAGCAGTACCGGTATTACAAATTAGAGTTTTAAGGACAAACGTTCTCCGCAACACTGATCCCTATTCAGATGTATGGCTTTGACGTTATATTAGGAATGGACTGGTTGGCCAAGTATCACGCCAATATTGATTGTCGATTGAAGCAAGTGACAGTCAAGAGTGCTAAGATGGAAGAGGTAATGTTTCAAGGAGATGAGGAACGAAAGAAAGTTCCCAAGAAGGTATATATGTCCATTGCACAAGCGTGCAAAGCCTTAAGGAAAGGTGCTGAGGGATTTCTAGTGTATGCCATGGATGTTACTCAGGAAGTACCATCTATTGAGCAAATTCCAGTGGTTAATGAGTTTCTTGATGTGTTTTCGGAGGAATCGCCAGGAGTGGCGCCTCCAAGGGAGGTCGACTTTGAGATAAACTTGATTCCAGGAGCTGGACCCATCTCTAAAGCCCCTTATAGAATCGCCCCGGCAGAGTTGAGAGAGCTGAAAGAACAATTGCAGGAGTTATTGGACAAGAAGTTTATCCGCCCTAGTGTGTCACCTTGGAGAGCACCTGCTTTATTTGTGAAGAAGAAGGATGGTAGTATAAGGCTTTGTATCGACTACCGTGAGTTGAATAAAATTACCATCAAGAATAAGTACCCTCTTCTGCGGATTGAGGATTTGTTAGACCAGCTCAAGGATGCCAAGATCTTTTCTAAAATCGACCTCAGATCAGGGTATCATCAATTGCGAGTGAAGGCCGAGGACATCACAAAGAGAGCCTTCCGCACGAGATATGACCACTACGAGTTTATGGTGATGCCGTTTGGATTAACAAATGCCCCTGCAGCCTTTATGGACCATGAATACTGTTTTTTGAGAAAAGTTGGATAGGTTGTGGTGGTATTCATAGACGATATTCTAGTGTAATCTTCTGATGAGCAAACTCACACTGAGCATCTGAAAATCATTCGGGAAAGACTCAAGGCAGCTCAGGATCGCAATAAAATTTGGGCGGATTCCAAGCAACGACCATTGGAGTTTAATGTAGGTGAGAAGATTTATTTAAGAGCGTCACCTACGAGGGGTATCACGAGGTTCGGAGTCAAAGGAAAGCTAAGTCCCCGTTTTAT
>AP025052.1:10817787-10878093 GCA_036186865.1 Eustoma russellianum
TGTATGACATATGTAAAAAGTGTCTAGATACGTGTCATATGATGTGCCAAAAATGTTCCATGTGTTGAGTACGTAGAAAACCAAATTTTCGATATTTATCGATTACCGATTTTTCTATAATTAAATTCCAACTTTTGCACATGTTATATATATTATGTTACACATTATATATATAATATAAACTTTAATTCTCAGCACTTGGCTGGTCTAAAGTGGCGCCATTAACATGTGACAAAATTAAAATTGGAAGCTCCATAATTAGGCCTTAATGTGGGGTGATTTGTGTGTGCAACATGAAATGATTTTATGGCTGAAAATATCATGTAGGCACGAAAATAATATTGATTTTTTGAGGTGTATGGGCTGGCCATCTATTTATGGCAAGTACGTGGACACGTTGGCGAAGTTTCAGTATTCGCCCGATACGACAATTTTGGTTTAGAACCTTGAATGTGTCGTATTTAATTTGTCAAACACCATGACTTATATCAAATGATATAAGACCTGAATATTACTCATAAATATGAGTTAAGTATGGTGGTGTGACGTTAACGTACGTACGTAAGATATATAACGTGTCGGTAGTACGTTAGAATACATGTGTATGTTGCCTTTTTCAAAACAAATCTGAAAATATATTATATGGTATATGGCATGTATAATAAATGAGGAGAGGAGGAGAAGACTTTCCTTCCTTAGCCTTTTTGCCTTTTCCAAATGTAGCTTCCTTTAATGAACTACTTAGTTTAATTAACTAAGTACTTTACTTAATGAACTAGTTTAGTTCATTAATGGTGGCACCTGAAAATAGTGTAGACACAACAAATGTTTGCCATATGATGTAAGATTTAAACGCTTCATGCCTCGTTAGTACGGCAACATTTTATATGAGCTAAATAAGGCAAGTAATAAGCAATATCATGGCGCACGTTTGTTATATCATGCACGTTTTATTGTCATTCATTTAAAATCACATATTTGAAATCACTCAAGCCCCTTTTTCTCTACAATCTCCCCCTTTTGATGATTTTCAAAATAACTCATGTACATGATTTAAATTCTATCGCTCCCCCTTCAATCATGCATAAATCGCTCCCCCTTCAATCATGCATAAATTTAAAATTTGAATTTCAAATTTCAAATCCGGCTCCTCCTTGATTTGTGTAATCAGTATCAATTGTCAATTAGTATCTTTCTCTCTCCCCTTAAATCATGCTTTCTCTCCCTTTTTATTTTGGAAAATAAATCAAAAGATACCTGTAAATAAGGAAAGAAAATCAAATCATGCCAAATCAATCATATCAGCTGAAATCATGCCTAATTTAGAACGAAGAGATTCATACGTGGCTTGATTTAAGGCTTTTGTAAATATATCCGCTACTTGTGCTTCTGTGCGTATGTGATCTATGACGATATCACCATTGTTTACGTGATCACGAAGAAAGTGATAACGTACTTCTATATGCTTAGCCTTAGAGTGTAACACGGGGTTCTTAGACAGATTGATGGCACTCATACTATCACAGTATATAGGGATTCTATTTACGGTAATTCCAAAGTCCGAGAGTTGTTGTTTTTATCCACAACAACTGTGTGCAGCAAAGGCTAAGTGCCATGTACTCAGCCTCTGTAGTGGACAAAGCAATGCTTGCTTGCTTTTTGGAAAACCATGAAATGAGTGAGTTTCCTATACATTGGCAAGTCCCACTCGTGCTCTTTCTATCTATTTTGCAGCCACCATAATCTGCATCAGTATAAGCATGTAAGTTAAATTCGGAATCCTTATCGTACCAAATTCCTAAGGTGGGCGTGTGCTTAATATAGCGAAAGACTCTTTTTACCGCATTATAATGAGACACCTTAGGTTGACTTTGAAAACGTGCACACATGCATACACTGAACATATATATCAGGCCTACTGGCAGTTAAATATAGCAAAGAACCAATCATAGATCTATATAAGCCATTATCAAAGTCTTTACCATGTTCATCATTGTCCAATTTAGTAGTGACACTCATAGGGGTGGGGATGGTTTCAAATTTTCAAAGTTGAACATTTTAATCATGTCATTGACATATTTTGTTTGACTTATGTGAATCCCTTTACTCGTTTTGCTTAATCTGCAAGCCAAGAAAATAGTTAAGTTCGCCAACCATAGACATTTCAAATTCGGATTTCATGCAATTTTCAAATTCTTCAACAAGTCTGTGGAGGTAGAACCGAAAATAATGTCATCAACATAGATTTGAATAATAAGTAAATCCGATTTGTCTTGTTTCAAAAATAGTGTACTATATATCGTACCTCGTTTAAAATCATTTTCTAAAAGGAAAGTAGCAAAACGATCATACCATGCTCTTGGCGCTTGCTTTAGTCCGTATAGTGCCTTCTTTAGTTTGTACACGTGATCGGGATGTTTCAAATCTTCAAAACCGGGTGGTTTCTTCACGTATACTCTTCTTGTACAAATCTGTTTAAGAATGCATTTTTTACGTCCATTTTTTTAAGAAATTACGCGGTTTAAACTGCTCCAATAGAAATTCTGGAGCTGGGCAGAATTGACCACTGACTTCAACGAATAAAAGAGGACCTTGTGGACCTTCAATAAATCTGATTTTTGGAACAAGCCTAGCCCCATGAGTGTAGTAGAGATTCCAGCCAGAAGTTTGGTAAAATGAGCTATGGTTAATGTTTAATAAAATATTTGGTAAGACTGGTCAGACTTGAGAAACGGGAATTGAGCAGAATTGTAACCTCTCTTGACAGACTTGAAAAGGGACATTGTAGATGACCAATAAATCTGATTTTTGGCATGGTAATAATCCCATGAGTTTAGTGGACACGCCAGCTAGAATATTGGTAAAATAAGTTCTGGATTATTTTTAATGAATTATTTGGTAAAACTGCTCAACTGAAATTACTGGAACCAACCTGAAATTTAGTAACGACTTTCCAGGCCTCAGAAAGGGGACTTAGAGATATGCAAATGGGCTAAATTTCGGTAGGATACTAGTTCCACATGTTTATGACTTGGGCGAGTTGGAATTTCTGGAAAAAATTACGGATGCGCCGCAATTAAATTTTTAGTAAAATGGTCAGATCAGTTTCAGCACTTAAACCGTTTCAGAAAAGTAATTAAATGAGCCCTTGGTTATCAATTTAATCTGAAAATTTTATGACAAATCCTCGAGACACATAGGAATAAGTCACGAAAGTTAGTTAGGTTAACCCTAACGTTTTGAAGGGTAATCACGGACGCAAAGTTGATGTACTAAAGCTGAAATCTAGACTAAACAAGGAATATATTAAATGGGGTTAATTGTCCGCTTATGAGTATGACATAGGAATTTAGGGATTCCCTAAGTCCGAACCATGTAGGTTAATATGTTATTTCATGCCATGACTTGCATTGTATATCACTGCATGTATCATGCATGATCATGAAACCGATTTTATGGATTTTACTTATGCAAGCAAGTTTTAAAAGCGACTATGTTTTTTGTTATGCATGAAAATTTTACGGTCCCATGTTTTAAAAAAGCTTCATTATTCCTTTGCGGCAAGGCATGCGACTAACTTGACTCCAGACCAGGGGTTAATTGGTCTGTTGACATGATATGTCCTGGACCCGTTCAGACCCGGGGTTAATTGTTCTGTTACATGTTCTGGACCCGTTCAGATCTAGGGTTAATTGATCTGATATATGTTCTGGAACCGTTCAGATCCGGGTTAATTGATCTGATATCTGTTCTGGACCCGCTCAGATCCGGGGTTAATTGATCTGACACTCCGTTTTTATGACACGTTATTTATGGGACCAAAATGATGTTTTGACATGACATGACATCATGCATTGCATATTGCATAACTCATGATCACGCTAACATGTTGTATGCTACAGTTAAGGACTTAATACGCTAATAGTGGTTAGCAGTATCTAGAATTATGCTTAGGCTATACCGTGAGTTGACTACAGAACTAGGACAGGTATGAGTTATTATTTAAAGTTTTCACGTACTACATTCACGTTATAATTCTTTATGTATTTCATGGTCATTTATTGTACTCTTGCTGGTTGATTTTTATCACTTACACTTTATTTTTCCCCAGATAATGCCAAGATAGAATGGATTGAAGATGAGCCGATGGGTACCATATCCATAGGCGAGGAGATATGAAAGGAGCTAAGCTTAAGGTCTTTTGTGCTGCTGAGATGTTTGTATTATGACTATGTTTGAACTCTGTGGAATGTGACTATGACATTTTGTGAGACTACTACTTTGGGGACTTAGTTATTTCGTAATGCATGTTTAATTTGAAAAGTTTTAATTCTGCCTAAATTTTACTGCCATGTTAAATGTTAGCATGGGAGTCCATGGCTTATGTTATGGATTTTCGCATGTTATGCATGACGCTTTGTACTCTCCTTAGTGAAGTACGGCGGGTGCACTGTATCCGGACGAGGGCCGGGGTGTAGGACGCTACATAAGGCGTCTTGTTTATTTTCTTCTTATAGATAGGCGATTTACTATATAGCATGCACAATTTATGGTTTCCGCCCACAGAAATCTAGGCAATTTATTTTCGCATAACATAGTCCTAGCGATTTCTTGTAATGTTCGATTCTTTCTTTCTACTACTCCATTTAATTGTGGAGTTCTAGGTGGCGAAAACTCATGCTTGATTCCCTTTTCTTCGCAAATGAAATCATATCTTTGTTTTTTAAATTCACCTCCTCTATCGCTTCTTATCCTTTTCACATTGACACTGTATTTGATTTTCAAGTTGTTTAATTAATTTCGCAATTTCAACGGCACTATCATCCTTATGTGCAAGAAATAAAGTCCAAGTATAACGAGAGAAATCATCAACAATCACGCATGAATAGTGTTATGTCCGTGCCCCTTAAGGGAAAAAATAATAAAATATTATGAATTAAATAGAATATTATCTTAATCTAACTAATAGAAAGAATCCTAAACTAAATAGAACTAGAAATTGGATAGAATTTCCATGATAAATGTTATAAACCAATTTGAAATATACCTAAATATTATCCTACCATTTAATTAACCCTAAATTAAACCCTATATATATATTCTCTTTATATGAGGGCCGGCCACCCCTGGTTCGTGCACACAAAATGGCATTAGCTACCTTTCAGATCTCCAGCCACGCCTCAGCAATCAACCACAGCAATTATAGTTTTCAATTTCTAGTATTCGGATGGCTTCAATAGTAGAGCACATTTTCCTTTTTTTCTTTTCTTTCTACACTAAAGTCAGTAGACAATATTCATTTAGAAGGAGAAGAATTGCTTCAACCAGCAAGCCTCAGTCCAATAGTATCGGTGTAGTATATACAAATTGAAGTAAGTAATCTCTCTATACTTGCTATGTTTTTGCAAAACCTATACGTTATTTTGGTATTGACTTTGGATCAGACATTCGTAGATGTGTTTGAATAGATAATTGCGTATATAAGTGTATTTTTATATGTGTACCGTATATGTATAAACTTGGAGTTAATATGAATTTGGTAAAAGAAAAGGGGAAAATTTGTTATACTGGCCGAAAGCTTGATTGTGAAATTTGGAAGAAAAAAAAATCGGCCAGCAGGATATTGCTTGAAAATATTAAATATGATATGAATGTTTATATCTTTTTATATTGATCTTGTGTGTAAACATGTACCTACTGTGAAAATGGTTAATGGCCAAAAGTTTGAGATATTGAGGAAAATCTAGGCAGGGTCAAATATGGGGCAATAAAAAGCATAAACATATTTGGTTGGTATATATAACATGTAGAAAAAAATGAATATATATGTGTTGTAAATAAGATGTGAAGGCTGGCAAAGATTTGATAGAGGGCCGAAATTAGTATGTGATAGAAGTTTCGGCCAGCTAGTCTGTTGGTGTAGAAATTGTAAATTTTTTTTATGTATATAATATATGTAATTTATTATATGGAAGAATGTCGTATATGCATATTTGTATGGATAAGAATTGAAAATTTGTGTTTCATGTAAATATGTATAAGTATGTATATATGTTAACCAAGGGAATACATGCTATTGTTGTGAGAAATCAAAAAGTGCTGAGCTCGGACCGAATGTAGTAATTGGAAAATGACCATGCATAATTCTTTTATGTATGTAATGAATAATTTTCAAAGTCTTGGATTTATGTAAGTTTTATTGTATATATATGTTGGTATGATAAATAGGAAAAAAATATAGAAAGCTATGAACTAATTATTTTAAGTAAGTCAAATTAAACTTTGTTATTAGGTATTGATTTTTATACTACAATTGTTTATATTCGAGCCTAGAAGAGAAGGAAGTTAATTTGTCAAAAATGTAGGTGCCTCTTCCCCCTCAAATGGGTATGATTCATGCATGCTTTGATGGTATGCTAATGTGTTTCGTTGTTTTACTTGTTCAAGTTGTAAATTTTGTTTCGTTGCTTTTATTTGTTTAAGTTGTAAATTTTGTATATGTTGGAAATCATGAGATATATTGTTTATTGCTGCTATGTGCGTGTATGTGTGTGTGAAATTGGTGGTATGATTGAATCGGAAACAAAATATCCTTAAAAAAATGGGGGAAAAGGAGAACTTTTACATTAGGAGATTTTAAGAAGTTGTGTTTTGGCCTTAGAATAGGTTCCTATAGACTGGAAATAGGAGAAAATGGGGGTTGGATCCAATAACAAATCACAGCGCGCGTTGCCACTGGTGGAACATCCAAATAAATAAATAAATAAATAAATAAATAAATAAATAAATTAAAGCAGAGAACAGGCCGGCCAACGGACCGGGTCGGCTGGCTAGTGGGTCGGACCGAAGGTGACCCATTAACCTCTCAAAAACAAATGTATTGGGCGTGGCAAATCAGGCCACGAAAATATAATTAAATACCAATAAGAATTCAAATAAATTCCAGAAAATATAAAAGGTTAAAATTAAATTATTTTCACTTAATTTCTGAAGTTTGGTAAATTTAAGTAATTAAAATTAATAGTAATAAATAGAATTAAGTAAGGAAAACATAGGAGAAATTAGTAGAAAATTCTAGTAAACTAATACAAGCTAAGGAAAAATAAGGGTGGCGATGAATAACAACTTTCCAATATTCAAAAATTTCACAAAGCCAAATATTGAGTGCCGGAGGATGGTGAGGATGGGCCAGGGGCCTCAGGCGATTGTGTTTTTGCATTCATGGCACGTGCATTGCATGATGGTGGGTCGTGACGTACGGGTCACGGGCGCTCAGGATGGTGTGCGGTGGTGGGGCCACAACACTCAGGATGGTGTGCAGTGGCGCGGCCACGCACACTCAGTATGGTGACTGTGGGGTGTACGGCCTGTAGCCACTCAGTAGGGCCCGAGTTCATGCATTGCACGGTATAGATATCGGCATTTTGTGTGACATGACTTTGTTGCGTGTGACACGTTGATTGAGCATGCATCACGTACTTGCGCATTTTACATGGAGTGCTTTACTTACCGCATTTACTTTATCTTATGCATGTTATCTTATATCTATGTGCTATGTGGCTATATCATTTCGGTATGCATGTTTTGTGTTGGTTTGAGGCGGGCATCTACTGGGTGATTTTTTTTCTCTCACCCCTACTTCCCAGGTGAGCCGGATGAGGACTATGAGCATATCTTCGTGGAGGACGGGACAGACATAGTGGAGTGGGCTGGTTGAGAGCTGCAGCTAAGATATGAGGGACTCTGCAGCTGTTTTGTTCTTATTATACTTTGAGGATTTTCCACACACTACTTTACTGCTTTTATTACCAAAACTTTATTTAACAATGTAATGACGGTTATTGAGGTTTAATATATGTTATGGTTTATATTTCCTCGAAAATTTCTACGTCATTTGTGACATGTAAGAGATTGATTCGACGCTTTGTATTCTCCTTAGTGAGATACGGCGGGTGCACTGTTCCCGATGTTAGGGCTCGGGAGCGGGGGCGCTACACATAGTGGTTGCCCACCTAGGCTTGTAGTGCGACTAGGACCAAACAAATCAATGTGTAGTAGTTCTAAGACTCTAGTCGTGCTTATTTCATTCTTAGGCTTAAGTGACTCACGTGTTTGTTTGCCTTTTATGCAAGATTCACACAGCTGAAAGTTGTCTAAATCAAGTGTAGGCAATCCTCGTACTAAGTTCTTTCGTTGGTGTTTTTCTAGTGTGGAAATACCAATGTGTCCTAAACGTCTATGCCATAAATTCACATTGGGTTCATTTGACATAAAGCACTTAACTTTAGCATCTACCACATCATCCATGGAAAGCGTAAAAATGTTACCTTCTTGTTTTCCTTTTAAAACAGTTTCTCCATTTTTATTTATTATGTTGCAGTAAGGGTGAGTGAAACACATATCAAAGCCATTGTCAATAAATTGAGAAATGCTAAGAATATTGTAAGATAAGTTGCTTACCAAATAGATGTTGGAGATTTGAAGAGTGCTTGGATTTCCTATCGTACCTTTTCCGATGATCTTGCCTTCGTTGTTGTCTCCAAAGGTCACGGATCCGCCTTTTGTGACCTTTTTTAATTTTGTGAACAAGCTCGAGTCACCCGTCATGTGCCTCGAGCAGCCACTGTCAAGGAACCACTTTATTGTTGTCTCTTTCGATGTGTGGGCTCCCTCATTAGATGCTTTGGACACAAAGCATACTTGAGCAATCTCTTCTTCGGTCTCAGTCTCAGAATCCGATGAATCACTCCAGATGGAGGCCTTTAGAGCACGTTTCCTTTGCTTGGGTTTCTGAGACGGGTCTATTCTTGTTCCGCTCCTTGTCAGGGTATTTAGTTGTTTGCATTTCATTATTCGGGCAGTCATATGATAAATGTCCAAGTTTGCCACATTCACAACATTTAACATCTTTATCATTTGACTTGTTCTTATTTCTTTTCGTTGTAGTGTCCTTATTTTTGTTTCTAAATGATCTTCTCATAAATTTTCTTAAGCCTTTAGCCAATAGAATTAGGTCATCGTTATCTGATTCAGAATCGCTATCATCTACGTGATCGGAAGAAGTAGAGACGTATTCATTTGATTTAAAAGCAATAGCTTTACCTTGTTTAGATGATTCCGATTTCCGTATGGTGAGTTTATTTTCATACACCTTAAAAGATCCAATTAACTCTTCCATCTTTATTGAGTTCGTTTCTTTGCTTTCTTCTATTGCAGTTACTTTAGGGTCCCATTCTGACGGAAGGCTTCGTAAGACTTTCTGTACTTTTTCCTGCATGGTAAAAGCTTTACCAAGAGACTCAAGAGAATTATAAATGTTAGTCAAATGAAGATCCATATCAACAATAGATTCATTAGGCAATAGTTTAAACGACTCTAGTGTAGACATAAGCATGTTTATCTTTGACTCTTTAACTTGACTCGTGCCTTCGTGTTTCAATTCTAGTATCTTCCATATTTCTTGTGCACTCAAACAGTTTGAGACATAACTAGACTCACTTTTACTTAATCCATTCAAGAGCAATTGCATAGCCCTAGCATTCATGCTACGTTTCTTTTTATCATCACTTGTATATTCTCGTTTAGGTTTGACAACTTCTAGTGTGACTCTGTCTACGGTGGATAACTTAGATGGAACAAAAGGACCATCTTCTATAATCGACCAAAGATCTATATCTATAGCCATAAGAAAAAGCTTCATTCTTAGTTTCCATTGAATAAACGACTCACCGTCAAAAAGTGGAGGCCTTTGGCTCGACATACTTTCTTGCTCGGTTTTGAGATTTGTGTTTGCCATCTCACTGAATCGTTGGATCCTTTGTAGTGAGTGTTCCTGCGCTCTGATACCACTTGTAGGATCTACAAGGCACCATTAGAAGGGGGGGTTGAATAGGTGGTGCGGAAAGTGTGGTTTTTAAAATTTGTTTAAAACTAAACAACTCAACTTCTGAAAACAGATTCTGTTTTCAGGACCAGTTTTAAAACATTTTTAAAACCAGGTTATAGGTCTCCCAAAATTCTGAAATTTTGAGAGAACTTAGCCTCAGATGTTATGTGGGTCTCCTAAAAAATTTAAATTTAAATTCAACCTTTAACCCCTTTGCCTTATATAATTCGCATATAATGTTGTCGTACTAACGAGCCATGAAGCTTTAAAGCTTACATCAAATGGCATACATTTGTTGTGTTTATACTATTTTCAGGTGCCACCATTAATGAACTAAACTAGTTCATTAAGTGAAGTACTTAGTTAATTAAACTAAGTAGTTTATTAAAGGAAGCTACATTTGAACAAGGCACAAAGGCAACAAGACCAAGAAAGGAAAGTCTTCTCCTCCTCTCCATAGTTAATATACACGGCATATACATATATAAATACATATATTTTATGATTTTTTTGAAAAAGGCACAAACACATGTATTCCAACGTACCACCGACACGTTATATATTTTACATACGTACGTTAACGTCACATCATCATACTTAACTCATATTTATGAGTATATTCAGGTCATATATCATATGATATAAGTCATGGTGATGACAAATTAAATACGACACTTTAAAAGTTTCTAAACCAAAAATTGTCGTATCGGGCGAATACCGAAACTTCGCCAACGTGTCACGTACTTTCCATAAATAGATGGCCAGCCCATGCACTTCAAAAATACTCAAACATTTTGTGGGTATGATGATATTTTCAGCCATAAAATCATTCCATGTTGGCACACACAAATCACCCCACATTAAGGCCAAATTGTGGATATCCAAATTTTAATTTTGTCACATGTTAATGGCGCCACTTTAGACCAGCCAAGTGCTGAGAATTAAAGTTTATATTATATATATTATGTGTAACATAATATATATAACATGTGCAAAAAGTTGGAATTTAATTAAAAAAAAAATCGGGTAATCGATAAACATCGAAAATTCGGTTTTCTACGTACACAACACATGGAACATTTTAGCACATCATACGACACGTATCTAGACACTTTTTACATATGTCATACATCTTAAAGTGTTCTAGAAAATTAAATTAAGGGCTGATTGGAATATAACATGTGTGTATTATTAAATGTGCACTATTTTACAAAGTTAGCAAAAATGAAATTCAGCACATACATATACATGTATACACGCCCCTACATCTGAGATGGAGCATATGTGGAGCCTTTTTGGCATATTGATTGGTCAAGAATAAATCATACAATGTTGGTGACATAAAGGAAGGAGCTACACAAGGTAACATTTCAAACAATGTCACATTTGTAACACATGCTGAAAATTTCAGCATGTTTCAGCATGTGTGCATTAACATGGGCGATTTTCTCACCTTTATAAAGCATATTTTGTGTCTTGATTAAGATGGATTAATTAGAAGACAATTTGGAAGTGTTTTAAATATTTTATGGATTAAAGAAAGTGATATTCTTGAATATCACACATGCTGAAAATTTCAGCATGTGTGCAATGCATCTGGGCGTTTTTGAGGCCTTGTTAGTGTCTAATTTTTATTCCGTAAAAGATGAGAATATTGTATACTAAATGGTGATTGAATTATACTTTGATCTCTTGGACTAAATCAATGCAAAATAGGCAATATTTTAAATGAAATGCAAATGAGACACATGCTGAAATTTCAGCATGGTATGGCCGAATGTTTCACTATTTTTGGAGAAATAATGTCTTGCTTAATTTATGTGATGATCGTGGAAGTTATGATAATTGTTTATAATGATTTTGGCACATGTTTTTAGTGAAATATTCAGATTTTCTAAGTCATCAAATGATGACAACATTCAACCAATCAATGAGTGCCAAGTAAGCAAAGGTTAAATGATCATCCAATGAGAAGGTGCCAAGTAAGCAAGATCATGTCACAATGATGCTACACATTCTCCCAAAGACTTAGAAGATAATTTTCAAGAGGAGAAGGACTCCTAAGGGGGCGGCCAAAAACAATTAAAAAGGAAGGGAGAAGAGCAAAAACAAGAACAAGAACAAGAGTTGCAAATTCAAAAAGATCAAAAGTGTTCTAGCCTTCTTCTTCTACACTCTCTTTCTTTCTTCTTCTTAAAAAGCCTATTGTACTTACGTTCATATTCTTGAATAGGCTTATCTTAGACCACCACATATTCTTTATCTTTGTAAAAGATTGATCAAGGTGTGATCAATCTTCAATCTTGCAAGGTGGTGGTGTTCGTGCGAATTGTATTCATCGTACAAGGTTTGTAAAGGGTTGGAGTTGGTGTGTAACTCCTGTTGAGAAATATGTTTGCATAATTTTCAAAGTCATGATTTTAAGTGATGAATACTTAAAAATGTCACACATGGTGTTATATGTGATTAAAAGTTGAATAAGTTGAACAAATTGACATCGATCTCTCAGGTTGTTGCACATCGATCTATCTATGTACATAGATCTCTCACATCGATCGATCTATGTAAGGCAGAAAAGTTTAAGACTTTTTTGTGAGACATCGATCTCTAAACCTGAGACACATCGATCGATCGATGTACATCGAACTCTCACTTCGATCGATCGATGTAGGTCAGAGACAAAACCTGAACCTTTATGTGAGACATCGATCTATGAAGCTGAGGCACTTCGATCGATCGATGTCTAGAGTTTTTAGAAATAATTTTTTAAAATGTGATAAAATGGTTGTTTTTATTTGTATATGAATTATACATGTTCATTATGTGCTTATTATGTGTTTTTGATGATTATTATTGTCTTGTGACTAACGTGCCTTGGAAGTTTCTACAACTTACCAAAAAGGGCAAAATTGGTATTTTGAGTTTTGTAGGAACATCATATGGTGAAAATATGTCAAGTGCATATTATTATCTTGGCAAAGGTGGAATTGTGATTATTTCTGGCCATCGGGGTCATTTCTAAAGTTTTCTCACACCAAGGGTATTTTGGTCATTTTACCCCAAGGGTATTTTTGGTATTTTCACTCAAGGAATCTCTTGAGCATATTATTATCTTCATTCTGGAGCTGTGTCATTATTATTTTGAAGATTATATGGTGATCTTATATCTTATTCTCTCAACCGATGATATTATTGACTATAGCTGGATATATGACGATTTGAGATGTCACATTCTATTTTTTCTTGAAGACCCTCTTATATATGTTATAAGAGGATATTAATCATCATTTTTTAGAGATTACAAGGTGTCCTTGGTGCAAGATTCATCACAATATATGAAGGAGAAGAAAGTATGAATTTTGGTGTTATATGTTGACATAATCTTGTCAACACTTATTCATTATTTTTTATTCACAAAATTTGAGTTGGTATGCATACATACAACATCAAAAACGTCCATAAACAGGTGGAGAAGGTGGTATACTCATTTTATGACTTTTGGGCAAGTGGACAATTCAAAAACAAGCTAGTTGGCAAAAGTTGTCAACTTGAAATTTCAAATTTGAAGTTAATGGAGACAAGGTTGTTGGAGCTGATTTTTGATGTGCTTTAATTCAAAATTCTCAGCCATCACATGGTCTAACAATTGGAGAGAATATGCCATCTATTCACACTATAAATAGGAGGCAAGGTGAAGAAGAGAAGACATACACTTGAAAGCAAAAATTGAAGATTGTTGTCTTGCTATTCTATTCTCATATTTTTGTTCATACTTTGTGTAGCTAAGGTATTCCAATTTTTCTGTTGTCCATCTACACTATGCACACTTTCTTGGGTTGGATTTGTATGATTGATTAGCCAAATTTATAAGGCTACATCAATAGGTGGTAGAGGTGTTGTAATCAAGAGTTGCATAGAGGTGATTATCTAAGTCTTGAATAGGGTTGGTGTATAACCCAAGGATCAAGCTTGGCTCTTGTTGTAAGGTGTTCATTTTATAGTGAAATCCAAAGAAAGGTGTTCTTTGGGACTGGAGTAGGTCACATTGACCGAACCAGGATAAATTCTCGGTGTTCTTCTCTTGTTTCTTTATTTCTGTTTTCTACCCGTTTTTGACTGCAGTTTTCACACAATTTCTCACAATTTGAAAAAATAGCTAAACATTTTCAAAATTCGTGACTTTTGGTGGAGTTATACTTCAGACTATTATCTTTCATTGGCAACAAGAATCACTTGATTTGAGCAAAGGAAAGTTAGTCTTTCAGTCTTTGCAAGATAACTGCTCCAATCTGGCTGCAATCTGACCAGTTTTGAGAAAACTTAAATTCTGTATTTTTCAAGAATTGTTTAAGGTCAGGGCCTTTTTGAAACTTCATCTACACATCCTAAGGAGTGTTTTGATATAAAGATCAACCTTTTTGGTTGAGTATTCAAAGAGAAATACGTTTTGCAACATCAGCAACATTCTGTCCAATTCTGTCCAGATTGACCATCTGAATCTTTTTATTTGTTTGAAGGGTCAAACGATCTTATTTTTGTCCGATTTTCGGAAAACGTCTTGTTAAATCACTGAAGTTAAATTCTGGAGAGTTTCATAATTTTTGGAGTTGTGTACAATTATTTGTGAATTTTTGAAAAATGGGTTTTGAATCTGAGGTGGTTTCAGATTCTGTTTTCAAAGGGGATTTTAACAAAGGGTTGTAGTGTAATTTCCGCTAACCACTATTCATCCCCCTCTAGTGGTGTTTATTGCAGGTGCACGATCCAACATTTGGTATCAGAGCCAGACCAACACCACTCAAAAGAAGCAAGATTCAACACCATACGAACAATACAAGGCCAAGAAATAACGATTCATTATATACTGCTTGTCTCAAATCCAAGGTACATACTATGGCTATTGTTTCTCACAAAGGTGAGTTGGAAGGTATGTCTACACAACGCCCTCCTCTTTTTGATGGCAATAATTTTGTTCATTGGAAACTAAGAATGAGGCTATTCTTAATTGCTATAGACATCGATTTATGGTCTATAGTTGAAGATAGGCCGTACATTCCAACGAAAGTTACACAAGTTAGTGGAGTAACTCAAGAGGTTGAAAAATATAAAAGTGAATGGCCATCAGATGATAAAAAGAAAATGTCCATGAATGCTAAAGCTATGCAATTACTTTTGAATGGACTTACAACTTCTGAAGCAGGATATGTGTCAAATTGCACAAGCGCACACGACATGTGGAAATCACTTGTATTAAAGCATGAAGGTACTAGTGGTGTTAAAGAGTCAAAAATAAACATGCTTACGATTGAATTAGAGACTTTCAAAATGTTGTCAAACGAATCCATACAAAATATGGATTTGAGGATTACTAATATTTTCAATGCCCTTGAAGCTTTAGGAAAGTCATTTTTGAACAGTGAAAAGGTTCAAAAGGTGTTACGAAGCCTCCCTGCTGAATAGGATCCAAAGGTGACTGCAATCGAGGAGACAAAGTCAATCACTAAAATGGATGAATTGATCGGGTCTCTTAAAGTCTATGAGGTAAAACAGAACCAATGAAATTCTGAATCGTCTAAGTCATCCGGTAAGTCAATCGCTTTCAAAACAATCGAAACACATGCTAGTAACGATGATAGTAATAGTGATACTGAATTAGACGATGACTTGATATGATAGCTAGAAAACTTAGAAAGTTTTTCAAACGTCCAAATGGGAATAGACAACGTAATTCTTCTTCTTCTTCTTCTCAACCTAGGAAGACACAAAAAAATGGTATAATAAAGAATTAAAGTGTTATGAATGTGGTCAAAAAGGACATATTTCATACGACTGTCCCACGAAGAATAATAATAATAACAACAATAATAATAAACAAGCCAAGGACAAGGAGGCTCAAACGACAAAGACAAAGGAGTCTAAGACAAGAAAAGGGAAACGAGCATTGAAGGTGAGCACATAGAGCGACTCATCTGACTCAGAATCCGAAACTGAGGAAGCTCAAGTCTGCTTCGTATCCGACGAGGTATGTTCTTCTTCTGATAGTGATTCCGATAGTGACATGACATTTGATGAAATGTATGAAGAATTCTTAAGAATGCATGCTCACTGTAAGAGGCTCTCTAAAGAAAAGAAGAAACTAGTTGAAGACGTCCAACTTGGAATTTTCCGATCAACTAGAATCTCTTAAACAAGAGTCTACTAATACTCTTGATTCTTTAGAGAATAAAATTGAATCATATAGGAAAGATGAACTGTTGTATCCCGCGCAAATCGGTATGTACTAAGAATCGTATGAAGTGGTTAAGAGGGAGGGAATATTATACCCGACTCTTATGAGATGAGTCACTAAGAATTAGACACCCGGGTATATTTATCTCAATTCTATCTATGTTATTTTAACATTCTCCGATGGAATTTCCTTAAAGCAAATATTATAGGAAATTTAATATAATTACATAAGTGTGCCACATGACACAAGTGAAATGACCAAAATACCCTCCCAACTCTTAGCAAAAATCAACCACAACATAGAAAGGATCTAGAACCCTCCTTAAATTTTGAATGTCTCATTAATAGGTTGTCTTGGAATAAAAATGAGATAAAATAAGAAAGAAAAAAAAAAGAAAAGCCAAGCATGGGAGACAAAGTTGGTCAAGGTCCAAGACACTAAGGAGACGTCTTGGATTCCTATGCAAAGCATGACAATCCTTGTCCCCTCTTGAAGCCCCAAGATGACCGCCCCCCTAGGCACACCCCCTCCCCCTTTGTCTTCTTCATAAAGACTTCTTCTACTATCCAAGAAGCTCCCTAACATCTTCAAGTTCATACATGGAGCTCTTCTTCATCTCCAAGTTTTGAACACCCTCAAGAACTCACCTAAGCAAGCCATGGAAGACTCATTGAACACTTAGGCAACTCCTCTATCCTCATCATCAAATTCGGCCATGAAGAAGCTAGGAGTGTAAGATCATCTTCATCCTCAAGCCTTGAAGAACTCATCTAGGTAAGTTAAATGTTAAACTTCTAAGTGAGTTCTATATTTCAAAGGATGAAGCTCACATTGGTACCTCCTTTTCTTGCTAAAAACGTGACCATCAAATGGTCACTAGGAGAAGATTCTTCAAGCTACTAAGAGAAGCTAACATCTTGGTGGTTTGAATCCATTTTAAGCCCCATTCAAACTTCATTTTGGTAAGAGAATCTAGCCTCAATCTAGCTCCATTCTTCATTTAAAATGGTAGCTAATGTTCTCCTTCTCCTCTTCAAAAACGTGCTACACAGGTGAAGTGGAGGAACACTTCATTCCATTTCAACCAAGGTTCAAGCTAAGGAAAAGCTCTAAGGTTCAAAGAGGTAAGTATACTCTAGCCAATCTTGCCTTATTTGTGAAGTGCATGCTTGAATGACTAGCCATTTTTAAGTTATGAATCTTAGTTGAAGATTCTAAGAACAAGACATGAACTTAGTTGATGTAAAGAAAAGTGTTGATATGAAAAGTGACATGTTCTAAGCATAAATGGCAAGACTGTTGGTATGAGTTATGTTTAGCCTAAAATGAGTTATGAGACTTGAAATAACTATGTTTAAATGTGTATTTGATGTATAGTAAGTCCTTTTAATGAATGAAGTTGGTAGAAGAATGCTTGAACAATAAAAAGGTGAAGAAGTGCTGAAACTACTGGAGCTGGCAGATTTGTGTTGCTGATTGTGTGACTTGAGAACGAACCTTAGAAGTGTTCAATTAAGCTAAATTTTGACATGACACTAGCTCTGTGTGTGTAGTACAAGTGAGAGTTGGAATTGCAGTATGGTTTATTTTTAATAAATCTTTTGGTAAAACTGCTCAAGAAGAAATTACTGGAACTGGGCAGAACAGTGTGACGTTTTGCATGACCTGAAAATGAATCTTAGGAGTATTTAAATTGGCTAATTTTCGGTTTGATGTTATCCGAATATGTATATGAAATGTGTGAGTTGGAATTTCAATGAAAGGAGTTGTGGTTTGTCCTTAATGTAGTTTTTAGTAAGAAGTGGTCAAACAGAAGCACTGGAGCTGAGCAGTTTTATGTGTCATGTTGAACGACCTGAAAACGAACCTTAGGAAGGTGAAAATTGGCTAATGTTTGGTATGGTGATAGATTTGTATGTTTGTGAAATGTGTGAGTTGGAATCTCATTAAATGGAGTTGTGGTTTGTCCTAAATGAAATGCTTAGTAAGAGTTGGTCAAACAGAAGTACTGGAGCTGGACAGATTTATGTTGCCTGTTGTACGACCTGAAAAGGGGCCTTAGGAGTGTTAAAATGGGCTAATTGTTGGTATGATGATAGCCTTATATGTTTATGAAATGTGTGAGTTAGAATTTTAGTAAAAGGAGTTGTGGATTATTTTTAATGAAGTTCTTGGTAAAACTGCTCAAACAGAGTCGCTGGAACAGGACAATTTTGAGTAGTAAGTTGTATGGCTCGAAAATGCACCTTAGGAATGTGAAAATGAGCTGATGTTTGGTATGAAGATGTCTTGATGTGTTTATGACATCTGTGAGTTGGAATTTTGGTAAAAGGATATGTGGTTTGGTCACAATTCATTTTGAGATACAACTGGTCATTCCAGTTTCTGCAAGTACCCAGTTTGGGAAAGTAATTAGATGACCCCTTTAAGTTTATTGGATTGCCTTGGAAATTTTATGTTAGTTACTTAAGGCATAGATGTACATGTTCATGTAAAGAGATCAGCATAAAACCACCATTTTGATGGTTAACAACTTAGTTGAAGTTAGTGGTACAAAACTGGAAAACAGGACAGTTTGATGTCATAAGTTGTAAGGCTTTGATCTTGCTCTTTTAAGCTTAAATGTGATGTTTAGCCTTATGAATATTGTTACGTGGTATGTTAGCTATGTTTTCCAGGTGTTAGATCAAATTGATTAAGGTTTTATGATCCATGAAAACGAGGTAGGGCGGTATTGCCCTGCTGATTTTAGCAGTACCTTTGATGATAGTTGATGTTTTGAGGTCGTTAGACATATCGGAATGTTATGAAATTTTTATGGTATGTGTCTAAGACTTCATTATGCATGTGTATGACATAAGTTTACGAAAATAAGCACGAATGGCCGAACATGAGGCTGTATGAACAGAGTATGATTGCTGGACAGTTTTTCCAGCTTAAGGGACAAGTCAGTGCATGCACGTTATGATGTATTTGTTCCACGAATTGCATGTTGCATATCATGCATCGCATTGTCCATGTTTACACAGTTTATGAAACCAATTTTTATGCTAAAGATTGATGGGAAAGCGTTTTTGAAAAGAGATTTTCATATGATTTATGAGATTGTCTTTATGCTAAAGATTGATGAGAAAGCGTTTTTGAAAAGAGATTTTCATATGATTTATGAAACTGATTTTATGTCATCGAATGATGCGAAAACGCTTTTGAAAAGAAGTTTTCAGTTTGTGAAAGAATGATCATGACCGTTCAGGCCCGGATATGATAGACCTGATAAGTAAGACCGTTCAGGCCCGGATATGATAGACTTGATAAGTAAGACCGTTTAGGCCCGGAGATGATAGACCTGATAAGTAAGACCGTTCAGGCCCGGATATGATAGACCTGATAAGTAAGACCGTTCAGGTCCGGAGATGATAGACCTGATAAGTAAGACCGTTCAGACCCGGAAATGATAGACCTGAAAAGTAAGACCGTTTTCAGATCTGGATATGATAGATCTGAAGAGATGGCCGTTTTCAGATCCGGATATAATAGATCTGAAAGAGATGTTATGACTGTTTTTAGATCCGGATATAATAGATTTGAAGGCTCTTTGCTACTTGTTTTATGACGAGTATGATTTGAAAGAAAGAACGAAAGAAAAGATTTTCATGACATGAGTATGATTTGAAAGAATGAACGAAAGAAAAGATTTGCATGGCACGAATACGATTTGAAAGAATGGATGAAAGAAAAGATTTTCATGGTTTTATTATGCACTACAATTGCATATTTATATGCATTGGATATGGTCATGAGCATGATGTTGAGTCTATGTGCACTGAATTGTGTCTTTACGTGCTTCATGACTAAGTTATGATTTTACTGCCTTAGTGGCTATTGAATGAAGGGATGCCATGCTAGCCAGATGCTAGATGTAATGTTACTTAGGTTATGATCTCAGTATTTCATGTTTCCTAAGTTATGATCATATTGCTGTGTTACATAAGTTGTGATCTTATTCCCTTTATGATTAAGTGATGATTTGTTTACCTTGGTGGCATTTGAATGGAAAGACAGGTATGATGGTAAGAGACCAGATTTTGGGGATTTGGTTCTTGTGTGTACTTTCCATTTAATGCATGATTGTTTATGGTGTACTTGCTGGTGACTTTGTCACTCACCCCCCCCCATTTTTCCTCCCAGAGTTTACAGAAAACGGGGTAGCAAGGATTGATAACGAGCATAGGATCCCACATCCATTAGAATGCGAGTGGATGACAGCTTAGGGATTCTATTATGATGGATTCATAATATGACGGATTTATGTTGGAAGCAATGATTGCAGAATTACTGATGTAATGAATGTGGTTGTAAAACTTATGTCGGATGTATAGAATGATTTATGTAAAAGTTTTTAATTCTGCCTAAATTTTACTACCATGTTGAATGTTAGCATGGGAGTCCACGGCTTATGTTATGGATTTTTGCATGTTACGCATGACGCTTTGTACTCTCCTTAGTGAAGTACGGCGGGCGAAACGTATCCGGACGAGGCCGGGTGCGGGGCGCTACTGGTGGTATCAGAGCTAAGGCTCCAGATCCGGGCAGAATGTCGAACTAAGTTATGATTATAGTCAACTAAGTTTGATCTTAGACCTAAGTTCTGATCTTAGATGAGAGTTGACCTTAGACCAGGATGATTTAGACTGGAAATTAGGGTTTTGACCATATGATAAAGCCCTAGTCGATGGCCATCTATGGAATGTAATCATGACTGTTTGCATGACCATAAGATCGTATAGGGATTACGAATTAAACGGTGTCGCTTATTCTGAATATTTATACCGTAAGTAAGACTCCGACACTTTGTAGTGCGGATGGCACCACAATTCAGTAAGATAACATCATCACTGTCACCCCAGGAGGCAGTAAACATTACTAACAATCGTTAGTAAGAACACGTATTCCAAGGTTTGGCAGGGAATTTAGTTCATAGTAGGCAGAAAGATGGTTAAGTAAAGTTGAAAGTAACTCCATGCTGATACTGGTACTGGATAAGATAAGGGCAAGGTTCTAAGAGGAGTTTTGTGAGTTCTTCCTCTCAGAACTTAGTCACGAGAAGGGTTGAGTAATTTGACTCACTAAGACAGGGGTCAAGCATCTACGTACTCATTCATTACTTTGGGACAGTATGTTCCTTTGATTATGAGAGATGAAAAGTTTAAGGTGATCAGATTTGTACGCGGTCTAGACCCTCAGATCAAATTTGGCTAAGTCAAGTCGTATTCAAGGACCTTTGGTGAATTACTGGAGGACCGCTACGGAGCGGAATGCGATAGTAAGGGAACGAAAGAATGAAAGAAACGATTTAACAAGCAAACGAAGTAGAAGGTGGAAACCATATCCATATAAGGCTAGTTTATGTGGATGACAAAGAAACAACCAAGGTACGGCTAATAGGTGTGAAGTACCTATGTCCTCTGCTTTACTTCCTATTAACCAAGTATGAGTGATTATGATAGTTTTCTTTAAGCTATGATGAGTAGACCACAAGTAAGCAAGTGAGATTATTAGTGATAACATGGCTAAGTATGACACTGTGTATGGGACTTGGGGTCCTCGTCATGATGCGTCACTATTAGCACTTGTACACATTTTATTGCATTATACGAGGAATAGGTCATGATTATGAAAACCATGTTTTAAGAGAACGGGCCACCTTAGGATGAATTGCAATGTCATAAAGGGAATTGGATAAACACCTTATTATGTCCTATTCGCCAAAGGGTAAAAACAGAGCATCAAAGACCCGTAAGGTTGTAGTAACCCCTTCAAAGTTCCTAAGTGTAAATGGGATCACGTCACTATGGATTTCGTGACCGACCTACCAAGGACTAAGATGAATATGATGAACTTACACCCACATCTCTTTGACTAAGTATTCTTAAGTTTCGAGGACGAAACTTGTTATAAGGAGGGGAGAATGTTGTATCCCGCGCAAATCGGTATGTACTAAGAATCGTATGAAGTGGTTAAGAGGGAGGAAATATTATACCCGACTCTTATGAGATGAGTCACTAAGAATTAGACACCGGGTATATTTATCTCAATTCTATCTATGTTATTTTAACATTCTCCGATGGAATTTCCTTAAAGGAAATATTATAGGTAATTTAATATAATTACATAAGTGTGCCACATGACACAAGTGAAATGACCAAAATACCCTCCCAACTCTTAGCAAAAATCGGCCACAACATAGAAAGGATCTAGAACCCTCCTTAAATTTTGAATGTCTCATTAATAGGTTGTCTTGGAATAAAAATGAGATAAAATAAGAAAGAAAAAAAAAAGAAAAGCCAAGCATGGGAGACAAAGTTGGTCAAGGTCCAAGACACTAAGGAGACATCTTGGATTCCTATGCAAAGCATGAGAATCCTTGTCCCCTCTTGAAGTCCCAAGATGACCGCCCCCCTAGGCACACCCCTCCCCCTTTGTCTTCTTCATAAAGACTTCTTCTACTATCCAAGAAGCTCCCTAACATCTTCAAGTTCATACATGGAGCTCTTCTTCATCTCCAAGTTTTGGACACCCTTAAGAGCTCACCTAAGCAAGCCATGGAAGACTCATTGAACACTTAGGCAACTCCTCTATCCTCATCATCAAAGTCGGCCATGAAGAAGCTAGGAGTGTAAGATCATCTTCATCCTCAAGCCTTGAAGAACTCATCTAGGTAAGTTAAATGTTAAACTTCTAAGTGAGTTCTATATTTCAAAGGATGAAGCTCACATTGGTACCTCCTTTTCTTGCTAAAAACGTGACCATCAAATGGTCACTAGGAGAAGATTCTTCAAGCTACTAAGAGAAGCTAACATCTTGGTGGTTTGAATCCATTTTAAGCCCCATTCAAACTTCATTTTGGTAAGAGAATCTAGCCTCAATCTAGCTCCATTCTTCATTTAAAATGGTAGCTAATGTTCTCCTTCTCCTCTTCAAAAACGTGCTACACAAGTGAAGTGGAGGAAGACTTCATTCCATTTCAACCAAGGTTCAAGCTAAGGAAAAGCTCTAAGGTTCTAAGAGGCGAGTATACTCTAGCCAATCTTGCCTTATTTGTGAAGTGCATGCTTGAACGACTAGCCATTTTTAAGTTATGAATCTTAGTTGAAGATTCTAAGAACAAGACATGAACTTAGTTGATGTAAAGAAAAGTGTTGATATGAAAAGTGACATGTTCTAAGCATAAATGGCAAGACTGTTGGTATGAGTTATGTTTAGCCTAAAATGAGTTATGAGACTTGAAATAACTATGTTTAAATGTGTATTTGATGTATAGTAAGTCCTCTTAATGAATGAAGTTGGTAGAAGAATGCTTGAACAATAAAAAGGTGAAGAAGTGCTGAAACTACTGGAGCTGGCAGATTTGTGTTGCTGATTGTGTGACTTGAGAACGAACCTTAGAAGTGTTCAATTAAGCTAAATTTTGACATGACACTAGCTCTGTGTGTGTAGTACAAGTGAGAGTTGGAATTGCAGTAAAAAGAGTTATGGTTTATTTTTAATAAATCTTTTAGTAAAACTGCTCAAGAAGAAATTACTGGAACTGGGCAGAACAGTGTGATGTTTTGCATGACCTGAAAATGAATCTTAGGATTATTTAAATTGGCTAATGTTTGGTTTGATGTTAGCCAAATATGTATATGAAATGTGTGAGTTGGAATTTCAATGAAAGGAGTTGTGGTTTGTCCTTAATGAAGTTTTTAGTAAGAAGTTGTCAAACAGAAGCACTGGAGCTGAGCAGTTTTATGTGTCATGTTGAACGACCTGAAAACAAACCTTAGGAAGGTGAAAATTGGTTAATGTTTGGTATGGTGATAGATTTGTATGTTTATGAAATGTGTGAGTTGGAATCTCATTAAAAGGAATTGTGGTTTGTCCTAAATGAAATGCTTAGTAAGAGTTGGTCAAACAGAAGTACTGGAGCTGGACAGATTTATGTTGCCTGTTGTACGACCTGAAAAGGGGACATAGGAGTGTTCAAATGGGCTAATTTTTGGTATGATGATAGCCTTCTATGGTCATGAAATGTGTGAGTTGGAATTTTAGTAAAAGGAGTTGTGGAGTATTTTTAATGAAGTTCTTGGTAAAACTGCTCAAACAGAGTCGCTGGAACAGGACAGTTGTGAGTAGTAAGTTGTGTGGCTCGAAAATGCACCTTAGGAATGTGCCAATGAGCTGATTTTTGGGATGATGATATCTTGATGTGTTTATGACATCTGTGAGTTAGAATTTTTGTAAAAGGATATGTGGTTTGGTCACAATTCATTTCGTGATACAACTGGTCATTCCAGTTTCTGCATGTATCCAGTTTGGGAAAGTAATTAGATGACCCCTTTAAGTTTATTGGATTGCCATGGAAATTTTATGGTAGTTACTTAAGGCATAGATGTACATGTTCATGTAAAGAGATCAGCATAAAACCACCATTTTGATGGTTAACAACTGAGTTGAAGTTAGTGGTACAAAACTGGAAAACAGGACAATTTGATGCCATAAGTTGTAAGGCTTTGATCTTGCTCTTTTAAGCTTAAATGTGATGTTTAGCCTTATGAATATTGTTTTGTGGTATGTTAGCTATGTTTTCCAGGTGTTGGATCAAATTGATTAAGGTTTTATGATCCATGAAAACGAGGTAGGGCGGTATTGCCCTGCTGATTTTAGCAGTACCTTTGATGATAGTTGATGTTTTGAGGTCGTTAGACATATCGGAATGTTATGAAATTTTTATGGTATGTGTCTAAGACTTCATTATGCATGTGTATGACATGAGTTCACGAAAATAAGCACGAATGGCCGAACATGAGGCTGTATGAAAAGAGTATGATTGCTGGACAGTTTTTCCAGCTTAAGGGACAAGTCAGTGCATGCACGTTATGATGCATTTGTTCCACGAATTGCATGTTGCATATCATGCATCGCATTGTCCATGTTTACACAGTTTATGAAACCGATTTTTATGCTAAAGATTGATGGGAAAGCGTTTTTGAAAAGAGATTTTCATATGATTTATGAGATTGTCTTTATGCTAAAGATTGATGAGAAAGCGTTTTGAAAAGAGATTTTCATATGATTTATGAAACTGATTTTATGTCATCGAATGATGCAAAAACGCTTTTGAAAAGAAGTTTTCAGTTTGTGAAAGAATGATCATGACCGTTCAGGCCCGGATATGATAGACCTGATAAGTAAGACCGTTCAGGCACGGATATGATAGACCTGATAAGTAAGACCGTTCAGGCCCGGAGATGATAGACCTGATAAGTAAGACCGTTCAGGCCCGGATATGATAGACCTGATAAGTAAGACCGTTCAGGCCCGGAGATGATAGACCTGATAAGTAAGACCGTTCAGGCCCGGAGATGATAGACCTGATATATAAGACCGTTCAGGCCCGGAGATGATAGACCTGACAAGTAAGACCGTTTTCAGATCCGGATATGATAGATCTGAAGAGATGACCATTTTCAGATTCGGATATAATAGATCTAAAAGAGATGTTATGACGTTTTCATATCCGGATATAATAGATCTGAAGGCTCTTTGCTACTTATTTTATGACGAGTATGATTTGAAAGAAAGAACGAAAGAAAAGATTTTCATGGCACGAATACGATTTGAAAGAATGGATGAAAGAAAAGATTTTCATGGTTTTATTATGCACTACAATTGCATATTCATACGCATTGCATATGGTCATGAGCATGATGTTGAGTCTATGTGCACTGAATTGTGTCTTTACGTGCTTCATGACTAAGTTATGATTTTACTGCCTTAGTGGCTATTGAATGAAGGGATGCCATGCTAGCCATATGCTAGATGTAATGTTACTTAGGTTATGATCTCAGTATTTCATGTTTCCTAAGTTATGATCATATTGCTGTGTTACATAAGTTGTGATCTTATTCCCTTTATGATTAAGTGATGATTTGTTTACCTTGGTGGCATTTGAACGGTAAGAGACCAGATTTTGGGGATTTGGTTCTTGTGTGTACTTTCCATTTAATACATGATTGTTTATGGTGTACTTGCTGGTGACTTTGTCACTCACCCCCCCATTTTTCCTCCCAGAGTTTACAGGAAACGGGGTAGCAAGGATTGATGACGAGCATAGGATCCCACATCCGTGAGAATGCGAGTGGATGACAGCTTAGGGATTCTATTATGATGGATTCATAATATGACAGATTTATGTTGGAAGCAATGATTGCAGAATTACTGATGTAATGAATGTGGTTGTAAAACTTATGTCGGATGAATAGAATGATTTATGTAAAAGTTTTTAATTCTGCCTATATTTTACTACCATGTTGAATGTTAGCATGGGAGTCCACAACTTATGTTATGGATTTTTGCATGTTACGCATGACGCTTTGTACTCTCCTTAGTGAAGTACGGCGGGCGAACCGTATCCGGACGAGGCCGGGTGCGGGGCGCTACATGAACAAAAGTTACAAATGGAAAATAAAATGTTAAAATCTAATTTAGAAAGTTGTGAAAATGAAATAGTGCAACTTAAGCCTTCTAAATTTACCTTAGAAAAAATGATAGAACAATTTAAATCTGGTGCAAATATGTTAGATACACTTATATCATCACAAAAGTATGGAAATGATAAAACTGGATTGGGATATAAAGAAGAAGATGACAAATTAGATAAAAAGACTAAGTTTGTATCATCAACTACGAAACAACCTTATAAAGTTATAAAAACAAGCTTGCCTGCTAAATCTTCTTCTACTCCTTCTTCTTATTCAAAGATAAAGATGCAGCATGCACCCATAAAAACACACACGCATAACTATACATCTAGGCCAAACTTTGCATCTAGACAACCTAGAAATTATACCTATATGTATACAAATGCAACTAGACCGAATAAAATGCATACAACTTATTATGAACCTAAATATAGGCAACACTCTTATAAGTCTTATAGAAATGCCTACAAACACAATTATATAGCTCCATATAAGAAACAAAATCGCATGCCTTATACACCTTATAAAATTCGACCATCCTATAATATTTATCAACCATGGCACAACATGTATAACAATGCATCTTCACTTATGTGGAATAATCATGTATATGCTAATTCTTCTTATTTTCCAAATTATAATAATGCTAAAAATGTGCCTAGAAGGTATATTCAAGTTTGGATACCTAAGGGATATCTAAACAAGAATAATGCCCCTAACATTCAAGGACCCAAATAAAGGGTACCTGAAACTTTGTCTCCATTGTAGGATAAACGCAAGGAATGGAAGAAGGAGGCAAAGTCAAAGAATCTAAAAACCAAATGGTTTTTAGATAGTGGATGTTCGAGGCATATGACGGGGAACTCCAAACTATTCATCGAATTGGAACATATCAAGAATGGAGGAAAAGTAACATTCGGTGACAACAACAAAGAACAAGTTGTTGGAAAAGGAACAATTGGGTACCCTAACACATTTCAAATACGAAATGTGTTATTAGTAAGCAATCTATCTTATAATTTACTTAGTATTTCTCAACTTATAGATTATGGTTATAATGTCTCCTTTCTTCCCAATTCTTGTGATATAATAAATGAAAAAGGAGAAACGGTTTTAAAAGGAAATAGAGATGGAAATATTTATACTCTTACCTTAGATAAAATGTTAGATGCTAAGGTTAAGTGTTTAATATCACATGACTTAGATGTAAATTTATGGCATAGAAGATTAGGCCATATAGGAATTTCAACTATTAAAAAATTGTCTAAGAAGAATTTAATTAGAGGAATGCCTAAGTTAGACTTAGATAATTTTCAAATGTGTGAAACATGTATTAAGGGAAAACACATTAAAGAAACCTTAAAACCGAAACATGAAGTGAGTACTAGTCATGTACTAGAATTGCTTCACTTAGACTTATTTGGTCCAAGTATGACAAGAAGTCTATGTAAGGTCCGAAATACACTCTAGAGGGGGGGTGAATAGAGTGTTTGGCTCTTTTGCGGATTTTTCTTGTTTTTCTCAACTCAAAAAGATATTCAAAATCAGAGCAAGAATTGGAGATGAGAGACAATGAAAGAGTACACCGGATATAGAGTGGTTCGAATCGTAAATGATTCTACTCCACTACCACTTTGTTTCCAAAGTGGATTTTCAACAACTACTCTTCTTATTATGAACAATAAGAACAACCACAGCAACACTTACACTAACACTTTAGTGTAAGCAACAACAACAGCAACTTCTTGCACAACACACTTGTGCAACTACAGCAACTACAGCTCTTAGCAAGAACAACTTCTTGCTTCCTCACAACTTCAACAAAAGTTCTCTCAAGAACTTCTCACAATGGGTTGAAGATATATAGTAAGGTTCACACTCTCTCACAAGTCTAAGCACAAGCTAGAGATCAAATATTTATGGTTCCTCTTGTGCTTGACTCTCTCTCAATATACAAACAATGAAGATCAAAGAAAGCTAAACAAGCTTTAAACAAATTTACAAGTATGAGAGAAATATACAACAATGTAAAGTGAAGCTAGATGATGTTGAAAGTGTGTCATTGCTTCATCCAAGCCTTCTCCATTTATAGAAGAAGTTCACCATGTTTTTGAGGCCTTCCACCAAGTCTTCATCTTCAAAAATGTCAAAATAGTGCCCAAATAGTCTTTAGCCAACCTATGAAGTGATTTGATCTTGGATAGCCACCCTAGAGAATCTTAGACATGGTTAAAATAGTCAAGGAAGCATGTAGTATGTTGGGTTAAAGTCCACAAGAAATTTGAGCAAGATTGGAGAGAGAAAACATCATAAATCTCCCTTGGATTTTGTTCCAACGTTTGAAAAATTTTGAATTCTGGAGACGTCGATCGATCTACGTGCCAGAGCTGAGAGATCGATGTCTCTCAGTCAGACGTCGATCGATCGACGTGAGTCTGATGAGAGATCGACGTCTCTCAGTCAGACGTCAATCGATCGACGTGTGCCTGCTGAGAGATCGACGTCTCTCAGTCAGACGTCGATCGATCGACGTATGTCTGCTGAGAGATCGACGTCTCTCAGTCAGACGTCGATCGATCGACGTATGTCTGGCTGAGAGATCGATGTCTCTTAGTCAGACGTCGATCGATCGACATACCTTATACTGAGAGATCTACGTCTCTCAGTTATACGTCGATCGATCCATGTCTCTTGACGTGGATCTAAGATCTCAAACGTTTTCCAAGTTTTTCATGGATCTTGCCATGTGGTACCTGAGGGGATGACATGTTTTTTTCAACCGGTCTATGAGAGATTTACGTTTCGCACATGTTTAATTTATTTTGAACTTAAGGTGTGAAATCAAACATCTTTTTATATCATCAAAACATTTTATAATCTTACAATCTCCCCCTTTTTGATGATTTCAAAACCAAGATTCTAAAAAGTTTTTGCTCCGTTTCAATTGTCTGAATGTTTCAAAATTTGAAAAACATCAATCTCCCCCTAAGTATATGCACTCTTTACTTTCTACAAAAAAATCAATTTTGAACCCAATCAAAATACTCTTCCTTACATTTGCTCCCCCTCAACCAATCAACAATTTTCAATGGTTTGCATTTTTCAAACTTTTTGCCAAAAGCAATTTTCCATTGTAACACATAAGCCACTTAAGCAACATGCCATTTTTCATCAAGCCAAAAACCAATCAAATATACCAAGATCTTAATAGTGACAATAATGTCAACAATGCCAACAAGTCATAATACCAATAAGTCGAAATAAGACAATACTTAAGTGCCAATAATGCCAATAAGCCATAGTACCCATAGTACCAATAAGTTAGAAATAAGTCAAAACCAATACTTAAGTCATTCTCCCCCTTTTTGAAAGCATCAAACAAGAGTAAAGTTAAAGCACAAACACTTTCAACACATAACTAAGCTAGAAAAAAAATCGTCTAGTCTTCATCAGATGAAAACGTGACTCCAGGAATGCACGCTTTCATCTTGGCCTTGAACTTGGCAAATCTTGATTCATGCACCGTCACTTTGCCCTTTAGCTCGTCAACCTCCTGTTGAAGACTGAGGACTTGAGCTTGGAGTTCCGGGACATTTGAGCTTAAATGACTTGTTTGAGCTTGAGTCTCCGGTTCCGGAATGGGTGCCTCATTCGGAATGCCTTCTTCTTCTCTTTCTTCTTCCTCTTGCTCTTTCCTCATTGCCTCTTTTCTAGATTTCAGGATTTGTTGGATGTTGGCTTTGTCATAGTAGTCCTTGTGCGTTATATTGTCAACATCCATATCATCCACATAAATTCCCGACTTCACAAGCATTCTATAGATAAGATTACTGTAGGGAAGGGCCTTGTTTTGTTTGGTTGCGGCCTCCACTACGTTCGTCATAAAAAGGTTTCCAAAGTTAACCTTCTCTCGGTTAGCTATTCTATATGCTATGTAAAAGTCGAGGTTACTAGGCAATTTGGCAGATTTACCATTGACACAGAATGTAACAATGGCAAGAAGGGTACGGTAAACCAAAGGCATATCATTAGTGTTTTTACTAGGATGAAAACCTAAGAAGGTTTTTACCTCATCTTCGGAAACCTTCCACCTAGCCGTATCCCATTTCCAAGCATCAAACTCATAGTATCCTTCATTTGGCACACCAATCAAATTGCAGATTTTTGCAATTGTTAACCTCAAATGATGCCCATCAATAACCGAGTTTAGAGCAAAAGGAATACCATTCAAATACTCAATCCATAAGTTTGCATAAAAAAGCCTTGTATACGTAGTGGACATTTTGAGCATCTCTTGTTGATTCCAAATACTCCTCCACTCTTGAAAATCTAACCACTCAATGATGTCTCTTAGTTCATCATTGCTTAGAATATCGTTTATTCTAAGCAATTTGAGTGGGATAGTGGCTCTCTGATCATCTTCCCACTTATTAAACAAATTTTGAGAATGTCTAGAGATATAACTTACGTGCCCAGGGATTAGGGGTTCCTCCAAAGCATCCTTTGCATCTTTGGTTTTGACCCAAGGGAAGTTTGAGAGGGTCAACTCACTCCTAAGCTCTTCAAGTACTTGAGCCCCACTTTCATCCATAGGTTGCTTTCTTCTAGGTTGAGAGGATTGACCACGAGAAGAGCTTGAACCTTCACCCCTAGAGGATCTTGGTCTCTTGGTTGTATTCTTGCTTCTTGAAGACATTTGAGGAGAATTTTTAGGGCTAGAACAGTTTTTGGATATGAAATTTGGGGATTTTAGGTTGAAATGGAAGATTTCAAGGGAGGAACTCAAGATTTAATAGTGGAAATGAGTTAGACCTTGATTTGAAGATGGATTTGAAGTGGGATGCGTTTTTGGAAGAGAAGAGACGGCTGCCTTTTAGGGTTTTGCTGCTGGAATAGGAAGAAATGAGGCAGATCTGCGTTTTTGCAGAAATATATAGCTGCAGAATTCGATGACGTCGATCGATCGACGTCTGAGTTCGACGTACGTCGATCGATCGATGTCAGAGATCGACGTACGTCGATCTCTCGTTTTAGACACGTCGATCGTTCGACGTGCCCCCTATTTTGGGTTTTCCAATTTTCATCCCCTTAACTGATGTTTATCATTCCTAATCTTGTTCTAATTGATTCGAATGTCTCGGTGGGAAGAGATTTGGTAAAGATATCTGCCAATTGGTCATTTGTTGAAACAAACTCAATGCATACCAAACCTTTTTGGATGCAATCTCTTATGAAGTGATGCCTCACTTCAATGTGTTTTGTTCTACTATGATGAACCGGGTTTTGTGCTATACTTATGGCTGAGGTATTATCACATAAGATGGGAACTTTATCAAACTTAACATTGTAATCATTCAATGTGTTTGTCATCCAAAGTAGTTGTGCACAACATGAAGCGGCCGATATATATTCGGATTCCGCCGTTGAAAGTGACACACTATTTTGTTTCTTGGAAAACCAAGAAACTAAGCAATCTCCAAGGAATTGACATGTTCCGGACGTGCTTTTCCTATCAACAAGGTTTCCGGCATAGTCGGAGTCACTATACCCTCTTAAATCAAAACATCCATTTTTGGGATAAAACAATCCAAAGTTCAAAGTTCCTTTTAAATACCTAAAGATACGTTTAATGGCAACTAAATGCGATTCCTTAGGCATACTTTGAAATCTAGCACATAAGCACACAGCATGCAAAATATCCGGCCTACTAGCAGTCAAATAAAGTAAACTACCAATCATACCCCTATATTTTGTTACCTCAACCGGCTTTCCTTTTTCGTCTTTGTCAAGCTTTGTACTTGTGCTCATCGGAGTGCTCACACTTCTTCCATCCTCGAATTTGTACTTCTTGAGCAAATCCTTCGTATACTTTGTTTGAGATATGTACACTCCATCTTGAGTTTGCTTGATTTGTAGACCAAGAAAGTAGTTGAGTTCACCCATCATGCTCATTTCAAATTCTCCTTCCATCAATTTAGCAAAATGCTTACAAAGAGAATCATTAGTAGCACCAAATATGATATCATCCACATAAATTTGAACAAGCAATTGATGGTTTCCTTGTTCTTTAATAAAAAGAGTAGTGTCGACTTTTCCTCTTGAAAACTCGTTTTCAAGTAGGAAGTTACTTAATCTATCATACCAAGCCCTAGGAGCTTGTTTAAGTCCATAAAGGGCCTTTTTGAGTCTAAAAACATGATTTGGATAATCATGATTTTCAAACCCCGGAGGTTGAGCTACATAAACCTCTTCTTGAATTATTCCATTCAAGAATGCGGATTTCACATCCATTTGATATAGTTTGAAATCCTTATAGCATGCATATGCTAATAACATCCTAATAGCTTCTAACCTAGCCACGGGGGCAAAAGTTTCATCGTAGTCTATGCCTTCCTCTTGCCTATAGCCTTGGGCTACTAACCTAGCTTTGTTTCTAGTGATGTTTCCTTTATCATCCATTTTGTTTCTAAATACCCATTTAGTGCCAATTACGGGATGATCACTAGGTTTAGCAACTAATTCCCACACATCACTTCTTTCAAATTGATTTAATTCTTCTTGCATAGCTAATACCCAATCTTCATCATTTATTGCTTCTTTTATATTTTTAGGCTCAACTTGTGAAATGAAGGCATTTTCATTGAATTTTCTCCTTGTCATTACACCTTGGCTAGTTTCACCTAGTATCAACTCTTTAGGGTGATCTTTTCTATATTTATATGAATCCGGCAAATTTGAGGTATCCCCTCCTACTTCTTCATCTTCAACCTTAGGTTCAAGTGGATCAATCCTAAGGTCGATGACAATATTACCTTTTGGATTCTCAAATTTTTCTATATGACTTACTTCAATTATTTCATCTTCATCATCATCATTATTAACGTTTGACTTATCATCAATAAATTCACTAAACTTGACATGGATTGATTCTTCAACTTTCATACTTCTCTTATTATATACTCTAAATGCTTTGCTATTTTGAGCATAACCCATAAAGATTCCTTCATCCGCTTTGAAGTCGAGTTTATCCAAGTTGTCTTTGGTGTTAAGTATAAAACACTTACAACCAAAAACCTTGAAATAACCAATATTTGGTACTCTACCTTTCCAAAGCTCATAAGGAGTCTTTTTGAGAAATGGTCTCAAATAAACTCTATTGATCACATGACAAGCGGTATTTACCGCTTCGGCCCAAAAATATTTGGGTAGCACAAATTCATTTAGCATGGCTCTACTCATTTCTTGAAGTGTTCTATTTTTCCTTTCCGCAACACCATTTTGTTGAGGAGTTCTTGGAGCTGAAAAATTGTGTCCATACCCTTTGGATACACAAAATTCTTGAAATTCTCCATCAAACTCACCACCTCTATCACTTCTAATTTCCTTAATTGTGTCTTCTTTTTGATTTTCTAATCTCTTACAAAGCTTGATAAATTCTTGACATGCATCATTCTTTTTAGCTAAGAACATTACCCAAGTGTACCTAGAGTAGTCATCTACCACCACAAAGGTGTAATGTTTTCCACTTAGGCTTGCTGTACCAATATCCCCATACAAATCCATATGAAGCAATTGTAGAGGTTTGGTGGTGGAGATTTCACTTTTGGGCTTGAAACTTGTTTTAACAAGCTTTGCTTTTTGACAAGTGTCACATAAGCCATGGTTTTCGAAATTTAGTTTTGGAAGACCTTGGACTTTTTCATTTTTGCAAATCTCTTTGAAATTCTTGAAACTAATGTGTCCAAGTCGTCTATGCCATAGTTGAGTCAAATCATTTTTGGCAACTAGGCAAGAAACATTTTGTGATATCAAATCATGTGTGCTAAATTTGTAAACATCATTTTTACGAATAGCTTCGAAAACAATCTTATCGTTCTTTTTCACAACACATTTTCTTTTCACAAACTCAATTTGAAAATTAGCATCACATAGTTGGCTAACACTTATCAAATTATACTTAAGCCCTTCTACATATAGTACATTATTAATAGTAAAGGAAGAATTACCAATTTCTCCATGTCCAAGGATTTTGGCTCTCCCATTGCCAAAATGCACCGTTCCACCATCTTGGAGCTTGAGCTTGGTGAACAACGTCTTGTCTCCGGTCATGTGAGTTGAACATCCGCTGTCCATAAGCCATTTGGTTCCTTCTTCTTTGGCTACTCCATTTATCTTGAGAGCCTACAAAACCAAAAGATGTATGCATTGGTACCCTTTGATGATTGGGTCCTTTAGGGTTAGTTTTTCGACCCTTAGGCTTCCAAACGTATGTGCTCTCAAATCGAGCTCTACATGCTTTCTTTACATGTCCTAGTTTGTTGCAATAAAAACACGTGGGTACAAGCTTTGGTTTAGAAGATGATAAATTTTGTTGTGATTTTCTATTGTTTGCCTTTTTCTTTAAAGACTTGGGTTTAATAGAAGATGATGAGTTAAATCCTAAACCGGATTTATCATTTCCAATTCGTTGATTCCCAAGTAGTATGTCTAAGTTGTTTTTCCCATTTGTTAGTCTTTGTAAGTCTAATTTTAGTTTTTCACATTCTTTTCTAATTTCTTCCTTTTCATGAGCTACGGTTTTATGCATAGTAAGTATGATATCATGCTCTTGAACCATCAAAATATTTTTGTCATGCAAGCTCTTATTTTCTAAAATGCATTTCTTGAACTCTTTCTTTAAATGCTTATATTTCAAATTTAATTTTTCAAAGTCATCTTGCAAATCTCCTATTTCATCATGCAAATTTGAAGGGTTAGAGTTTACCTCAAGGTCGTCTTCAATCGCCATAAGACAAGTATGTTGAACCTTTGAATTTTCAACCATTGCCACAAGTCCAACACCTTGATCTTCACTCTCTTCTCCTTCCGATTCCGAAAGGAGATCATCCCACGTGGTTACCTCCGCATTGAGGGCTTTCTTCTTTTGAGGAAAGACTTTCTTTTCTTGCTTTTGCGGCTCTTTTACGTGGCAATCGGCAATGAAGTGACCGGGTCGACCACATCTATAGCAACTTTCACTTGCTTCTTTTTCTTTAGATGGTTTCTTGAAAAACTTTCTTGCTTGAGCTTTGTTTCTAGTTGCCATTCTTCTAAATTTTCTTACAAGAAGGGCAACTTCCTCATCCGAATCATCGGACTCTACCACCAATCCCTTTGTGTGATGCTTGTGTAGGCTTGATAGGATTCATCCTATTTTGTTCATCAATAAGAATTTCATGAGTAAGAAGATTACCGGATAGCTCATCAAGAGTAAGAGTCTTGAGATTCTTTGATTCGGTGATGGCAGTGACTTTGGGTGTCCATTCTCTTGGCAAGGAGTTGAGGAGTTTTGAGACAAGGTCTTCGTTTGAGATTTTCTTGTCAACCATAGAGAGTTGATTCACTATTCGTGTGAATCGGTCGATTGTCTCCTCAATCTTCTCACCGCTCTTCATTCCGAACATCTCATACTCCTTCATGAGCATGAGTCTTTTGGCCATTCTTACTTGCTCAGTTCCTTCATGTATCATTTCAAGCCTTTTCCATGCCTCGTGGGCTGTTTCAAGGCCTTGGAGTCTAATGAGCTCAGTGGTAGTTAGAGCACTTGAGAGAATGTCAAAAGCTTTACCATTAATGGCGAACTTTATCTTCTCTTCGTCGGTGTAGTCATCCTCATCTTTAAACATTGATTCTCCTTTTGAGTTGGTAATCATTGGAACTTCAATTCCTTTGACAACAGCTCTCCATATATCAAATCCACAGCCTTTGAAATGATTGATCATTCGAAATTTCCACAAAGAATAGTTTTGGGCATCAAACATAGGAGCTTTAGTGTTTGATCCGGAAAATAGTGCAGTAGGCTTAGGAGATGAGGAGGTTGAGGTTGAGGTTGAGGTTGTCATTGCCATGATCTTTAACCTTGCTACTTGCAAAGATTGGCCAAGCAATCAAGGTTAGGCTCTGATACCAATTGTAAGGTCCGAAATACACTCTAGAGGGGGGGTGAATAGAGTGTTTGGCTCTTTTGCGGATTTTTCTTGTTTTTCTCAACTCAAAAAGATATTCAAAATCAGAGCAAGAATTGGAGATGAGAGACAATGAAAGAGTACACCGGATATAGAGTGGTTCGAATCGTAAATGATTCTACTCCACTACCACTTTGTTTCCAAAGTGGATTTTCAACAACTACTCTTCTTATTATGAACAATAAGAACAACCACAGCAACACTTACACTAACACTTTAGTGTAAGCAAGAACAACAGCAACTTCTTGCACAACACACTTGTGCAACTACAGCAACTACAGCTCTTAGCAAGAACAACTTCTTGCTTCCTCACAACTTCAACAAAAGTTCTCTCAAGAACTTCTCACAATGGGTTGAAGATATATAGTAAGGTTCACACTCTCTCACAAGTCTAAGCACAAGCTAGAGATCAAATATTTATGGTTCCTCTTGTGCTTGACTCTCTCTCAATATACAAACAATGAAGATCAAAGAAAGCTAAACAAGCTTTAAACAAATTTACAAGTATGAGAGAAATATACAACAATGTAAAGTGAAGCTAGATGATGTTGAAAGTGTGTCATTGCTTCATCCAAGCCTTCTCCATTTATAGAAGAAGTTCACCATGTTTTTGAGGCCTTCCACCAAGTCTTCATCTTCAAAAATGTCAAAATAGTGCCCAAATAGTCTTTAGCCAACCTATGAAGTGATTTGATCTTGGATAGCCACCCTAGAGAATCTTAGACATGGTTAAAATAGTCAAGGAAGCATGTAGTATGTTGGGTTAAAGTCCACAAGAAATTTGAGCAAGATTGGAGAGAGAAAACATCATAAATTTCCCTTGGATTTTGTTCCAACGTTTGAAAAATTTTGAATTCTGGAGACGTCGATCGATCTACGTGCCAGAGCTGAGAGATCGACGTCTCTCAGTCAGACGTCGATCGATCGACGTGAGTCTGCTGAGAGATCGACGTCTCTCAGTCAGACGTCGATCGATCGACGTGTGCCTGCTGAGAGATCGACGTCTCTCAGTCAGACGTCGATCGATCGACGTATGTCTGCTGAGAGATCGACGTCTCTCAGTCAGACGTCGATCGATCGACGTATGTCTGGCTGAGAGATCGATGTCTCTTAGTCAGACGTCGATCGATCGACATACCTTATACTGAGAGATCTACGTCTCTCAGTTATACGTCGATCGATCCATGTCTCTTGACGTGGATCTAAGATCTCAAACGTTTTCCAAGTTTTTCATGGATCTTGCCATGTGGTACCTGAGGGGATGACGTGTTTTTTTCAACCGGTCTATGAGAGATTTACGTTTCGCACATGTTTAATTTATTTTGAACTTAAGGTGTGAAATCAAACATCTTTTTATATCATCAAAACATTTTATAATCTTACAGTCTAGGTGAACACTACTATGTGTGTGTCATAGTAGATGATTACTCACGCTACACATGGACGTTGTTCTTAACACACAAAGACGATGCTCCATTAGCAATCGAAACCTTATTAAGCAAATTGAAAACATTTATGAAGAAAACGTTAAAAGAATTAGAAGCGATAGAGGTGGAGACTTTAAAAACAAAGACGTAATCAAATTTTGCGAACTATATGGAATCAAACATGAATTCTCACCACCTAGAACACCACAACTCAATGGAGTTGTTGAACGTAAAAATAGAACGATTCAAGAAGTTGCTAGGACAATGCTGTGTGAAAATAAATTACCTAAATATTTATGGGCTGAAGCTGTTAGTTGTGCATGCTATATTATAAATAGGCTCACTATTAGAAAGAAATTAAATAAAACGCCTTATGAATTGCTAAACAATAGACAACCTAAGATAGATTATCTTAAAGTATTTGGATGTAAATGTTTTGTGCTGAACACTAAGGATAATCTAGATAAATTTGAACAAAAGTCTATTGAATGCATATTTGTTGGGTATTCAACTAACTCAAGAGCATATAGGTGTTATAATCCTGCATGTAGAAAAATAATTGAATCCATACATGTGAAATTCAATGAAAATGCATGCTTTGAAGTTAGTGATAAACATCAACATAAACAAGAAACAAATGTTGAAAATATGTTTGATGATGATGTATTACTTGAGCCTGTACTTGATCATCTAGAACCAACTCTCCCTGAACAAGACATACATGAACCCTTAGATGAAATAAATCAAGAGACTCTGAAATTGGAAGATACAACTAATAATCCAATTACATATGATAACATTCACACTAATGAAACATTTGAACAAGATGAGGGTGAACCTAGTCAATCTAGGAATTGGTGGCACCCTAAAGAACTAATCATTGGGGATCCAAGTGTTGGGGTTAGAACACGTAGAAATATAAGTCAACTTGAAGGACATAGCTTAATCTCACAATTAGAACCTAAGAACGTAAAGGAAGCCTTAGGTGACATATCATGGATAGATGCTATGCATGAGGAATTAAATCAATTCACAAGGAACAACGTGTGGGACTTGGTACCTAAACCTGAAGACAAGTCTATCATAGGAACTAAATGGGTCTTTAGGAATAAAATGGATGAACAAGGAAATATTACAAGGAATAAGGCTAGACTAGTCGCACAAGGTTATAATCAACAAGAAGGAATAGATTATGAAGAAACCTTTACACCCGTTGCACGACTAGAAGCAATTAGATTATTACTTGCGATTGCAAGTCTAAGCAATATTAAGCTCTTCCAAATGGATGTCAAGAGTGCGTTCTTGAATGATACATCCAAGAAGAGGTGTTTGTCAAACAACCCCCTGGATTTGAAGATCCAAAGAATCCTAACCATGTTTATAAGCTTAAGAAAGCTCTATATGGTTTAAAACAAGCTCCAAGAGCTTGGTATGATAGATTTGCAAACTTTCTTATTGCAAATAATTATAAAAGGGGGACCATCGACAACACATTATTCCTAAGAAGAAAAGGTAATGATTTGTTAATAGTTCAAATATATGTAGATGATATAATCTTTGGTTCAACCAACACTACTTTAGTAAAAGACTTCGAAGAATGTATGAAGTCAGAGTTTGAAATGTCAATGGTAGGAGAGTTGAATTATTTCTTAGGACTTCAAATCAAACAAACCCCTCAAGGAATTCACATTAGCCAACTTAAGTATGTCAATGATATGATTAAGAAGTTTGGCTTTGAAGAGTTGAAACCTACAACTACCCCTATGAGTAGTACCAAACTTGATAAGGATGAAAATGGTAAACCTTTTGATGACACACTTTATAGGTCTATGATTGGCTCATTGTTATCCTTAACTACATCAAGACCTGATATTATATTCAGTGCGTGTATGTGTGCTAGGTTTTAATCTTGTCCTAAGGTATCACACTACAATGCAGTGAAAAAGATCTTTAGATATCTTAAGCATACACCTCACTTAGGACTGTGGTATGATAGAAATGCTAAGTTGGAATTACACGCATATAGTGATGCTGATTATGGTGGTTGCAAGTTAGATAGAAAATCCACTAGCGGTACCTGTCAATCAATAGGAACCAACTTGATTTCTTGGTTTTCTAAAAAGCAAGCTAGTGTAGCTCTTTCTACCACTGAAGCCGAGTATATTGCTTTGAGTTTATGTACTACCCAAATACTTTGGCTTATACAGCAACTTAGTGATTTTGGCATTAAAATGAATAAGATTCCAATTTTCTGCGATAGCACAAATGCAATCAATCTTTCCCGGAATCCGGTGCTTCATTCTAAGGCCAAACACATTGAGGTGCGATACCACTTTCTTCGCGATCATGTTCAAAATGAAGACATAGTGATAAACCATATAAGATCTGATCACCAAATCGCTGACATCTTCACCAAACCCCTTAATCAAGCCACTTTTGGAAACTTACGAGCCAAATTAGGAATGATGACTTACAATACCATTGTATAGTTCTATCTTTTGCATGGTTTGCAAAATAAAGGGGGAGATAGAATAAGAACATGATTTTAGTTGGTAAGTCATGTTTTAGTTGGTAAGTCATGATGAATCATATGCTAAGTTTTTATTGGTATAAATTTTGGAGTATAGGTTAAGGGGGAGAGTATGAGTTGGGGGGAGAGGCATACTATTTAAAAGTTGAAAACATAGTTGAAAACATTTGGTTGAACTTTTGGTTAAACTTTTTGTTATAAGTTGTGACATTAAAATCATGTTAGGTTATTTTGAAAATCATCCAAAAGGGGGAGAATGTTGAGAAATATGTTTGGATAATTTTCAAAGTCATGATTTCAAGTGATGAATACTTAAAAATGTCACACAAGGTTTTATATGTGATTAAAAGTTGAATAAGTTGAACAAGCTGATATCGATCTCTCAGGTTGTTGCACATCGATCTATCTATGTACATAGATCTCTCACATTGATCGATCTATGTAAGGCAGAAAAGTTTAAGACTTTTCTGTGAGACATCGATCTCTAAACCTGAGACACATCGATCGATCGATGTACATCGAACTCTCACTTTGATCGATTGATGTAGGTCAGATACAAAACCTGAACCTTTATGTGAGACATCGATGTCTAGAGTTTTTAGAAATAATTTTCTAAAATGTGATAAAATGGTTCTTTTCATTTGTATATGAATTATACATGTTCATTATGTGCTTATTATGTGTTTTTGGTGATTATTATTGTCTTGTGACTAACGTGCCTTGGAAGTTCGTACAACTTGCCAAAAAGGGCAAAATTGGTATTTTGAGTTTTGTAGGAACATCATATGGTGAAAATATGTCAAGTTCATATTATTATCTTGGCAAAGGTGTAATTGTGATTATTTCTGACCATCGGGGTCATTTCTGAAGTTTTCTCACAGCAGGGGTATTTTGGGCATTTTACCGCCAAGGGTATTTTTGGTATTTTCACTCAAGGAATCTCTTGAGCATATTATTATCTTCATTCTAGAGCTGTGTCATTATTATTTTGAATATTATATGGTGATCTTATATCTTATTCTCTCAACCGATGATATTATTGACTATAGCTGGATATGTGACGATTTGAGATGTCACATTCTATTTTTTCTTGAATACCCTCTTATATATGTTATAAGAGGATATTAATCATCATTGTTTAGAGATTACAAGGTGTCCTTGGTGCAAGATTCATCACAATATATAAAGGAGAAGAAAGTATGAATTTTGGTGTTATATGTTGACATAATCTTGTCAACACTTATTCATTATTTTTTATTCACAAAATTTGAGTTGGTATACATACATACAACATCAAAAACATCCATAAACAGGTGGATAAGGTGGTATAATCATTTTATGACTTTTGGGCAAGTGGACAATTCAAAAACAAGCTAGTTGGCAAAAGTTGTCAACTTGAAATTTCAAATTTGAAGTTAATGGAGACAAGGTTGTTGGAGCTGATTTTGGATGTGCTTTAATTCAAAATTCTCAGCCATCACATGGTCTAAAAGTTGGAGAGAATATGCCATCTATTCACACTATAAATAGGAGGCAAGGTGAAGAAGAGAAGGCATACACTTGAAAGCAAAAATTGAAGATTGTTGTCTTGCTATTCTATTCTCATATTTTTGCTCATACTTTGTGTAGCTAAGGTATTCCAATTTTTTTGTTTTCTAGCTACACTATACACACCTTCTTGGGTTGGATTTGTATGATTGATTAGCCAAGTTTATAAGGCTACATCAATAGGTGGTAGAGGTGTTGTAATCAAGAGCTGCATAGAGGTGATTATCCAAGTCTTGAATAGGGTTGGTGTATAACCCAAGGATCAAGCTTGGATCTTGTTGTAAGGTGTTCATTTGATAGTGAAATCCAAGGAAAGGTGTTCTTTGGGACTGAAGTAGGTCACATTGACCAAATCAGGATAAATTCTCGGTGTTCTTCTCTTGTTTCTTTATTTCTTTTTTCTGCCCATTTTTGACTGCATTTTCACACAACTTCTCACAATTTGAAAAAATAGCTAAACATTTTCAAAATTCGTGATTTTTGGGGAGTTATACTTCAGACTGTTAGCTTTCATTTGCAACAAGAATCACTTGATTTGAGCAAGGGAATGTTAGTCTTACAGTCTTTGCAAGATAACTGCTCAAATCTGGTTGCAATCTGCCCAGCTTTGAGAAAACTTAAATTCTGTATTTTTCAAGAACTGTTTAAGGTCAGGTCCTTTTGGAAACTTAATCTACACATCCTAAGGAGTGTTTTTATATAAAGATCAACCTTTTTGGTTGAGTATTCAAAGAGAAATACGTTTTGCAAAATCAGCAACATTCTGTCCAATTCTGTCCAGATTGACCATCTGAATCTTTTTATTTGTTTGAAGGGTCAAACGATCTTATTTTTGTCCGATTTTTGGAAACCGTCTTGTTAACTCATTGAAGTTAAATTCTGGAGAGTTTCATAATTTTTGGAGTTGTGTACAATTATTTGTGAAGTTTTGAAAAACGGGTTCTGAATCTGAGGTGGTTTTAGATTCTGTTTTCAAAGGGGATTTTAACAAAGGGTTGTAGTGTAATTTCTGCTAACCACTATGCACCCCCCTCTAGTGGTGTTTATTGCAGGTGCACGGTCCAACAACTCCATCAACCCTGTGGTAATGTGTTTTTGTGCTGTGTGATTAGTGTGAACCGAGGAAGGTGTTCCTCGAAGACTGGAGTAGGTTGTTGATAACCAAACCAGTATAAAATTCTTGGTGTCATTTACTTTCAGCACTGATTTTCTGTTTCAGCATTGTTTACTGTTTTTAATCACGTTTGTAAAAATAGTAAATGAATATCAAAAATCACGAAACTTTCAGTAAACATAGCCACACGTCTTAGGGTTCTTTTGGCGCAAGTTTCAACCCTTTTGGACAAGTATAAGTCACCAAACGTCTAAAGTTCTGAGACTAGTGCAGTCTGATTTTCAGGCTTGCAAAGGTTGAGACTTTGACTGTATTTGACTAACTTCCCGAAAAAATCTTTCAGAACTATTTCAACCTATTTAAATATAGCATATAAGGGGTTAGTGGTTAAAATTTCAGAGCAATTGGAGTCACGTACAAATAGAAATAAATTTTTCAAAACAGTCTACCGTTTCTGGCAAATTCGCCTAATCTGACCACCAACGATGTTTGAAGGGGTTAAAGGTTGAATTTAAATCTGAAACTTTTAGGAGATACTCATAACATCTGAGGCTAAGTTCAGCATGTGTCTCATTTGCATTTCATTCAAAATATTGCCTATTTTGCATTGTTTTAATCCAAGAAATCAAAGTATTGTTCAATCACCATTTAGTATACAATATTCTCATCTTTTATGAAATAAAAATTAGACACTAACAAGGCCTTAAAAATGCCTAGATGCATTGCACACATGCTGAAATTTTCATCATGTGTGATATTCAAGAATATCACTTTCTTTAATCCATAAAATATTTAAAACACTTCCAAATTGTCTTCTAATTAATCCATCTTAATCAAGACACAAAATATGCTTCATAAAGGTGAGAAAATCGCCCATGTTAATGCACACAGGCTGAAATTTTCAGCATGTGTTACAAATGTGACATTGTTTGAAATGTTACCTTGTGTAGCTCCTTCCTTTATGTCACCAACATTGTATGATTGATTCTTGACCAATCAATATGCCAAAAAGGCTCCACATATGCTCCATCTCAGCTGTAGGGGCGTGTATACATGTATATGCATGTGCTGAATTTCATTTTTGCTAACTTTGTAAAATAGTGCACATTTAATAATACACACATGTTATATTCCAATCAGCCCTTAATTTAATTTTCTAGATCACTTTAAGATGTATGACATATGTAAAAAGTGTCTAGATACGTGTCGTATGGTGTGCCAAAAATGTTCCATGTGTTGTGTACGTAGAAAATCGAATTTTCGATGTTTATCGATTACCCGATTTTTCTCTAATTAAATTCTAACTTTTTGCACATGTTATATATATTGTGTTACACATAATATATATAATATAAACTTTAATTCTCAGCACTTGGCTGGTCTAAAGTGGTGCCATTAACATGTGCCAAAATTAAAATTAGAATCTCCACAATTTGGCCTTAATGTGAGGTGATTTGTGTGTGCCAACATGGAATGATTTTATGGCTGAAAATATCATCATACCAACGGAATTTTTGAGTACTTTTGAAGTGTATGGGCTGGCCATCTATTTATGGCAAGTACGCGACACGTTGGCGAAGTTTCGGTATACGTCCGATACGATAATTTTTGGTTTAGAACCTTTTAATGTGTCGTATTTAATTTGTCATCACCATGATTTATATCATATGATATAAGACCGGAATATACTCATAAATATGAGTTAAGTATGATGGTGTGACGTTAACGTACGTACGTAAAAATATAACATGTCGGTGGTACGTTAGAATACATGTGTATGTGAATTTTTCAAAAAATCAGAAAATATATGTATTTATATATGTATATGCCATGTATATTAAATGTGGAAAGGAGGAGAAGACTTTCCTTTCTTGGTCTTGTTGCCTTTGTGCCTTGTTCAAATGTAGCTTCCTTTAATGAACTACTTAGTTTAATTAACTAAGTACTTCACTTAATGAACTAGTTTAGTTCATTAATGGTGGCACCTGAAAATAGTATAAAGACAACAAATGTTTGCCGTTTGATGTAAGCTTTAAAGCTTCATGGCTCGTTAGTACGGCAACATTATATGTGAATTATATAACACAAGTAATATGCAATGTATCATGCACGTTTGTATGCAATATATCATGCATGTTTAAATCATGTATTTTGAAATCCCTCAAACCCCTTTATCTCTACAATCTCCCCCTTTTGATGATTTTCAAAATAACCTACTTTCATGATTTAAATCCTATCGCTCCCCCTTCAATCATGCATACATTCAAAACTTGAATTTCAAAATTCCAAGTTGCTCCCCCTTAATTTATGCAATTAGTATCTCTCTCCCCCTTAAATCATGCTTTCTCTCCCCTTTTATTTTGGAAAGTAAATCAAAAGATGCCTGTAAATAAGAAAGAGCATAAAAGAAAAAATCATGTATTTTAAATAATCTCAGACGTACGTTCGTAAGGGTTATTTATTCAACCCTTTGAAAATGTCCCTTTTGGTACCCAAATTTGGGTGACCCTTCTAGGTCTTCCAAAAGGTGAGAAAGGTGATGAAAGCACAACATAATATACTTTATGTGCAACTGTATCTGGCCTTTGGCCAAGAACTCCTTTATACATATTATATGTAGGATGTTTTCGATATGTCCTTGTGTTTGTGTGCGTAGTGTGTGGCGCCCCGCACCCCGGCCCCGCCGGAGTCGGTGCACCTGTCGCACTTCACTAAGGAGAGTACTAGGCGTCCTCTCATACGTATCATGATCCATGGTATAATACATGGATTTTCGCGCTTACACGCAGATAAGTATGCGAAACAGTGGCAGAATTTAAAACTTTAAATTAAAAACATCCACTAGATCATTCTTTGTTTTACAACCCAAATCAAAGTATCGAAATTCTCAAAAGTAGATGTTTCCCATCACAACTACATAATCAATCATCAGTCATAATCGTCAAGTCACGTTTCCTAATCTTCCCATCCTTCGCTGCATCACGGGTAGGGGCTCTAGGTCCATCCTCAATCCATTCTACCTTGTTCCTTGCAGCCTCTGGGAGGAAAAATAGGGGGATGAGTGACAAAGTCACCAGCAAGTACACCATAAACAATCATGCATTGAATGGAAAGTACATACAAGAATCAAACCCCAAAATTCGGTTTAGAACATACCTGACCTTCCATTAAACACCCGTAAGAAGTCAACACAAGGTATATCCAAGGTCATCGCTTAATAGAGATTGAAACTTAACAGAGATCATCACTTATGAAAGAATCATCACTTAATGAAGATCATGACATAGAAAAGGTCATCACCCAATAAAGATCATATCCTAGGAGTTACCAATTCATAACAACTTGGCCTAAATGTCCTAAATAAGATCATAGCTTACGTATCAACAGTAGTGCAATCATAACTTAGGTAACGAGAGATAGGAGGATTATTACCTAAGTAATATTACCTCTAGCATTTGGCTAGCATCTCATCCCTTCAATCAATAGCCGTTAAGGCAATAAAATCATAACTTAGTCACGAAGCAAGTAATAACACGACCTAGTGCAAATAGACTTAACATCATGCTCTTGACCATATGCAATGCGTATGAATATGCAAAAGTAGCGCATAATGCCCTGCATCCAATACTCGATAGGGATCATCACTTAAAGTGGGAAAATCATAACCTAAATAAAGACCGTCTTTTAATGCAGAATATAACAGTAATGACTGGAACTCACATCCATTCGTAACATAACAAGGATCATCACTCAAGGAAGTCACACTTAGGTTCTATGAGGTCATGAAAACTTAGTCTAATTATCATGCGTTACTACACAATGACTCCATAAACATGACATGCATGCATATGTCCATGTGATGCATCATGATAAAAATGAGAATATGGCTTTTCATGCTTTTCTTCAAATCATCATCATCATCGTCGTAAAACAATAGAGTGTTCAGATCTATGTCCCGGATCTGAGGCGGTACGTCATCTCGTCTGGACGGGTCTATTATATCCGGACCCGCATGGCCTCATATTCTCGTGTTCAGATCTATGTCCCGGATCTGAGACGGTACGCCATCTTGTCTTTGTCTGGCCAATTATTCTGGACCCGCACGGCCTCGTATCAGATCACTTAACCCTGATCTGGTGGGTTCACACTGGTCAATCTCATACTCACACACGGTACCGGTGGGGAATCATTCTTTTCAAAAATCATCTTTTGAAAACGCTTTTCATCTTTCTTTCACATAAAAATCATGCTGTAAATCATGTACGTGACGATGATGCAATGTATGACATGCATTATGGGACTTGTGAACAAATGCATCATAATCATGCATGCACGGACTTGTCTTCAAAACTGGAAAAAAACTGTCCAGCAATCACATTCTGTTCATACAGCCTCGTGCTCATCAATTCGTGCTCATATTCATAAACCCATGCCATACATATGCATAATGAAGGCTTAGACACATGCTATTAAAATTTCGTAACATTCCGAAATGTCTAACTACCTCAAAACATCATACTATCATCAAAGGTACTGCTGAAATCAGCAGGGCAGTACCGCCTTACCTCAGTTTCGTGAGTCATAAAACTTTATTCATTCTGATCCATCACCTGGAAAACATAGCTAATTCACCAAGGAACAGTATTCATAAGGCTAAACTGTGGCGCCCCGCACCCCGGCCCCGCCGAAGTCGGTGCACCCGCCGTACTTCACTAAGGAGAGTACTAGGCGTCATCCATATGCGTCATGAACCATGATAGCAATACATGGATTTTTGTGCTTACGCGCAACAAATAAGCGAAACCGTGGCAGAATTTAAAACTTCAAATTTAAAACGTCATCACAACCACTTAAAGTTTACAACCCACATCATTGTAGCAAAAAGCAACAAAAGAATTGTTTTCCAACTCCGTTACATTACTCAGTCATTTCCTTAAAGTTGGCAAGTTCGGTCTTCTAGTCCTGGCCTTCCTCCAGTGCGCTCACGGGTAGGGAACCCTAGGTTCATCATCAATCCATTCTATTATGTCTCTTGCCACCTCTGGAGAGAAAAATAGGGTGAGTGACAATGTCACCAGCAAGTATACTATAATAATCATGAGTTAAATGGAAAGTGCGAACAAGAACCAAACCCCAAACAATATTTGGTTTAGAAGCATACCTGTCCTTCGTCCAACATTTAATAAGGATCATCGCTTAATGTGACAAGATCATAACTTAAGTAAAATCACCAATCGAAGCAGCATATAACATTAAGGTTTGTAACTTATATTAATGAAAAACACAATAAGAAATCATCACTTAGGGTCTACCGTGTCGTCACAACTTAAAGCTTCTGAGTCGCTACATAAATGCAACAAGCATGCATATGTTCATGTGATGCATCGTGATGAAATGAAATATGCTCTTTCATGTTTTCTTTTAAAATCATCGTCATCGTAAAACAGTATATCACCAGGCCTATTATTTTCCGGGCCTGCACGGTCATTCTCTCAGATCACTTAACCCGGATCTGCTCAGGTTCATACTCTCAGATCACTTAACCCGGATCTGCTCAGGTTCATACTCTCAGATCACTTAACCCGGATCTGCTCAGGTTCATACTCTCAGATCACTTAACCCGGATCTGCTCAGGTTCATACTGGCCAAGTTCATACTCACACACGGTACAGGTGGGGAATCATTCTTTTCAAAAATCATCTTTTGAAAACGCTTTTCATCTTTCTTTCTCATAAAAGACATGCTGTAAATAATGCTCATGACGATGATGCAATGCAATGACATGTGACGTGCAAACGATGGCATAATGCATGGCGTAAACAGATAGACACGTTTCGTTGTCATGCTGGAAATTTCCAGCTTAGTAGTGTCCACTTCTCCTTAGGAATTTCCTACTAAAATGCACGTGTTAGACCCATTTGACCACATGTTCTTCTCCGTAAATGTCATAAGTGAATGCCATGCATTCATTGTAGAATTACGATGTCAATAAGGGACTCGTTTGCTCTTTTTCATAAAATGATGTAACCAGAATTCTGAATTGACCATATTTTACTATAAAATTTATTGTGGCCAATCCTTTGATCATTTCCTGGAATTTCCAACTCTCCAACTTAATAAACTCATTGGACTAGCATCCTGTCAATTTTTAGCCCATTTTCAATTTCCTAAGGCCCTTTTCCAGGTTATGCAAATTGTGACACCAATTCTGTCTATCCAGCATATTTCAGTTTGACCCATTTTACTAGAAAATTTGTTAAAAATAAACCACAGCTTATTTTGACAAAATTCCAACTGCCACCTCTTCTTTATTCATGAGGTTAGTACCATGCCGAAAATTAGTGGATTTGCACACCCCTAAGGTCCATTTTTAGACTTCCAAATACGTTACTTACATTCTGCCCAGTACCACTTTTTCCAGCAGGACCAATCTCAGTAGGAAATTGATTCAAAATAAACCGTGGCTCTTTTTAAGGTGATTCCAACTCTCACATCTAACAAACACATAAAACTAATATCATACCAAAAATCAGTGGAATTGAGGGTTCCTAAGGTCCCTATTCTGGCTTCACAAAACAGTCTAAATTTCGGTCCAACTCCAGAATTTTCCAGGGTTCATATTCTCTTCTTAATTGCCCTTAGCTCACATTTTGCTACCCACACTTAGTAAAAATTTTGAGATGCACACACGCACCCTTCACCAACAGCCTCATTATTTGGTGCATGCAAGAAAATGATATAACCAAGAGTATATTAAGCCTATCACACAACAAGATCAAAACTTGTCCCCATTTCCTTGCTATATTGACATTTTTCATGTAGAATCACCCATCCTCCCTTATCCCTTCCACCGTGAGCATTTCATCATGAAAGAAAGGATCTTTAACACATCCAAGCCTAGATTATCACATAAATATGCATATAACCCTCAAAGAACACATCTTTGAAGCAAGGTTCCACTCCTACACATTTAAATGCCTAGGGCCGAAAGTTTTGGCCTTACAACTTACCATTTTACAACTAAGATTAGATCTTAGGTATTTCTAGCCATTCATGCACACACTTTCACATCCAAACCATAAAGAGTATAGTGTACTTGCCTTTGAAGCTTACTCTTCTTGGAAAGGTGAAAGAGTTGAAGTCTTTCTCTCTTCTACACAAGCATTCCCACGGTAGGGTGAGGAGAAAGAAAGGAATATAGTTAGTCTATATTTTTATCTCAACATACCTTTAAGAAGAAAGCTAGATGGCTTACCAAAAGGAGTTTGAGTAGTGTCCAAGCTTCTCTAAGCTAGAGCTCTTGAATGCTTGAGATCCTTGTTCCTAGAGACCACTAAGGGTCACGGTTTGAGCAAAGAGAGGTAGACCATGAGTTTCATCTTCATGAAAGTATAGATGTCCTCTTAAGAAGCTAAGAACACTTACCTAATGTCACTTAGCTTTGGAGGAATCAAATCCTTCTTGATGCTCCTCTTGACCGTGGGGTTGGAAGGGAAAAAGGGAGAGAAGGAGACACTTTGGAGTGTTTGAAATCTAGGGAGTGCTAAAGTGTATTTTGGGAAAAACTCCTCTTCTCTTGGCTAGGTTAGCCGTTGGGTATAAGGGGTGGGGTGAGGGTTTTGTCCTAACCTTTTCAAATTAGATGTCCTAACCTTGGTTACCTTTGGTTAACCAAGGTTACTTTACTACTAACTATGGTTACTTTAGGCTAACCATAGTTTCTTTTGACTAACCCTAGTTTCTTTTATGTTTGGTTAGGTTACACTTCATTAATATAGCCACCCTTCACTTAATTAGCCTCCCTCCCCCTTTCCCTCTTAATGCAGCCGGCGGTTGGGGTCTTTAATGACCCCAACTAGCCTTTGTAATTTATTTTGCCAAATAATACACATTTATGCCATTAGTTTATATTTAAATAGGGATTTTAGAAATAGCCCTTCTTGGCTATCGCCGAAACTCACAAATCCATGGAGTAATTGGATCCTTTCTTGTAATACATACAGTACTCTTCATGATATACTTATAATGATCATTAACTTAATCAATTCCAAATGCAAGCGTACATTGTCACATGTCCACCAACCCAACCTTAGGTACAAGAAGGATTCTATAATCGGGTTACAACATTCTCCCCCCCTTATCATAAGTTTTGTCCTCGAAACTTGGGAGTGCTATCCAAAGAGGTACGGGTACAAGTTCTTCATGTCTTCTTCTAATTCCCAGGTAGACTCTTCCATAGAATGGTTCTTCTATTGTACCTTAACCATCGATATAGTTCGTTTCCTTAGCACCTTCTCTTTACGATCGACTATCTTTTCTGGTTCTTCCTCATAGGTCGTGTCAGCTTCTAGCTTCAAATGTAGATCTTTTATGACATGACTAGGATCGTGTACATATCGTCGCAGTTGAGAGATATGAAACACGTCATGGATTTGAGATAGGGTGGGCGGTAGAGCGAGTCGATAGGCCACTTTCCCAATCTTTCAAGAACCTCGTATGGCCCAATATATCTTGGGCTTAGCTTCCCTTTAATACCAAATCTTTTAACTCCTTTCGTTGGCGACACTTTTAGAAATACTTTTTCCCCATCTTGAAATTCCAAGGGTCGCCGCTTCTCATCTGCCCAAACCCTGTTTCTATCTTGGGCAGCTTGTAATTTTTGCTTTATGACTTTTATTTTCTCTCGGGTTTGCTCTACTAGGTCGGGTCCAGTGGGAAGCATGTCTCCTATTTCATCCCAGTAAAGGGGAGATCGGCATTTTATTCCATAGAGCGCTTCGTACGGGGCCATTCCTATAGATCGATGGTAGCTGTTGTTATATGAGAATTCTACTAGCTTGAGACTCTGATCCCAGCTTTTCCTAAAATCGAGTGTGCAAGCTCACAACATGTCTTCCAGTGTCTAAATAGTTCTTTCTGATTGACCATCCGTTTGGGGATGAAATGCTGAGCTCATGTGAATTTCAGTACCCATTGTTTTCTGAAAAGCTGTCCGGAATCGTGATGTAAAAAGAGGGTCGCGATCACACACGATGCTTAGGGGTACTCCATGAAGACTTACAATTTGTTCTACGTACATCGTAGCCAACTTTTCCATTGGAGCCTTAATTGTCATAGCCATGAAATGGGCGGACTTGGTTAAATGATCAACAACCACCCAAATGGCATCGTAACCGTTTTTCGTTCTAGGCAAATCAGTCACAAAATCTATAGTAATGTGATCCCATTTCCATTCGGGAACCTCGAGAGGCTGCAGCAACCCTGCGGGTTTCTGGTGTTCTGCTTTTACCTTCTGGCACACGAGGCATTTTTCCACAAATTCTGCAATCTGTCTTTTCATGCCGTGCCACCCGAATCGTTGTTTCAAATCCTGGTACATTTTATTGGCTCCGGGGTGGATGGATAATCGCGAGTTATGTGCCTCCTTAAGAACTTCGTTCAAAATGTCTTCGTTATTGGGTACGCACAATCTTTCTTGAAACCACAGACTGTTGTCGTCTCGAACCTTAAATTCTCGAACGGGTTTTGTCTGTACTCGGTCCTTTATCTTTCTTAGGGTTTCGTCCTTTTCTTGCTCCTCTTTAATTCTGTCTATTAGTGAAGGAATTATCATCAATTTTGCGAGCATGCCCTCAATTGAATCGACTTCTTCTAGGTCAAATTCCTCCATGTAACGCTACAAAGGGGGTTGGCGTGGATGACTTGTTTTTCTACTTGATGCGTCCGCCACCTTATTGGCTTTTCCCGGGTGATATTGAATTGATAGGTCATAGTCCTTTATTAACTCTAGCCATCTCCGTTGTCGCATGTTCAGCTCTTTTTGGGTGAATAGGTATTTGAGACTTTTGTGGTCCGTAAAAATTTCGCACTTTTCGCCGTACAAATAGTGCCTCCATATCTTTAATGCGAAGACCACAGCTGCAAACTCAAGGTCGTGTACAAGATAGTTTTGTTTGAATGGTTTCAATTGTCGGGATGCGTACGCAATTACTCGATCTTTTTGCATTAGTACGCATCCTAATCCGTTCTTAGAGGCATCACTATACACAACAAAGTTTTCTCCGGGAATGGGTTGTGCTAGGACTGGGGCGGAGGTCAGTTTCTTCTTCAATTCAGTAAAGCTATTCTCGCAGCCTGAGGTCCACTCGAACTTGGTTTTCTTCTTGGTTAAGCGGGTCATAGGCATAGCAATCTGAGAGAACCCTTCTACGAACTTTCGATAGTAACCCGCAAGACCGAGAAAACTTTGTACCTCTGTAACATTTGTCGGTCTAGGCCATTCCGTGATTGCTTCAATCTTCTTGGGATCTACTGATATCCCTTCTTCGGATATCACATGCCCTAGGAAGGCTACACTTCGTAGCCAGAATTCACACTTATTGAACTTCGCATACAGTTGCTCTCTTCGTAAAATGTCCAGAGCAATCCGTAGATGGGCTGCATGGGTTTCTTCATCTGGTGAATATATCAAGATGTCGTCTATGAAGACTGCGACGAATTTGTCTAATTGTTCTTGAAAAACTCGGTTCATTAGATCCATGAATGCGGCAGGCGCATTGGTCAGTCCGAACGGCATTACTAGGAACTCGTAATGTCCGTAACGGGTTCTGAATGCAGTTTTGTGGACGTCTTCAGCCTTAATCTTCAACTGGAAGTATCCCGAGCGAAGATCAATCTTACTGAAAATTCTTGCCCCTGCATCATGATACCTTTAGGTAGGGTTCATAAGAGACTTATTACTAAAATAAAATGTTTAATTCGCTTACCCGAAGCTGATCGAACAAGTCGTCGATCCTTGGCAAGGGGTACTTATTCTTTATGGTGATTTTATTGAGCTCTCTATAGTCGATACACAACCGCATACTTCCGTCCTTCTTTTTGACGAACAGTACCAGAGCTCCCCAAGGTGAAACACTTGTGCGTATCAGCTTCTTTTCCAATAACTAACGTAGCTGCTCCTTCAGCTCTTTCAGTTCTGCGGGGGCCATTCTGTATGGAGACTTCGATTTTGGTTCAGCTCCTGGAATCAGGTTGATCTCAAAAGCTATTTCCCGCTCCGGGGGAAGGCCTGGCAATTCTTCTGGAAAAACCTCCGGATATTCTCGGACTACTGGAACTTGGGTTAAGTCCGTAGATGCTTGGTCAGTGTTTATGGCATAGACAAGATATCCTTGATGCCCTTTCTTTAAAGCTTTACTGGCGCGAATTGCATTTACATAAATGTTCTTAGGATTCTTTCGTAACTTTGATGCCCCTTGAAAGGTTACGTCGTTATGTGTGGGGTCCTTAAAGGTAACTTGCTTTTCACTACAATCGATGTTGGCATAGTTTTTGGAGAGCCAGTCCATTCCAAGAATTACATCGAAGTCCGTCATGGGTATAGAAATCAAATCGGCGTCAAACCGATGGTTATTAAACTCAAGTTCACAATTTTTGAATACATGGTGAGCTACAAGCACCTGCTCCCCAACTGCTTGGATTCTATAAGGTGCATCACTATAGGTTGGACCTTTCTCAATATTCTTTGCGAATCGCTTGGATATGAAAAAGTGGCTAGTGCCACTGTCAAATAGTACGTTTGCAGGTATTGAACATACTAGTATAACTCCTGAATCATACAATTATTTACTAAGCAACCATAAGGCAACAATGTTGTAAAGAAAAGGTAGTACGGTTTCCGGAAAATACCTGTTACTACATTGCTGGCTTCCTCAGCAGCTGCGTCAGTCATGGCGTGGACTCGTGCGTTGGTACGCTGACGCTGAGGTTTTAGTGGCTGTTGTTGTTGCTGGGTTCCCTTCTCAGGACACTCTCTGGCCATGTGTCCTGTTTTCCCGCATCCAAAGCAGGTGGTCCCTTTGCTTGGACAGTCCTTTAGGATGTGCCCAGTCTGACAACATCCGAAACATTTCCCAGCCTGGATATAGCATTCTCCTACATGGAACTTACCACAATGAACGCATTTTGGAATGGCAGATTGTTGTCCCTGATTCTGTGACTGGTCTTTCTGGAAGCGGCGTTGAAATCGGTTCTTCCCTTGACGCGCTGGCCCCTTTGTGTTCTGCTTGGCGGTTTTACAGGGCCCTCCGCTTCCGGACATCTCCCTTCCCCTCTTTTGGCTAAACTCATCCCTGCGGATGATATCTCTCTCAATTCTGTAACAAGCATCTAGAAGGGCACCAAAGTTTGCTGGGTTAGCATTAACTAGCCATGTTCGGATTCTAGGGTTCAGTCCTCTCTCGAATTTCAACATCTTTGTTTCTTCATCGTTCATAGTGGATGGTTGGAATCTTCCCAGAGCTATAAATTTGTTGGCGTAGTCGGCAACCGTCATTCCAGACTCTTGTATCAGGGATTCGAATTCATGTCTTTTCTGTAGTTTGACTGAAGGGGGTATGTAAAACTTGTTAAATTCCTGGAGGAACCTTTCCCAGGGAATTGGTCTTGGTAAAGCTTGTAGATTGGCCTTCCACCATTGGTTGGCTCTCCTAACAGAAAGGGTCTAACCGCTTGAGTCTTCACCTCTTCCGGGGCTCTAATTAGTTCGAAGCAATTTTCTACCTCATCAAGCCATTTTTCAGCCATATCAGAATCTGACTTTCCTTCGAACGGCGGAACATTGGCTCTTTTCAACTTCTCAAAGTAATACTGAGCACCTCTAATCGGCTCGTGAGGTTGAGGATTATTCTGCTGGAGCATCACTTGCCTAATCTGTGTAACTGTTTGGCAGAAGTTCTGAAAAGCGTTGATATCTGGCATCATATGTGGAAAAGGTCCTTGGGGTGGAGGGACATTCTGAACTGGTGGTGGATTTTGGCCTTGAGGCGGTGGAGGTGGAGGAGCCTGAGCGGGTGGAGGTGGGATAGGCTCTTGCACCTCAGGCCTAGCTCGGGCTGGTCTCCCTCTGGGTCGCACCATCTGCAGCACGCAGTGTCGACTTTATTCAGTACAGGAACGTCACAACTAGTAACAAAATTTAACTTGGCATATCGGAAGAACATATGCGTACATACATTATTATTTAAATTTACGATAGGTCATTAGTTGGACCTATCACTGGGCCAAGCCTTAATTTGCAGGTCAAAGTCGTTCTGTTCTAGGGTCAACTCTCATCTAAGATCAATTCTTAGGTCTAAGATCAAACTTAATCAACTATAATCATAACTTAGTTCTATATTCTGCCCGGATCTGGAGCCTTCGCTCTGATACCACCTGTGGCGCCCCGCACCCCGGCCTCGCCGAAGTTGGTGCACCCGCAGTACTTCACTAAGGAGAGTACTAGGCGTCATCCATACGCACCATGAACCATGATAGCAATACATGGATTTTCGTGCTTACGCGCAACAAATAAGCGAAACCGTGGCAGAATTTAAAACTTCAAATTTAAAACGTCATCACAACCAGTTAAAGTTTACAACCCACATCATTGTAGCAAAAAGCGACAAAAGAATTGTTTTCCAACTCCGTTACATTACTCAGTCATTTCCTTAAAGTTGGCAAGTTCGGTCTTCTAGTCCTGGCCTTCCTCCAGTGCGCTCACGGGTAGGGAACCCTAGGTTCATCATCAATCCATTCTATTATGTCTCTTGCCACCTCTGGAGAGAAAAATAGGGTGAGTGACAATGTCACCAGCAAGTATACTATAATAATCATGAGTTAAATGGAAAGTGCGAACAAGAACCGAACCCCAAACAATATTTGGTTTAGAAGCATACCTGTCCTTCGTCCAACATTTAATAAGGATCATCGCTTAATGTGACAAGATCATAACTTAAGTAAAATCACCAATCGAAGCAGCATATAACATTAAGGTCTGTAACTTATATTAATGAAAAACACAATAAGAAATCATCACTTAGGGTCTACCATGTCGTCACAACTTAAAGCTTTTGAGTCGCTACATAAATGCAACAAGCATGCATATGTTCATGTGATGCATCGTGATGAAATGAAATATGCTCTTTCATGTTTTCTTTTAAAATCATCGTCATCGTAAAACAGTAGATCACCAGGCCTATTATTTTCCGGGCTTGCACGGTCATTCTCTTAGATCACTTAACCTGGATCTTCTCAGGTTCATACTCTTAGATCACTTAACCCGGATCTGCTCAGGTTCATATTCTCATATCACTTAACCCGGATCTGCTCAGGTTCATACTCTCAGATCACTTAACCCGGATCTGCTCAAGTTCATACTGGCCAAGTTCATATTCACACACGGTACCGGTGGGGAATCATTCTTTTCAAAAATCATCTTTTGAAAACGCTTTTCATCTTTCTTTCTCATAAAAGACATGCTGTAAATCATGCTCATGACGATGATGCAATGCAATGACATGTGACGTGTAAACGATGGCATAATGCATTGCGTAAACGGATAGAACATAACTCATACCAACAGTCTTGCCATTTACGCCTAGAACATGTCACTTTTCATACCAACACTTTTCTTTACATCAACTAAGTTCATGTCTTGTTCATAGAATCTTCAACTAAGATTCATAACTTAAAAATGGCTAGTCATTCAAGCATGCTGTAGCGCCCCGCCCGAAACCAGAGTTCTGGTTCAGTGCACCCGCCATACTCTACTCATAGAGTACAAGGCGTCGATACCATACATGTGCATGTCAACATGAATTGTAATCGATATAGCGGAAGCAATTTGCAATAAGCTCACGACACACATAATATTATTACAAACCGTTCAAATCCCGACAACCACAAATACAGTCTCTCACGATAACTTTATTACATCACCATAAAATAAAGCTCACACAACAGGCACTTAGCTTCAGCCTACATCTTCACTCACGGATACTCTATCTGGGGTTCCTCGTCAATGAACACGGCATCAGGGTCCCTGTTCTCTGAAATGTTAAGAGGCAAGTATGAGCGATAACCACCGTCTTTTAATCGCTCAGCAAGTATTCTTTATAGATACTTCATGTGGATCATACATGGGAAGACAAGTAGTAATAAAGTAACAATATTTATGAAATTACATCTCCAATTACAAATGACAGCATTATATATAAGGATAAAACAGAACATAAGATTTTACCTCATACCTGAGAGGTCATATCATTCTTCCTCAGCATATCCTTAGTCTACCTTCCGTACTTGATTACTAATCCATCTTATGCTAAGGTCATAACTTGCATTCATCACATCTACGTGTGTGATCTTTCTTAATCGTCTTAAGGCATAATGTTCGTACAAATATTCTAATCCTCACATAAGGGACATGATCATGACGTGATGCATAAAACATGACTTTTCATAAAATGACTTTTCGTAAACATGACTTTTCATAAACATGACATGATTCTCATAACTTTCATAACATGACATTTTCATGACATGAAGACATAACATTTTCATCGTTGGCTATAGCACTTTTCATAAGAATAATAACGCACGACATACCGAATGATTCCCCATATAGTACATGTACAACATAACATATGAACATAGGTACATGTGCTAACAGTGACGCATTATAACTGAGATCCCGTGTCCCAGACCCGGTGTTACACTCAGCCATAACGTAAACATGGGCCCCTGACACCTACCACTCCGGTCTCGATGTCAGGACATCGCTACAACATAACATAACATAACATGGTCATAACATAACATGGGTCATTGGAATCATTCGTCTCGTGTTTATTATTCCTATGCATATGAACTTTAAAACATGTGATTCAAAAACATAACTTTTCAAACTTTGATTTCATGCAACATGAGACTCGGTCGATTGAAGGTAATTTGGTCATTCTACATCTTATAATATCATCACTTACTTAATTTCCTTCTACGTATCACGACTTAAAGAAAATACCAGTTTAACCTCCAATTAAATACCATTTGGCTATCACACTAAAACAGCCCTCTTTTTCCATTTTCATCATACAATAATTTGGTAACTTCTATTCCACACATACATTTCATAATTCATAGCTTAAATGCCTACATCGTGAAAATTTCTAATTACTTTACATTTCATCTAAGATTTCATGACTTACATTTTATCATAACCTATCTATGTTAGTATATATATTACATGTAACATATCATGTACGTACATTGTAAAAGTTAATAGTCTTATACTTACGCACACATAAATGTGAACTATTTGTGTTTCTTACTTTTCATAACATAATACATAAATTACATACTTAGCCTACTTTCATAACTTAACATATTTATCATACATACATCTATACTTGCAAAAATATGATGAAATTATCTTTGTCACTAAGGCCTAAAGGCCGAACCTATATGTACATAGTATATACATATATAAGTCATTTTGTGATATATTATGTAATATCCAAAACTTATTCATTTTCATATCTTAACATATTCATCATATATACATATATACTTATAAAAATATGATGAAATCATCTTTGTTACTAAGGCCTAAGGGCCGAACATATATGTACATAATATATACATATATAAGTCATTTTGTGATATATTATGTAATATCCAAAACTTATTCATTTCCATATCTTAACATATTCATCATATATATACATATATACTTATAAAAATATGATGAAATCATCTTTGTTACTAAGGCCTAAGGCCGAACCTATATGTATTTGATATATACATATATAAGTCATTTTGTGATATATTATGTAATATCCAAAACTTATTCATTTCCATATCTTAACATATTCATCATATATATACATATATACTTATAAAAATATGATGAAATCATCTTTGTTACTAAGGCCTAAGGCCAAACATATATGTATATGATATATACATATATAAGTCATTTTGTGATATATTATACAATAGCCATATGTATATACAATTATTCATACTCCCAAACATATATACATATATGCAATCTAAACATCTATAACATACATATATAGAACCATATATATATATTTATCTACACAACTACACATACTTATATATAAAATCTATGTGTACATATATGCATCTACAACCGTATATATATATATATACACCTTAATACATTCAAAACCGTATATACACATATGTATTGATACAAAACC
>AP025052.1:10878103-10977266 GCA_036186865.1 Eustoma russellianum
TTAATACATTCAAAACCGTATATACACATATGTATTGATACAAAACCGTATACATATATGTGTACCTCTACACGTTTATACATATATATATAGACATATATGTGTAGATCCGTGGATGTACATGTATAGATCTATACACTTATACATATATATATCAACATATATATTTCATACTATGCATACTTTAACATAACCATGTTGGGAAATATCAAATATACATCATTGTATATTTCTTCTAAACTTAGATCTATACTTGCTTGAGAAGAAATATTGAACATACTACATGATGATCCAACTTTGATATGAACATAAATACTTAATTTTTTGAAAGCCATGAAGGATCTAGGAAGAGTACTTGCCTTGGTTCACTTTTCAAACACTTAGATGATGGTTCCTTCACTTGGTTTGGAAGAGAGATCTTCTTCCTTCCTTCCTAGTATACACGTTTCTTGGGGTTAAAAAGGAGGGTTAGTGAGCAACCTATGAAACTAATTATATGGAAGAATCAAACTTAAACTTTATAATGTTCTTACCTTGATTTCCTTTGATTCTAGATGTTATCACCTTCTTGAATCTTCCTTAGTTGATGGAGTGTTTATGGTACTTGATTTGAGTGATGTTGGTATGTAGAAAGGAGAAGAAAATCTTCTCCTTGTTGAAGTTACAACTTTCGGCCAAGAGGGGGAAGAAGGGAGTGTTGGAGTGTTCTTGAGTGTTTCTTGGATTTAGGATGGACTTAGTTGATTTGAAGATGTATTATTTGAGGAGTTGAAGAAGAAATAAAAATTTCTTCTCTACTATTGGTGGGGGCGGCCAAGCATGGGAGGGATGGGGTGAAAGACAACGTTTAGACAAGTATGGGTGTGATGAATGGGTTTTATGACAAGATTCTTAAGCATGATAATTTTTTATGCTAAATGTTTAAAGTGTAAGACAAGTTGTCTTCACCTCCCTTTTTATTTTCCTTTTTCTTTTTCTTTCATGTATATATTTTATTTTCTTTTATTTTAAGTAGTATAAAATTGTTGTGTCATGTATTTATTTTTGATTTAATTTATACTAATAGTTTAAGTTGTTACTAACTAATTAAATTTGAATTTCTATTGTGTAGATTCAAATGTTTATGATATAATTGCTAATGGATCTTACACCTACGAAATTACGTATATGGTATTGTAGGTTGTTACGACATGACGAATTTCCCGGGCTGTAACACATGCACTTCACAAATAAGGCAAGATTGGCTAGAGTATACTTGCCTCTTTGAACCTTAGAGCTCTTCCTTAGCATGAGCCTTGGTTGACATGGAGTGAAATCTTCCTCCAACTTCATCATAGCTCACGTTTTTGGAGAATAAGAAAGTATGAATTATTAGCTACCTTTTTAATGAAGAAATAACTATATTGAGGTTATGATTCTCTTACCAAAATGAAGCTTGAAATGGATTCAAACCACCAAGATGTTAGCTTCTCCTTAGTAGCTTGAAGAATCCTCACTTAGTGGCCCTTTGTATGTCATGTTTTTGGCATGGAAAAAGGAGGGTATATTGTGAGCTTCATCCTTTGAAATATAGAACTCACTTAGAAGATTTAACATGCACTTACCTAGATGAATTCTTGGAGCTTGAAAATTTTCCTTAGGCTCACTAGCCGTGTACCTTGATGAAGAAATAAGAAAGTCTCTTGCTCTTTGTAATTTCTTGAGTGTTGAATATTCTAGAGTTAATTTGAAGAAAGTTTTCTTCTCCCTTGGTTAAGGACGTAACCGTGGGTAGTAGTAAGAGGGAGGGGGTTTACCATAGCTTGGTTTAGGCTAATTAGAGTTATTTAGCCTTAGTTACTTTTTGCCCAACCAAGGTTACTTTAGTTCAACTATAGTTACTTTATGTCAACCATAGTTACTTTATGCCAACTATAGTTACTTTATGTCAACTATAGTTACTTTATGGCTAACCTAGGTTACTTTATCCAAATAGACTTATTTTCTTAACCTTGTAGTAAATATTAAGTAACCATGGTAATTTTTTTGGTCAACCATTGGGGGGTGGTTTTGACTTCTTGGAGGAAACTTTACCATGCTTAATTTCCTTCCAAATGAGTTTAATAAGAATCCATGTGGGTATTTGCCCCCTTTTTAATTATTTCCCTTTTCTTGTTTTAAGATAAAATAAAATTAGGAAATTCTCAATTTCCCTTGGGCTAGGGCCGAAATTCTCCAAGGATTGGGGAAATAATTGCCCACTACTTACACTCCTTAATTTTTATTTGAGCTTATTTAGGGATGCCCTTAAGATTAAACTCTCCTATAATTTGGGGAAAAAACCCCTTTAAGGCCCTTTTATATGCCTTGTGGCCGAATTTTCTTGAGCCTTTGGGAATGAATTGGCCACTTCATATAGTCCCTAACTCACGCTTGAATTGATTATATCATTTGCTTATCATCCTAAAATAAAAGAATCACTAAGGAAACTTAGTGAAAGACGCTTGAAGGATACCACTTTATTAATTCACTTATATGAGTCTTCAAGTACTATATGACTTTTCGGCGGGGTACAATATAGTGCGTGGATGGAATGAATGCCGTGTATGCATCACTCTTTTCTTTTCATATCTATATGGTACAAAATTGCATTTCGCATTATATGATGAAGAAGTGGGTCTAGTTTCTTAGACACAACGAACTTAGTTGGTTTGGTGGATGATTCATTTGTCTCAACGTATCCCAAACCTGTTTTGTCACTATCATGCTTTTGTGATAAGATAATAGATGCAGCATGTTAGATCCCGTGTCAAATTGTTTCACCTTTTTTCTACATCCGCATTCCTTGATTTCAAGTTTGAAATATCAGATTTCAATTCAGTGTTCTCGGATGTCAGTGATGAAATTTCAGACTTTAATGAATTTATAATGCATGACGACTCTTCTTTTGAATCGTTTAATTGAGACGCAGGATCTTTGTTAGAAGATTCTAACAATTTCTTGTCTTCAATTAACCGTTTCTTTTGTTTTGCAAGAGTTCTAGCAAACTTATGTAATTCAAGATATTTAACATATAAATCATCATAAGATAGTTCAGAATCCGAGTCAGAATCAGAATTTACCTTATTTTCAAATAGTGGAGGCATTTGACTTGACATATCTTTTTTCTCGGTTTCGTGGCTAGTGGTTGCCATCTCACTTGAATCGTTGGATCCTTTGAAGTGAGCGTTCCTGCTCTCTGATACCAATTGTAGGATCTGCAAGGCACCACTAGAAGGGGGAGGGGTTGAATAGTGGGTGCGGAAAATGTTGTTTTTAAAATAGTTTTAAACCAAAAACTCAACTTCTCAAAACAGATTCTGTTTTCAGGACCAGTTTTAAAACGTTTTTAAAACTAGGGTGTAGGTCTTCCAAAATTCTGAAATTTTGAGAGAACTTAGCCTCAGATGTTATGAGTGTCTTCTAAAAATTTGAGATTTAAATTCAACCTTTAACCCCTTCAAAAATTGTTGGTGATCAGATTGCGCGAATCTGCCAGAAACGGTAGACTGTTTTGAAAATTTATTTCTAATTGTACGTGACTCCAATTTCTCTGAAATTTTAACCACTAACCCCTTATATGCTATATTTAAATGGTTTGAAACAGTTTTGAAAAATTCTTTCGGGAAGTTAGTCAAATACACTCAAAGTCTCAACCTTTGCAAGGCTGAAAATCAGACTGCACTAGTCTCAGAACTTTGGACGTTTGAGTGACTTATACTTGTCCAAAAGGGTTGAAACTTGCGCCAAAAGAACCCTAAGCCGTGTGGCTATGTTTTCTGAAAGTTTCGTGATTTTTGAAATTCGTTTACTATTTTTAAAAACATGATTAAAAACAGTAAACAATGCTGAAACAGAAAATCAGTGCTGAAAGTAAATGACACCAAGAATTTTATACTGGTTCGGTTATCAACAACCTACTCCAGTCTTCGAGGAACACCTTCCTCAGTTCACACTAATCACACAACACAAAAACACCTTACCACAGGGTTGATGGAGTTACACACCAACTCCAACCCTTTACAAACCTTGTACGATGAATACAATTCGCACGAACACTACCACCTTGCAAGATTGAAGATTGATCACACCTTGATCAATCTTTTACAAAGATAAAGAATATGTGGTGGTCTAAGATAAGCCTATTCAAGAATATGAACGTAAGTACAATAGGCTTTTTAAGAAGAAGAAAGAAAGAGAGTGTAGAAGAAGAAGGCTAGAACACTTTTGATCTTTTTGAATTTGCAACTCTTGTTCTTGTTCTTGTTTTTGCTCTTCTCCCTTCCTTTTTAATTGTTTTTGGCCGCCCCCTTAGCAGTCCTTCTCCTCTTGAAAATTGTCTTCTAAGTCCTTTGGAGAATGTGTAGCATCATTGTGACATGATCTTGCTTACTTGGCACCTTCTCATTCGATTATCATTTAACCTTTGCTTGCTTGGCACTTCATGATTGGGTGAATGTTGTCATCACTTGATGACTAGGAAAATCTGAGAATACAACTTAAAACATGTGCCAAAATCATCATAAAATAATTGCCATAAGTCACATAATAAATTCCATACATTTTGCAAGATAATTTGTCAACATTTCCATGCTAGAATTCGCCCACCATTATTCTCCACATGCTGAAATTTTCATCATGTGTGATATCCAAGACAAGTTCAAATTATTGCCATGTATGTATAGATTATTCTCTTGAAAATAAAAAATCAAATATGCTTAAATTTGGAGACAAAAATCGGCCATAACCACTACTTGACATGCTGAAATTTCAGCATGTGTTACTTAGTGAGATAACTCAAATAACTTCCAAATTTCCATTGATTTTTCTTTTAAACTAAATCACCAATTAGTAGCAAATATTCTTATCAAATTGGAAGTGAATTTTGGACACCAACAAAGCCTAGAAAACGTTCAAGATACATTCCACACATGTTGAAAAATTTCATCATGTGTGATATTCAAGATATCACAATTTATGGCTTGATACTTTATTCAAATTACTTCCATTTCTTCCTCCAATTTACCACAAGTTTCAAGACACCAATTATATGCTCATTAATCTCCAAAAATCGGCCAGCTATAATTCTACATGCTGAAATTTTCAGCATGTGTTTCAAATGAGACAAAGTTTGAAACCTAACCTTTTGTAGCTTCTTTTTTTAAATCACCAACATTGTATGATTGATTCTTGACCAATCAATATGCCAACAAGCCTCCACATATGCTCCATTTCAGCTGTAGGTGGCGTGTATACAAGTATATGCATGTGCTGAATTTTATTTTTGCTAACTTTGTAAAATAGTGCACATTTAATAATACACACATGTTATATTCCAATTAGCCCTTAATTTAATTTTCTAGAACACTTTAAAATGTATGACATATGTAAAAAGTGTCTAGATATGTGTCGTACGATGTGCCAAAAATGTTCCATGTGTTGTGTATGTAGAAAACCGAATTTTCAATGTTTATCGATTACCTGATTTTTTCGTAATTAAATTCCAACTTTTTGCACATGTTATATATTTTATGTTACACATAATATATATAATATAAACTTTAATTCTCAGCACTTGGCTGGTCTAAAGTGGCGCCATTAACATGTGACAAAATTAAAATTGGAATCTACACAATTTGGCCTTAATGTGGGTGATTTGTGTGTGCCAACATGGAATGATTTTATGGCTAAAAATATCATCATACCCACGAAATCTTTGAGTATTTTTGAAGTGTATGGGCTGGCCATCTATTTATGGCAAGTATGTGATAGGTTGGCGAAGTTTCGGTATTCGCCCGATACGACAATTTTTGGTTTAGAACCTTTTAACATGTCGTATTTAATTTGTCATCACCATGACTTATATCATATGATATAAGACCTGAATATACTCATAAATATGAGTTAAGTATGATGGTGTGATGTTAACGTACGTACATAAAATATATAACGTGTCGGTGGTACGTTGGAATACATATGTATGTGCCTTTTTCAAAAAATCAGAAAATATATGTATTTATATATGTATATGCCGTGTATATTAAATGTGGAGAGGAGGAGAGACTTTCCTTTCTTGGTCTTGTTGCATTTGTGCCTTGTTCAAATGTAGCTTCCTTCAATGAACTACTTAGTTTAATTAACTACGTGCTTCACTTAATGAACTAGTTTAGTTCATTAATGGTGGCACCTGAAAATAGTATAAACACAACAAATGTTTGCCATTTGATGTAAGCTTTAAAGCTTCATGGCTCGTTAGTACGGCAAGGAGCGATAGGATTTAAATCATGAAAGTAGGCTATTTTGAAAATCATCAAAAGGGGGAGATTGTAGAGATAAAGGGGTTTGAGTGATTTTCAGATACATGACTTAAATGTGCTTAAAAACGTGCATGACATAAATGTGCATGATACATTGCATATTACTTGCCTTATATAATTCACATATAATGTTGTCGTACTAACGAGCCATGAAGCTTTAAAGCTTACATCAAATGGCAAACATTTGTTGTGTTTATACTATTTTCAGGTGCCACTATTAATGAACTAAACTAGTTCATTAAGTGAAGTACTTAGTTAGATAAACTAAGTAGTTCATTAAAGGAAGCAACGTTTGGACAAGGCACAAAGGCAACAAGATTAAGAAAGGAAAGTCTCCTCCTCCTCCTACATCATGATTATACACGCATACATACATACAAATATATATTTTCAGAATTTTTGAAAAAGGCACAAACACATGTATTCCAACGTGCTACTGACACGCTATATATATTTTACATACGTACGTTAAGGTCACGCCACCATACTTAACTCATATTTATGAGTATATTCAGTTCTTATATCATATGATATAAGTCATGGTGATGACAAATTAAATACGACACGTTAAAAGGTTCTAAACCAAAAATTGCAGTATCGGGCAAATACCGAAACTTCGCCAACGTGTCACGTACTTGCCATAAATAGATGGCCAGCCCATACACTTCAAAAATGCTCAAAAATTCCGTGGCTATGATATTATTTTCAGCCATAAAACCATTCCAAGTTGGCACACACAAATCACCTCACATTAAGGCCAAGTTATGGATATTCCAATTTCAATTTTGTCACATGTAAATGGCGCCACTTTAATCAGCCTTATGAGCTGAATATTAAATTTTATATTATGTATATTATGTGTAACATAATATATATAACATGTGCAAAAAGTTGGAATTTAATTAGAGAAAAATCGGGTAATCGATAAACATCGAAAATTCGGTTTTCTACGTACACAACACATGGAACGTTTTTGGCACATCATACGACACGTATCTAGACACTTTTTACATATGTCATACATCTTAAAGTGTTCTAGAAAATTAAATTAAGGGTTGATTGGAATATAACATGTGTGTATTATTAAATGTGCACTATTTTACAATTTAGCGAAAATAAAATTCAGCACATGCATATACATGTATACACGACACCTACAGCTGAAATGGAGCATATGTGGAGCCTTGTTGGCATATTGATTGGTCAAGAATCAATCATACAATGTTGGTGATTTAAAGAAAGAAGATACAAAAGGTAAGGTTTCAAACTTTGTCTCATTTGAAACACATGCTGAAAATTTCAGCATGTAGAATTATAGCTAGCCGATATTTGGAGATTAATGAGCATATAATTGGTGTCTTGAAACATGTGGTAAATTGGAGGAAGAAATGGAAGTAATTTGAATAAAATACCAAGCCATAAATTGTGATATCTTGAATATCACACATGCTGAAATTTTTCAGCATGTGTGGAATGTATCTTGAACGTTTTCTAGGCTTTGTTGGTGTCCAAAATTCACTTCCAATTTGATAAGAATATTTGCTACTAATTGGTGATTTAGTTTAAAAGAAAAATCAATGGAAATTTGGAAGTTATTTGAGTTATCTCACTAAGTAACACATGCTGAAATTTCAGCATGTCAAGTAGTGGTTATGGCCGATTTTTGTCTCCAAATTTAAGCATATTTGATTTTTTATTTTCAAGAGAATAATCTATACATACATGGCAATAATTTGAACTTGTCTTGGATATCACACATGTAGAAATAAGAGGGTTTGAGTGATTTCAAAATAAGAAATTTGAAACGAAATTTGAATGTATATATACATATAAACGTTGAGTATATATACACAAGTGTACATGTATGCATGATAACTTGCCTTATTTAGCTTATATATTATGTTGCCGTACTAACGAGCCATGAAGCATTAAAGCTTACATCATATGGCGAACATTTGTTGAGTTTATACTATTTTCAGGTGCCACAATTAATGAACTAAAGTAGTTCATTAAGTGAAGTACTTAGTTTAATTAACTAAGTAGTTCATTAAAGGAAGAAGCATTTGGAAAAGGCACAAAGGCAACATGGCTATGGAAGGAAAGTCTTCTTCTCCTCCCCACATTCATTCCACACGCCTTTTACACATATATATACTATATTTTCAGATTTTTTTTAAAAGGCACATACACATGTATTCCAACGTACTACCGACACGTTATATATCTTACGTACGTACGTTAACGTCACACCACTATACTTAACTCATATTTATGAGTATATTCAGGTCTTATATCATATGATATAAGATATGGTGATGACAAATTAAATACGACACGATAAAAGGTTCTAAACCGAAATTTGTCGTATCGGGCGAATACCGAAACTTCGCCAATGTGTCACGTACTTGCCATAAATAAATGGCCAGCCCATATACCTCAAAAATTGATGGAAATTTCGTGCCATACATGAAATGATCAGCCAAAAATACTTTCCATGTTGGCACACACAAATCACTCCACATTTAGGCCAAAATGTGAAAATTCCAATTTTATTTTTGTCACATGTTTATGGTTCCATTTTAAATCAGCCAAGAGCTGAAATTTAAAATATATATTATATATATTATGTATAACATAATATATATATCATGTGCAAAGGTTGGAATTTAAATTAGAGAAAAATCGGGTAATCGATAAATATCGAAAATTCGGTTTTCTACGCACTTAACATGGAACGTTTTTCTTGACCATCATGTGACACGTATCTAGACACTTTTTACATATAATATACATCTTAAAGTGTTCTAGAAAATTAAATTAAGGGCTGATTGGAATATTACATGTGTGTATTATTAAATGTGCACTATTTTACAAAGTTAGCAAAAATAAATTTCAGCACATGTATATACACATTTAAACGTCACTACAGCTGAGATGAAGCACATGTGGAGCCTTGTTGGCATGTTGATTGGTCAAGGATCAATCATACAATGTTGAGAAATCAAAGAGAGAAGCTACGAAAGGTAAGCTCTCAACATATACCTCTCATATGTCACATGCTGAAAATTTCAGCATGTTACACATACCATGGCCGAATTCTTCACCATTAAGCAAGGTATTTTGTCAATTTTTCATTAAAGGATAAATCAAAGGAGTTATGGAAATGATTTGGATTGTATGTAAGGTAATTAAGTGTGATATTTTTCATATCACACATGCTGAAATTTTTCAGCATGTGTGAGGGGATGTGCTGGCCGAATCTTGCTCTTCTTAGTGTCCAAGTTCACTCTTCATTTGGTAGCAAGACTTACCTTATATAATTGATTTATTTTTATGAAAAAATTCAAAGGAAAAATGGAAGAAATCTGAATTTATCTCATCTTGTAAATGCTGAAAATTTCAGCATTAACAAAAGGGTGTGGCCGATTTTTTGAAGATGGAAGGAAGATATTTGTGTGTCTTGCTCTTTATGACAAAATGTGACAATTATGGCATGATTTAATAATTGATTATTTGGCAAATATTTAGTGTTTATTTCAGATGTTCCATGTCATCAAATGATGACAACATTGAGCCAATCAAAAGGTGCCAAGTAAGCAATGACTAAATGATGGTCCAATGGAGTGATGCCAAGTAAGCAAAACATTGTCACCATGATGTCTTACACTCTCCCAAGCAATTAAAAGAAAATTTTCAAGAGGGGAGAAGGCCAAGGGGGGGACGGCTGCATTGCTATAAGGAAGGAAGAGGAGAACAAACAAAAACAACACTAAGATTTGCATTCTAAAGTGATCAAAGTGCCAAGCCTCTTTTCTCCTACATCTTCTTTCTTTCTTCTCTTGTAAAAAGCCTATTGTACTTTACTTCTTTCATTTTTGAATAGGCTTCATAGAAACCACCATTCATACATCTTTGTAAAAGATTGATCAAGGTGTGATCAATCTTCATTCTAGCGAGGTGGTGGTGTTCGTGTGAATTGTACTCGACATACAAGGTTTGTAAAGGGTTGGAGTTAGGTGTAACTCTATCAACCCTGCGGTAAGGTGTACTGCGTGTGTGAAATTAGTGTGAACCAAGGAAGGTGTTCCTTGAAGACTGGAGTAGGTTGTTTATAACCGAACCAGTATAAAATTCTTGGTGCAATTTACTTTCAGCATTTACTTTTCAGTTTCTGCACTGGTTACTCATCTTGTTCACGTTCGTAAAAATAGTAAACGATTTTCAAAAATTGTAAAAATTTCCAGAAACATACATAAACGTTCTAGGGTTAATTTGGCACAAGTTTCAACCCTTTTGGACAAGTATAGGTCAGTCAAACATCAAAAGTTCTGAGACTAGTGCAGTCTGATTTTCAGACTTGCAAAGGTTGAGACTTTGGTTGTATTTGACCTACTTCCCAAAAGAATTTTCAAAAACTGTTTCAACCCATTTAAATATAGTGTGTGAGGAGTTATTGGTTAAATTTTCAGATCATTTGGACGTTCACAAAAATAGGAATTAATTTTTCAAAACCATCTACCGTTTCTGGCAGAATTGCACAATCTGAGTGCCAACGGTTTTTGAAGGGGTTAAAGGTTGAATTTTAATTTGAAATTTTTAGGGGACCCTCATAACATCTGAGTCTAAGTTCTCTCAAAATTTCATAATTTTTGGAGACCTCTAACCTGGTTTTAAAAACGTTTTAAAACAGGTCCTGAAAACAGAATCTGTTTTCAGAACTTGAATTGTTCAAGTTTAAAGAAATTTTAAAAAGCACACTTTCCGCACCATCTATTCAACACCCCCCCCCCCCTTCTAGTGGTGCCTTGCAGATCCTACAAGTGGTATCAGAGCGCAGGAATACTCACTACAAGGAATCCAACGATTCAGTGAGATGGCATCCACAAATCTCAAAACCGAACAAGAAGGTATGTCGAGCCAAAGGCCTCCACTTTTTGACGGTGAGTCTTTTATTCAATGGAAACTTAGGATGAAACTTTTTCTTATGGCTATAGATATAGATCTTTGGTCAATAATTGAAGATGGTCCATATGTCCCATCTAATGTATCCACTGTAGACGGAGTTACCTTAGAAGTTATTAAAACTAGACAAGAATATACTAGTGAGAATTGTTCGAGTGCACAAGAAATGTGGAGAATCTTAGAAATGAAACACGAAGGCACAAGTCAAGTAAAAGAGTCTAAAATTAATATGCTCATGTCTACTCTTGAGTCTTTTAAGTTGTTGCCTAATGAGTCAATTGTAGATATGGATCTTCGTTTGACTAACATCTATAACTCTCTTGAGTCTCTTGGTAAGGCTTTTACTACGCAGGAAAAGGTACAGAAAGTCCTACGGAGCCTTCCTTCGGAATGGGATCCTAAAGTGACTGCTATAGAAGAAAGCAAGGAGACTAAATCAATAAAAATGGAAGAACTCATTGGTTCACTCAAAGTTTATGAAAACAAACTTATTATTCGGAAATCGGAATCAACCAAACAAGGTAAGACAATTGCTTTTAAATCAAATGAATACGTCTCCCCTCCCTCCGATCACGTAGATAATAGTGATTCCGAATCAGATAATGATGATTTAATTCTATTGGCTAAAGGACTAAGAAGATTCATGAGAAAGTCATTTAGAAATAAAAACAAGGGCACTACATCTAAGAGAAATAAAAACAAGTCAAATGATAAGGACATTAAATGTTATGAATGCGGCAAACTCGGACACTTATCATATGACTGCCCAAACAAAGAAAAGCAAACTAATAAATACCCTGACAAGGAGCGGAACAAAAATAGACTCGTCTCAGATCCTAAACAAAGGAAACGTGCACTAAAGGCCTCCACATGGAGTGACTCATCAGACTCTGAAACTGAGACCGAAGAGGAGACCGCTCAAGTTTGCTTCGCTTCAAAGGCGTCTAATGAGGTATCATCTGATTCTGACTCTGACTCTGAACCTTCTTACGATGATCTTTTTAGTCAATATCTTGAGTTACATAAATTTACTAAGACTCTCGCAAAAGAAAAGAAACGTTTAATTGAAGACAAGAAACTGTTAGAATCTTCTAACGAGAATCTTGTCGCTCAATTAAGCGATTCAAAGAAAGAGTCTTCATGTGTCATCACTGCATTAAAAACCGAGATCTCATCATTAACTTCTCAAAATAATGAAATGAAATCCGAGATTTCAAATTTGAAATCAAGGAATATAGACTTAGAGAAAATGATGAAACAATTCGATACAGGGTCAAACATGTTACATCGCATCATATTATCACAAAAGCATGACAGTGACAAAACTGGATTGGGATACGTTGATACTAACGAAGTATCAACCAAACCAACCAAATTTGTTGTGTCTAAGAAAGTAGACATCCCTAAGCATCAAGTGGCGTCTAAGATGACGCAAAAAGCACCCCCTTCCACACGCCCCACTCCCTCATATCATGTGAAATATAACGTTGTACCATATAGATATGAGAAGAAAAGAACAATGCATACACGAAATACATATCATCCTCGCACTACGCACACGCACACAAGGACATATCATAAACGTCCTTCATATAATGAGTATAGAGGAGTCCTTGGGCAAAGACCCAAAATACATGCATCACATGTATACTATATCGCACCTTCATCTACATTCTTGCCATTTGATAGACCGAGAAGGATCACCCAAGTATGGGTACCGAAAGGTACCTTTACCAAAAGGTGATTAACTAACTCGAAAGGACCCAAAATTAAAAGGGTACCTAAATCACCTTTTCACATTGCAGGGAGACCACTCATCGAAAGACACATCAATAAAGTGGTTCCTTGACAGTGGTTGCTCGAGGCACATGACGGGTGACCCGAGCCTGTTCTCCAAATTAAAGAAGGTCACAAAAGGCGGATCCGTGACCTTTGGAGACAACAATGAAGGCAAGATCATCGGAAAAGGTACGATTGGCAATCCGAATACACTTCAAATCTCCAACGTGTTTTTGGTAAGCAACTTATCTTACAATCTTCTTAGTATTTCTCAATTTGTTGACAATGGTTTCAATGTGTGTTTTACTCACCCTTATTGCAATATAATAAATAAAAATGGAGAAACCGTTTTAAAAGGAAAACGTGAAGGGAATATATTCACACTATCTATGGATGATGTAGTAGAGGCCAAAGTTAAATGTTTTATGTCAAATGAACCCAATGTGAATTTGTGGCATAGACGTTTAGGACACATAGGTATTTCTACACTAGAAAAATTGCAACGAAAGAACCTAGTACGGGGATTGCCTACGCTTGATTTAGACAATTTTCAGTTGTGTGAATCTTGCATAAAGGGCAAACAAACACGTGAGTCACTTAAGCCTAAAAATGAGATAAGCACGACTAGAATACTAGAACTATTGCATATCGATTTGTTTGGTCCTAGTCGCACTACAAGCCTTGGTGGGCGTCACGATGCATGCGTGATTGTTGATGACTTCTCTCGCTATACTTGGACTTTATTTCTTGCACATAAGGATGATAGCGCCGTAGAAATCGCTAAATTAATTAAACAACTTGAAAATCAATACGGCGTAAATGTGAAAAGAATAAGAAGCGATAGAGGCGGTGAATTTAAAAATAAAGAGATGATTTCGTTTTGTGAAGAAAAAGGAATTAAACATGAGTTTTCGCCACCTAGAACTCCACAATTAAATGGAGTAGTAGAAAGAAAGAATCGCACACTACAAGAAATTGCTAGAACCATGCTTTGCGAAAATAAATTGCCTAGATTTCTGTGGGCGGAAGCCGTAAACTGTGCATGCTATATTGTAAATCGCCTATCTATAAGAAAGAAAATAAACAAGACGCCTTACGAAATTTTGAATGATCGCATGCCTAAGATTGATTATTTTCGTGTGTTTGGATGCAAATGCTTTGTCTTGAATACAAAAGATAATTTAGATAAATTTGAATCCAAATCAATTGAGTGCATTTTTGTTGGGTATTCCATAAATTCAAAAGCATATAGATGTTATGATCCTCTCACTAGACAAATTATAGAATCTATTCATGTTAAATTCAATGAATTTGGAGAGATTGATAAAGATAAGGAATATGACGATGATTTTGAATTGAAACCCGTTTTGGATGAAGATAATGATTCTTTTGATATGCATAAGATGAATGAGACACTAGAAATGCATGATCATATAGAAATGCATGATAACTTAGAAAATAATCAACCAAGATGGCATAGAGATCACCCACAAGATCTCATCATAGGCGACATTACTCACGGTGTGCGACCACGTAGAAGAATCACTTCGGATGAAATAAATGAATTTCATGCTATGATTTCTGAAATTGAGCCCAAAAATGTGCATGATGCCTTGAGTGATTCATCTTGGATTGATGCTATGCATGACGAACTTAATCAATTCGTTAGAAATGATGTATGGGATTTAGTGCCACGACCACAAGATAAGACAATAATAGGCACAAAGTGGGTATTTAGGAACAAAATGAATCAAGAAGGAAAGGTCGTTAGAAATAAAGCAAGACTCGTAGCTCAAGGATATAATCAAGAAGAAGGAATAGACTACGATGAAACATTTGCACCCGTAGCACGTTTAGAAGCTATACGACTCTTACTTGCTATTGCTTGCTTGAAAGATTTTAAATTATATCAAATGGACGTCAAAAGTGCTTTTCTAAACGGATTTATACAAGAAGAAGTATACGTGAAGCAACCACCTGGTTTTGAAGATTTAAAACATCCAGATCACGTGTACAAACTAAAGAAGGCACTATATGGCCTAAAGCAAGCGCCGAGAGCATGGTATGATCGTTTTGCCACTTTTCTTTTAGAAAATAATTTTAAACGTGGTACTATAGATAGTACACTATTTTTGAAACAAGAAAAATCAGATTTACTTATTATTCAAATTTACGTAGATGACATTATTTTCGGTTCTACCTCACATAGACTTGTTAAAGATTTTGAAAATTGTATGAAAGCTGAATTTGAAATGTCTATGGTTGGTGAACTTAATTATTTTCTTGGCTTGCAGATTAAGCAAACGAGTAAAGGAATTCATATAAGCCAAGCTAAGTACGTAAATGACATGATCAAGAAGTTCAATTTTGAAAATTTGAAACCATCCCCCACGCCTATGAGTGTTACTACTAAATTAGACAAAGATGAACATGGTAAAGACGTTGATAATGGATTATATCGATCTATGATAGGTTCTTTACTATATTTAACTGCTAGTAGGCCTGACATTATGTTTAGCGTATGCATGTGTGCTCGTTTTCAAAGTCAACCTAAGGTGTCACACTTAAATGCGGTAAAAAGAATATTCCGCTATATTAAGCACACGCCCACCTTAGGTATTTGGTATGATAAGGACTCTACATTCGACTTACATGCTTACACTGATGCAGATTATGGTGGCTGCAAGATAGATAGAAAAAGCACGAGCGGCACTTGCCAATTTATAGGAAATTCCCTTATTTCATGGTTTTCCAAAAAGCAAGCAAGTGTTGCTTTGTCCACTACTGAGGCTGAGTATATGGCTCTTAGCCTTTGTTGCACACAGTTGTTGTGGATAAAACAACAACTTTCGGACTTTGGAATTACCGTAAATAAAATTCCTATATATTGTGATAGTATGAGTGCAATAAATTTGTCTAAGAACCCCGTATTACACTCTAAGGCTAAGCATATAGAAGTTCGCTATCATTTTCTTCGTGATCACGTTAACAATGGTAATATTGTCATAGATCACGTACGCACAGAATCACAAGTAGCGGATATATTTACAAAGGCCTTAAATCAAGCCACATTTGAATCTCTTCGTTCTAAATTAGGCATGATTCCTGTTGATGTGATTTAATGCGATATTATTTGATTTACTTTCCTTTTTGACAGGAATCTTTTGATTAACTTTCCAAAATAAAGGGGGAGAGAGAAGCATGATTTAAGGGGGAGAGAGATTTAAGGGGGAGAGAGATCACTGATTGATCCTAATTGCATGAATCAAGGGGGAGCCGGATTTGAAATTCGAAATTCAAATTTCAAAATCTGTGCATAATTCAAGGGGGAGAGATAACACTTAAATCATGTACATTAGTTATTTTGAAAATCATCAAAAGGGGGAGATTGTAGAAATAAGAGGGTTTGAGTGATTTCAAAATAAGAAATTTGAAACGAAATTTGAATGTATATATACATATAAACGTTGAGTATATATACACAAGTGTACATGTATGCATGATAACTTGCCTTATTTAGCTTATATATTATGTTGCCGTACTAACGAGCCATGAAGCATTAAAGCTTACATCATATGGCGAACATTTGTTGAGTTTATACTATTTTCAGGTGCCACAATTAATGAACTAAAGTAGTTCATTAAGTGAAGTACTTAGTTTAATTAACTAAGTAGTTCATTAAAGGAAGAAGCATTTGGAAAAGGCACAAAGGCAACATGGCTATGGAAGGAAAGTCTTCTTCTCCTCCCCACATTCATTCCACACGCCTTTTACACATATATATACTATATTTTCAGATTTTTTTTAAAAGGCACATACACATGTATTCCAACGTACTACCGACACGTTATATATCTTACGTACGTACGTTAACGTCACACCACTATACTTAACTCATATTTATGAGTATATTCAGGTCTTATATCATATGATATAAGATATGGTGATGACAAATTAAATACGACACGATAAAAGGTTCTAAACCGAAATTTGTCGTATCGGGCGAATACCGAAACTTCGCCAATGTGTCACGTACTTGCCATAAATAAATGGCCAGCCCATATACCTCAAAAATTGATGGAAATTTCGTGCCATACATGAAATGATCAGCCAAAAATACTTTCCATGTTGGCACACACAAATCACTCCACATTTAGGCCAAAATGTGAAAATTCCAATTTTATTTTTGTCACATGTTTATGGTACCATTTTAAATCAGCCAAGAGCTGAAATTTAAAATATATATTATATATATTATGTATAACATAATATATATATCATATGCAAAGGTTGGAATTTAAATTAGAGAAAAATCGGGTAATCGATAAATATCGAAAATTCGGTTTTCTACGCACTTAACATGGAACGTTTTTCTTGACCATCATGTGACACGTATCTAGACACTTTTTACATATAATATACATCTTAAAGTGTTCTAGAAAATTAAATTAAGGGCTGATTGGAATATTACATGTGTGTATTATTAAATGTGCACTATTTTACAAAGTTATCAAAAATAAATTTCAGCACATGTATATACACATTTAAACGTCACTACAGCTGAGATGAAGCACATGTGGAGCCTTGTTGGCATGTTGATTGGTCAAGGATCAATCATACAATGTTGAGAAATCAAAGAGAGAAGCTACAAAAGGTAAGTTCTCAACATATACCTCTCATATGTCACATGCTGAAAATTTCAGCATGTTACACATACCATGGACGAATTCTTCACCATTAAGCAAGGTATTTTGTCAATTTTTCATTAAAGGATAAATCAAAGGAGTTATGGAAATGATTTGGATTGTATGTAAGGTAATTAAGTGTGATATTTTTCATATCACACATGCTGAAATTTTTCAGCATGTGTGAGGGGATGTGCTGGCCGAATCTTGCTCTTCTTAGTGTCCAAGTTCACTCTTCATTTGGTAGCAAGACTTACCTTATATAATTGATTTATTTTTATGAAAAAATTCAAAGGAAAAATGGAAGAAATCTGAATTTATCTCATCTTGTAAATGCTGAAAATTTCAGCATTAACAAAAGGGTGTGGCCGATTTTTTGAAGATGGAAGGAAGATATTTGTGTGTCTTGCTCTTTATGACAAAATGTGACAATTATGGCATGATTTAATAATTGATTATTTGGCAAATATTTAGTGTTTATTTTCAGATTTTCCATGTCATCAAATGATGACAACATTGAGCCAATCAAAAGGTGCCAAGTAAGCAATGACTAAATGATGGTCCAATGGAGTGATGCCAAGTAAGCAAAACATTGTCACCATGATGTCTTACACTCTCCCAAGCAATAAAAAGAAAATTTTCAAGAGGGGAGAAGGCCAAGGGGGGGACGGCTGCATTGCTATAAGGAAGGAAGAGGAGAACAAACAAAAACAACACCAAGATTTGCATTCTAAAGTGATCAAAGTGCCAAGCCTCTTTTCTCCTACATCTTCTTTCTTTCTTCTCTTGTAAAAAGCCTATTGTACTTTACTTCTTTCATTCTTGAATAGGCTTCATAGAAACCACCATTCATACATCTTTGTAAAAGATTGATCAAGGTGTGATCAATCTTCATTCTAGCGAGGTGGTGGTGTTCGTGTGAATTGTACTCGACATACAAGGTTTGTAAAGGGTTGGAGTTAGGTGTAACTCTATCAACCCTGCGGTAAGGTGTACTGCGTGTGTGAAATTAGTGTGAACCAAGGAAGGTGTTCCTTGAAGACTGGAGTAGGTTGTTTATAACCGAACCAGTATAAAATTCTTGGTGCAATTTACTTTCAGCATTTACTTTTCAGTTTCTGCACTGGTTACTCATCTTGTTCACGTTCGTAAAAATAGTAAAAGATTTTCAAAAATTGTAAAAATTTCCAGAAACATACATAAACGTTCTAGGGTTAATTTGGCACAAGTTTCAACCCTTTTGGACAAGTATAGGTCAGTCAAACATCAAAAGTTCTGAGACTAGTGCAGTCTGATTTTCAGACTTGCAAAGGTTGAGACTTTGGTTGTATTTGACCTACTTCCCAAAAGAATTTTCAAAAACTGTTTCAACCCATTTAAATATAGTGTGTGAGGAGTTATTGGTTAAATTTTCAGATCATTTGGACGTTCACACAAATAGGAATTAATTTTTCAAAACCATCTACCGTTTCTGGCAGAATTGCACAATCTGAGTGCCAACGGTTTTTGAAGGGGTTAAAGGTTGAATTTTAATTTGCAATTTTTAGGGGACCCTCATAACATCTGAGTCTAAGTTCTCTCAAAATTTCATAATTTTTGGAGACCTCTAACCTGGTTTTAAAAACGTTTTAAAACAGGTCCTGAAAACAGAATCTGTTTTCAGAACTTGAATTGTTCAAGTTTAAAGAAATTTTAAAAAGCACACTTTCCGCACCATCTATTCAACCCTCCCCCCTTCTAGTGGTGCCTTGCAGATCCTACAACACATGCTGAAAATTTCAGCATGTGGAGAATAATGGTGGGCGAATTCTAGCATGGAAATGTTGACAAATTATCTTGCAAAATGTATGGAATTTATTATGTGACTTATGGCAATTATTTTATGATGATTTTGGCACATGTTTTAAGTGGTATTCTCAGATTTTCCTAGTCATCAAGTGATGACAACATTCACCCAATCATGAAGTGCCAAGCAAGCAAAGGTTAAATGATAATCCAATGAGAAGGTGCCAAGTAAGCAAGATCATGTCACAATGATGCCACACATTCTCCAAAGGACTTAGAAGACAATTTTCAAGAGGAGAAGGACTGCTAAGGGGGCGGCCAAAAACAATTAAAAAGGAAGGGAGAAGAGCAAAAACAAGAACAAGAACAAGAGTTGCAAATTCAAAAAGATCAAAAGTGTTCTAGCCTTCTTCTTCTACACTCTCTTTCTTTCTTCTTCTTAAAAAGCCTATTGTACTTACTTTCACATTCTTGAATAGGCTTATCTTAGACCACCACATATTCTTTATCTTTCAAAAAGATTGATCAAGGTGTGACCAATCTTCAATCTTGCAAGGTGGTGGTGTTCGTGCGAATTGTATTTGTAGCGTCCCGCACCAGGCCCTCGTCCGGATACGGTGCATCTGCCGTACTTCACTAAGGAGAGTACAAAGCGTCGTGCATAACATGCGAAAATCCATAACATAAGCCATGGACTCTCATGCTAACATTTAACATGGTAGTAAAATTTAGACAGAATTAAAACTTTTCAAATTAAACATGCATTACGAAATAACTAAGTCCCCAAAGTAGTAGTCTCACAAAACGTCATAGTCACATTCCACAGAGTTCAAACATAGTCATAATACAAACATCTCAGCAGCACAAAAGTCCTTAAGCTTAGCTCCCTTCATATCTCCTCGCCTATGGATATGGTACCCTCGGCTCATCTTCAATCCATTCTATCTTCGCATTATCTGGGGGAAAAATAAAGTGTGAGTGATAAAATTCACCCAGCAAGAATACAATAAACGACCATGAAATACATAAAGAATTATAACATGAATGTAGTAACGTGAAAACTTTAAATAATAACTCATACCTGTCCTAAGTTCTGAAGTCAACTGACGGTATAGCCTAAGCATAATTCTAGATACTGCTAACCACTATTACCGTATTAAGTCATTAACTGTATCATACAACATGTTAGCGTGATCATGAGTTATGCAATATGCAATGCATGATGTCATGTCACGTCAAAACATCATTTTGGTCCCATAAATAACGTGTCATAAAAACGGAGTGTCAGATCAATTAACCCCAGATCTGAGCGGGTCCAGAACAGATATCAGATCAATTAACCTCGGATCTGAATGGGTCCAGAACATATATCAGATCAATTAACCCCGGATCTGAACGTGTCCAGAACATGTAACATATCAATTAACCCCAGGTCTGAACGGGTCTAGAACATATCATGTCAATAGACCAATTAACCCCGGGCCTGGATCGGGTTAGTTGCATGTTTGGCCGGCAAAGGAATCATGAAGCTTTTTAAAACATGGGACCTTAAAAATTTCATGCATAACAAAAACATAGTCGCTTTTAAAACTTGCTTGCATAAGTAAAATCCATAAAATCGGTTTCATGATCATGCATGATACATGCAGTGATATGCAATGCAAGTCATGGCGTGAAATAACATATTAACCTGCATGGTTTGGACTTAGGGAATCCCTAAATTCCTATGTCATACTCATAAGCGGACAAATTAACCCCATTCAATGTATTTCCTTGTTCAGTCTAGATTTCAGCTTTAGTACATCAACTTTGCGTCCGTGATTACCCTTCAAAACGTTAGGTTTAACCTAAATAACTTTCATGACTTATTCCTATGTGTCTCGAGGATTTGTCATAAAATTTTCAGATTAAATTGATAACCATAAGGGCTCATTTAATTACTTTTCTGAAACGGTTTAAGTGCTGAAACTGATCTGACCCATTTTACCAAAAATTTAATTGCGCCTCATCCGTAATTTTTTTCCAGAATTTCTAACTCACACAAGTCATAAACATGTGGAACTAGTATCCTACCGAAATTTAGCCTATTTGCATACCTCTAAGTCCCCTTTCTGAGGCCTGGAAAGTCGTTACTAAATTTCAGGTTGGTTCCAATAATTTCAGTTGAGCAGTTTTACCAAATAATTCATTAAAAATAATCCAGAACTTATTTTACCAATCTTCCAGCTGCGTGTCCACTACACTCATAAGATTATTACCATGCCAAAAATCAGATTTATGGGTCATCTACAAGGTCCCTTTTCAAGTTTGTCAAGAGAGGTTACAATTCTGCTCAATTCCCGTTTCTCAAGTCTGACCAGTCTTACCAAATATTTTATTAAAAATTAACCATAGCTCATTTTACCAAAATTCTAGCTAGCATCTCTAATACACTCATGGGGTAGGTTTGTGCCAAAAATCAGATTTATTGAAGGTCCACAAGGTCCTCTTTTAATTCGTTGAATTCAGTGGTCAATTCTGCCCAGCTCCAGAATTTTCTACTGGAGCAGTTTTACCGCGTAATTTCTTAAAAATAATCCTTAGCTTATTTTAACTATATTCCAACTCTCACTTGTGCTACATTCATAAGGCTAACTTTGTGCCAAAATTTAGCTTCATTGAAGGTCTTCAAGGTTAGTTATCAGGTTGTTGAATATGTCACTTCATGCAGTCCAGTTCCAGTTGTTTGCTATTTGTTCTTCTATTCAAGTCAAATGTTCATCATTCATCTTGTCCTTATGAAATATATGATTAATTACCACTTACCCTCCATTGTAACATAAATGTCCAGTTTGCATGCTCATTGTAAGGTCACCTTTTCATCAAGCAAATCAGTTTGTAGATAGTAACAAGTAAGTATCACATATATGCACCAAACAAGTGTTCATCCTCAAGGACAAGATTCTCCTCTTCCTTTCTCCCTTTAGACCAAAACTTAGAGGTGTCCTAACCACATTTTTCAACACATATTCAAGAATGCATTCACATTCAAGATTCATCTCAAGCTAATCTTACTAACAACTTCATAAAGCTCCTATCTTTCATATGCATGCCTTTCCATAAATCTTCCAAGTTTCAAACAAGCATCAATCTTGATTAGACTCACTTAGTTGTAGCTTAAATCATCTTAAAACAGCCTTGAATCTTAATGCATGAAATAAAAGATTCCTTCTTTGAGAGAATAAGCCACATGCAATGCATTGTTCTTAAGAAATCTCTAAGATATAATCTCAAACTTAGGATATTCATCTAAAGATCAAATCTTAAGAACCTCTAGTCATTCAAGTCACTAACTCTTTAAGTAAATCATGAGAGATCATTGTATAATTGCCTCTTCAAGCTAAAGCTCTTGTCTTTGCTTGGTTATGGAGTGAGTTGAGTTGAAATCCACCTCTTTCTTCACCCTTGTGTATACGGATTTTTTTTTGAAGGAGAAGAAGAAGAGGGTTAGCCTTCATTCAATAGTGAAAATAGGATATATTTAAGACTAGAATATCTTACCAAAATGAGTTTTGAGTAGAGATTCAAGCACCTCAAGATATCACCACCTAAGAGAGTTGAAGGCTTTGCACCTATTGCCAAAGGGGGTCACGGTTGGTGGAGGATGAAAAACACCCTTGTGAGCTTCATCAATTTGCATGAAGAATTTACTTAATGAGATTGGGATGAAGCTTACCTAAACACTCCTTGAGCTTGAAGATGGAACTTGAATTGATTTCTTGGCTTCAAGAGGGAGGGCCGAAAGTTGGGTGTATGGTTGGGAGTTGAAGAAATTTCTTAAGTGTTGGCTTTCTTCAGAGGGGTTTCAAGATGAGATTGAAGTGAGCTTCTAGGAATAATTAAAATAGAACATATTGGGGGAAATGGGGAGAGGACCTGGCGGTTCCAACGGGTGGTCAAGGAGGAAAAGTTCCATGGAAGAAAGAAAAAGGAAAGCCTTTTTGTCCCTCATGCTTGCATTATTTTAATCTTTGTCTAGCATGAATCCATTAATTTATTGTTTTCTTTGCATGCTTTCTTTTTATTTGTTATTTAATTTTTGAATATTAAGATTTGTTTGGAAAAAAGTGAGGAGAATTCTAGAACTCTTGGGGTATGGCCGAAAGTTTTGGGTCTTGGGGGTAGTTTTGTCTTTTCCCATTTATCATACCCCGTACTTATATAATTTATAATGTTATTTATTTTATTTAATTATGATTTTAATATTGCTTTGTGAGGATTGTTTATGTTTGCATTCTTACAAGAATGAGTTTACTTCAAGGGTGATCAATGGCCTTTGGCCGAATTCACAAGGTGTATCACTCACCTTGTGATGCTCGCTTGTATAGCTATTTAGTGTCTGTCCTAAATGAACTTAAAGAATTTAAATAAAGAAGCGCTAATTTGACTTAAGTAACATGCACGTGAAGGAATCATCGCTTTAATTTCGTCACTTAATCATAGTTTCAAGTACATGGTCGTTGGGGTACAACAGTATTCATCGTACAAGGTTTCTAATGGGTTGGAGTTGGTGTGTAACTCCATCAACCCTGTTGTAAGGTGTTTTTGAGTTGTGTGATTAGTGTGAACCAAGGAAGGTGTTCCTTGAAGACTGGAGTAGGTTGTTGATAACCGAACCAGTATAAAATTCTTGGTGTCATTTACGTTCAGCACTGTTTACTGTTTTTAATCACGTTCGTAAAAATAGTAAACGAATTTCAAAAATCACGAAACTTTCAAGAAACATATACAATCATTTCAAGGTTCTTTTGGCGCAAGTTCCAACCTTTTTGGATAAGTATAAGTCACTTAAACGTCCAAAGTTCTGAGACTAGTGCAGTCTGATTTTCAGGGTTGCAAAGGTTGAGACTTTGATCGTATTTGACTAACTTCCCCAAATCATTTTTCAAAACTGTTTCAACCCATTTAAATACAACTTATAAGGGGTTAGTCTTTAAATTTTCAGATCATTTGGAGTTGTGTACAAATAGGAATTAATTTTGCAAATCAGTGTACCGTTTCTGGCAGATTTGCGCAATCTGACCACCAATGAATTTCAAGGGGTTAGAGGTTGAATTTAAATCTGAAATTTTTAGGAGACACTCATAACATTTGAGGATAAGTTCTCTCAAGATTTCAGAAATTTTGAAGACCTGCAACCTGGTTTTCAAAACGTTTTAAAACTAGTCCTGAAAACAGAAACTATTTTCAGAAGTTGGATTTTTGGTTCAAACTAATTTTAAAAACCACATTTTCCGCACCCACTATTCAACCCCCCCTTCTAGTGGTGCCTTGAAGATCCTACACACTCATCTCATAAGACTCTAAGTGTTCGAGGTCTTTCTAAAGTCCTGGACACATAGTTGCCAACATAAGACATCCTATGTCATTGTAATCTTCCACATGCTTTTTATGCTTACTCTTGTAGGATCTGCAAGGCAACACTAGAAGAGGGGGGGGGGTTGAATAGTGGGTGAGGAAAATTTGGTTTTTAAAATTGTTTTAGACCAAAAACCCAACTTTTGAAAACAGTTTCTGCTTTCAGGACCTGTTTTGAAACGTTTTGAAAACTATGTTACAAGTCTTCAAAAATTTTGAAATTTGGAGAGATCTCAGTCTCAGATGTTCTGAGTGTCTCCTAAAAATTTCAGATTAAACTTAAACCTTTAACCCCTTTAAAAATCATTGGTGGTCAGATTGCGCAAATCTGCCAAAAACGGTAGTCTGATTTGAAAAATCAATTCCAATTAAACCGTAACTTCAAATGCTTTGAAAATTTAATGACTAACCCCTTATTAGGTTTATTTAACTGGTTTGAAACAGTTTTGAAAACGTCTTTTGGGAAGTTAGTCAAATACGTTCAAAGTATCAACCTTTGCAAGCCTAAAAATCAGACTGCACTAGTCTCAGAACTTTTGACGTTAGAATGACTTATACTTGTCCAAATGGGTTGAAACTTACGCCAAATGAACCTTAAGACGTGTAGCTATGTTTCCTGAAAGTTTCGTGATTTTTGACTTTCGTTTACTATTTTTAAGAACGTGAAAAAAATAATGCACTGTGCTGGAAACTGAAAGTAAGTGCTGAAAAGTAAATAACACAAGGAATTTTATACTGGTTCGGTTAAATAAACCTACTCCAGTCTTCGAGGACACCTTCCTTGGTTATCACTAATAACAAAACACAAATAACACCTTACCACACAGGGTTGATGGGGTTACACACCAACTCCAACCCTTTACAAACCTTGTAAGTGATTACAACGATCACGAACACCACCACCTAGCGGATGCAAGATTGATCAAACCTTGATCAATCTTTTACAACAATGTAGAGTATATGGTGGTATAGATGAAGCCTATTCAAGATGTATGAATATGAATACAATAGGCTTTAAGAGAGAAGAAAGAAAGAAGTGTAGAAAGAAAAGATAGAGGACTATTTTTGCACTTTTGAATTTGTGAGGCTTGTCTTCTATTTTGCACTACTTCTTCTTCATTTTATCAACATTGGCCGCCCCTTATTGCATGTCTTCCTCCTTGAAAATTATCTTTTAAGTCCTTGGAAGAATATCTTGCATCATTGTAACATTTGCTTGCTTACTTGGAAACTCCTCATTGGATGATCATTAAGACCTTGCTTACTTGGCACTCATTGATTTGATGAAAGTTGCCATCACTTGATGACTAGATAAATTTCGAAAAATATCACTTAAAACATGTGCCAATTAGCCATAAAAATGTTTCCATAAGTCTCATATTAATTCCACATAATTTTCAAGACAATTCATCATATTTACTCACATAAAATTCGGCCACCATTATTCTCCACATGCTGAAATTTTCAGCATGTGTAATATCCAAGACAAGTTCAAATTATTGCCATGTATGTAGTAGATTTAAAAATATCACCATATTATTTCCATAACATCTTTAGAACATTGCCATTTTATCTTTCATTTAATCCACTTAATTCAAAGAAGTAAATATGGCACAACAATAGTAAAAATCAGCCAGCCTCAATGCACACATGCTGAAATTTTCAGCATGTGTTACAAATGTGACATAGATTGAGATGTTACCTTGTGTAGCTTCTTTCTTTATGTCACCAACCTTGTATACTTCATTCTTGGCCAATCAAGATGCCAACAAAGCTCCACATATGCTCCAACAAGGCTGAGCTAGGCGTGTATAAGCTTGTACATGTGCTGAATTATTTTTGCAAACTTTGTAAAATAGTGCACAATAATTATACACATATGGTATATTCCAATCAGCCCTTAATTGATTTTTCTAGAACACTTTAGAATGTATACATTAAGTAAAAAGTGTCTAGATACATGTTATATATCATGCCAAAAATGTTCCATGTGTCGTGCTCGTAGAAAACCGAATTTTCGACTTTTATCGATTACCCGATTTTTCTCCGATTAAATTCCAACTTTTTGTACATGTTATATATATTATGTTACACATAATTTACACAAATTAAACTTTAATATTCAGCACTCATGGCTGATTAAAGTGGCGACTACATGTGACAAAAATATTGAGTTTGAAATCTCCACGATTTGGCCTTAATTGGGGGTGATTTGTGTGTGCCAACATGGAATGATTTTATGACTGTATATACCATGTAAGCCACGAAATTTGTGGCCATTTTTGAATTGTAAGGTCTGGCCATCTATATATGGCAAGTACGTGACATGTTGGCTAAGTTTCGGTATTCACCCGATACGACAATTTTTGGTTTAGAACCACCATGACTTATATCATATGATATAAGACCTGAATATACTCATAAATATGAGATAAATATAGTGGTGTGACATTAACGTACGTTTGCAAAATATATAACGTGTCGGTAGTACGTTGGAATATATGTGTATAGTGCCTTTTAAAAAAATCTGATTATATATAAACTTATATATACAAACGTGTAGACATAGGTGGGAGGGAACTTTCCATTCTTCAATTTGTTGCCTTTGTGCCTTTTCCAAATATGGCTTCCTTTAATGAACTACTTAGTTCATTTAACTAAGTACTTCACTTAATGAACTAGTTTAGTTCATTAATGGTGGCACCTGAAAATAGTTCAAACACAGCAAATGTTCGCCACTTGATGTAAGCTTTAAAGCTTCATGGCTCGTTAGGACGGCAACAATAATATGAACTATATAACGTAGATTTCATGCAAAAACGTGTCATGCATTTCTTTAGTACACGTTATTTAAATCATGCATTTTGTAATCACTCAAACCCTTTTTTCTCAATAATCTCCCCCTTTTGATGATTTACAAAATTACCTACGTTCATGATTTAAATTTTGTCGCTCCCCCTCCAATCGTGCACAAATTCAAATTTGAATTTTGAATTCTCTCCCCCTTGATTTGTGTAATTAATCTTTCTCTCTCTCCCTTAAATCATGCATTTTGTCCCCCTTTATTTTGGAAAGACAATCAAAAGCACATGTAAAGATAAAGATAGGAAAAAATCATGCATTTCAAATAACATCAAAAGTGCGTTCTTAAGGGTTATTTATTTAACCCTTTGAGAATGTCCTTTTTGGTACCCAAATTTGGGTGACCTTTCTAGGTCTTCCAAAAGGTGAGAAAGGTGATGAAAACGCAACATAATATACGTTAGGGACAAATGCGTTTGTCCTTTGGCCGAGAATCCCATCACGCATATAGTGTTGTTTTTGTTTTTGATATGCATTTTGGTTTGCATGCAGGGGGCATGATCTATATGCATTTTTATGATATGAGTGTCGCATATGCATCAATGGCTTTCTTTCATATCTATATGGCACATAATTGCACTTTGTATGATATGAAGAATAGGAAACACGATGAGATGCCATAGGAAAAGGTCTAGACGTCTCTTATATGCCATATATGTCTTAGATGCATCCATTTTCTTTGATTGAATGAATTTTGTTTGTTTGTTTAGTGACTCATTTTTCTCAACGTATCCTAGTCCGGTTTTGTCACTATCATGCTTTTGTGAAGAAATGATGCGATCTAGCATGTTTGTTCCTGTGTCAAACTGTTTCACCATTTTCTCTAAATCCGCATTCCTTGATTTCAAGTTTGAAATCTCCGATTTCAGTTCAGTGTTCTCGGATATCAATGATGAAATTTCAGACTTTAATGAATTTATGATGCAGGACAACTCTTCTTTTGAATTGTTTAATTGAGACACAAGATTTTTGTTAGAAGATTCTAACAATTTCTTGTCTTCAATTAATCGCTTCTTTTCTTTTGCAAGTGTTGTACCCCAATCACTATGTATTCGAAACTATGATTAAGTGACAAAATGAAAACAAAGATTTCTTTAAGTGCATGTTACTTACTCTTTACTTAAATACTTTTGTGATGGATACTAAATAATTATATAAGGGGATGTCACAAGGTATTGTGATACCTTATGAATTTCAGCCAAGATGCCTTGATCAACCCTAAAACAATTTCAGTTCATAAGAATGCAAGCCTAAGTGATCCTCACGAAGCAGGATTTAAAATCATATTAGATAAAATAAATAATAGTATAAATTATGTAAATGTGAAATGACCAAAACACCCCAAGAGGCCCAAAAATTTTGGCCAAGCAAGGGAGGGATCTAGAATCCTCTCCATTGTTCCACTATTTAAATATCTAAACTAAAAATATCAAAGTAGTTAAAATAAAACAATATAATAATCTGAGCATCCAAGAAAAGAAATGATGAAAAATAGCATGCATGGGACAAAAGCTTGTAGCCTACAAGCCTAGGCCCTTCTTTTTCTTCCCTATGCCGCCGGATGCTCTTCCCTTGCCCTCTAGATTCTTTTTTAATTTCAAGACCAACCTCATTCTTCCTTACCTTGACATTTTGCTAGAAAGTTCTCCACTAAACACCTAAACAAAGTTCCATCTCCTTCCAACTCCTTATTTTCGGCCCTCCATCTTGAAGGCTAGAAGTTATCATTCAAGTTCCATCTTTAAGCCAAGAAGAGTTTAGGTAAGTTTCCTTCTAAGTTCATTAAGTAACTTCTTCATGCACAATAGTGAAGCTCACAAGGGTGTTTTGTTTCTCACCCCAACCGTGACCTCCATTGGCCATAGGAGCAAAGATTTCAACTTTCTTAGGTGGTGCCATCTTGTGCAACTTGAAGCTCCAATCAAAGCCTACTTTGGTAAGATGTTCTAGCCTCACATAAGTCCTATTTTCACTATTGAATGAAGACTAATTTTTCCTTCCTCTCCTTCAAAACCGTATGTTCAAGGGTGAAGAAAGAGGAGAATTTCAACTCAACTCATTCCATAACCAAGCTAAGACAAAAGCTTTAGCTTGAAGAGGCAAGTATACACTAATCTCTGATTTATTTAAAGAATTTGTAACTTGAATGGTTAGAAGTTCTTAAGATATGATCTTTAGTTGAATATCTTAAGTTCAAGATTGTATCTTAGTGATTTCCTAAGAAAAATGCCTTGCATGTGGTTTATTCTTTCAAAGATTGAGTCTTTTCTTACATGCAATAAGTTATAAGGCTGTTTTAGTGTAAAATAAGATCCATCTAAGTGAGTCTAGGCAAGATTAATTCTTGATTGAAATTTGAGAAGTCCTAGGGAAGCATGAATGTGATGGATATGAATTATTATGAAGTTTGTTGTAAGATTGAACTAAAATGACTCTTGAATGAGTTGCATGCTTGAATATATGTTGTAAAATGTGGTTAAGGTACCACATATGTTTCGGCCTAAAGGAAGAGAAGGAAGGTGAGCCTTGACTCAAGGAAGAACACTTGTTTTGAGCATATGTGATAATTGTTGCACAATTTACAAACTGTTTGGTATGATGAAAAAGTGACTTTTTAATGAGCATGGAATCTGGATATTTATGATACAAAGGAGTGTAAGTGGTAACCAATAATCTATTTCATGAGAACAAGATGAATAGTGGACATTTGATTTGAATAAATGACAAAACATCAAACTACTGGAACTGGGCAGAATGGAATAACGTTTTTCAATGGCCTAAAAATGGATCTTGCAGACCTTCAATAAAGCTGATTTTTGTACAAAGTTAGCCTTATGAGTGTAATACAGGTGAGAGTCGGACTTTTGATAAAATAAGTTATGGATTATTTTTAAGAAAATATTTGGTAAAACTGCTCTGGCTGGAAAGTCTGGAATTGAGCAGAACGGTGCCTCTTTTTGATTGGCTTGAAAATGGACCTTGTAGATGATCAATAAAGTTGCTTTTTGGCATGGTAATAATTGTATGTGTGTAGTGAGTACGCAAGTTGGAATTTTGGTAAAAAAAAGTTGTGCATTATTTTTAATGAATTAATTAGTAAAACTGCTCAACTAAAATTACTGGAACAGAACAGAAATTAAGTAACGGGTTACTGGGCTCAGAAATGGACCTTAGGAGCATGAAAATGGGCTAATTTTCAGTAGGGTGATAGTTTTACATGTTTATGACTCGTGTGAGTTGGAATTTCTGAAAAAGGATTCACGGATTTGCCACGATGAAATTTTTAGTAAAATGGGTGAGTTCCGTTTCAACACATGACCCATTTCAGAAAAATGACTAGATGAACCCCTTAAGGTCGTTAGATTGATCTAGAAATTTTATGGTAATCACTCAAGACATAAAGGAGTAAGACCATGTAAATTAATCCGGTAACGTTTTGAAGGGTAATTACGAACATAAAGTGGATGTACTAAAACAAAAAATTGGGCTGAACAGAGGATTAATTTAAGAAGGCTCAATTTGGAGGTTATGGACCTCTATATATGGTTTGGGCTTATATGGGTTAAGCCTTAGAATGTTTTTCAGGTTATGATCCAAATAATGAAGATTTTAAGGTCTTAAAAGCCTAGTTAGCCGCCTATAAACATAAAGTTGAAAATCTGAAAATTCTTAGTTCCAAAATCATGCTTGTGACAAGTTATAAGAAATGCTTACGATTACTAACGTCATGACTTGCATTGCATATCATTCCATGTATCATGCATGACCATATGCCACATGAATCTGATTTTACGAGTTTACGCAAGCAAGTCTTTTCAAGTGAAAATGTTTTCCGTTACGCATGAAAAGTTTTTATGGTCCCATGTTTTAAAGAAAGTTTCATGATTTCCTTTGCCGGCTAAGCATGCGACTAACCCAACTCTAGACCCGGGGTTAATTGGTCTGTTGACATGATATGTTCTGGACCCGTTCAGATCCGGGGTTAATTGATCTGATACATGTTCTGGACCCGCTCAGATACGGGGTTAATTGATCTGATACATGTTCTGGACCCGCTCAGATCCGGGGTTAATTGATCTGACACTCTGTTTTATGACATGTTCTTTTATGGGACCAAAATGGTGTTTTGACATGACATGACATCATGCATTGCATTTTGCATTACCCATGAGCATGCTGATATGTTGTATGTTATGGTTAATGATTATTATGACATTATTGGTATAGGCCTATCTAGATTTAGACTTAGGCTATATCATCAAGCAAACTCAGGAATGAAGATCAGGTATGATTTATTATTTGAGGTCTTTGGGTTATTACATTCATGTTATAATTCTTTATGTATTTCATGGTAGTTTATTGTATTCTTGCTGGGTGATTTTTATCACTCACACTTTTATTTTTTCCCAGAGCCAGCTAATGCTAAGATTGAGTGGATCGAGGACGAGCCAAGGGTACCTTATCCATAGGTGAAGAGATCTAAAGGGAGCAAAGCTTATGGACTTTTTGGTTGCCTTAATGTTTGTATTATGAGTTATGCTAAACTCTTTGAAGTATTGGTGATGTATTTTGGTGGACTATTTCTTTTGGGAACTTAGTACTTTGGTATTGTATTTTTAATTTGAAAAGTTTTAATTCTGCCTAAATTTTACTACCATGTTAAGGGTTAACATGAGAGTCCATGGCATAAGTTATGGATTTTCGTATGTTATGCATGACGCTTTGTACTCTCCTTAGTGAGGTACGGCGGGTCGTATTCGGACAAGGCCGGGTGCAGGGCGCTACAGGTGGTATCAGAGCCCAGGGTCTAGATTGGGGCAGAACGTAGAATTAACATACGATCTTAGCAACCTAAGTTTGATCTTAGACCTAAGATCAAACTTCATAATTGATCCTTATTTATGAAAGCCAGGTCTATAACGAAAGACATGCCCTTTCCTTATTTAAAATTTTCAAATTATGGTCCTTAGCCTAAATAAATTAGTTTTATTCCGATATTCTAAGTAAATGTTAAACCCCATAATGCAGATGGTGAGACCACGTGGCAGATCTCCGAGGGCACAACCAGCTGCTCGGGAGCCCATCCCTCCACCACCAGTTCAGGTCCCGCCGCCACAGCCGGACCAGAATCCTCCAGTTCAGTATTTTCCCCCCACCAGCACCGCAGGCACCTGTTCCACCGGTCATCCATGACATGAATGCTTTTTCAGGCCTTTTGCCAAGTTGTCACTTAGTTCGGGCAAGGCCTAATTCATCAGAATGCTCCACCCCATCCACACCAGCCTGTGAGAGATGCTCAGTACTACTTTAAGAAGTTAAAGAGAGCAAATGTATTGTCATTTGAGGGAAAACCAGAATCTGATACAGCAGAAAAACGGTTGGATGATGTCGAGAATCGCTTTGAGTTAATTCAAGCCCAAGAAGAGATGAAAGCTCAATCCATCAGACCTTTCTTGATCAGTGAAGCAAATCAATGGTGGAAGACGAATCTGCAACCTTTGCCCAGACCTGGGAAAGACTTTTGCAAGAATTTCACAAGTTTTATATCCCTCCATCGGTCAAGCTGCAAAAGTGGCATGAGTTTGAATCTCTGAAGCAAGAGCCAGGCATGACGGTAGCTGAGTACGTAAATAAGTTCATGGCACCAGGAAGGTTTCAACCTGTTACCATGAATGATGAAGAAACAAAAATGCTGAAGTTTGAAAGAGGCCTGAATCCAAGAATTAGGACGTGGTTAGTGAATGCGAACCCTACCAATTTTGGAGCACTCTTAGACGCATGCTATCGGAATGAGAGAGACATTATACGACGAGATGATGTGGGACAAAAACGAGAAAGACAAGGGATCGGAAATGAGAAGTACAGGAAGGAGGCTAAAAGGAATTTCAAAGGGTCAGTTCGACAGGGACAATCTCAAGGGCAGAATCAGCGCCGCCAGCAATCACAAAATAATCAGCAGAAGAATCAGACTCCATCTCAGCAGCCAGCGATACCATTATGCCCTCAGTGCCAGAAGAGGCATATGGGTGAGTGTAGATGGAAGACAGGCAAATGCTTTGGATGCGACAAGGATGGTCATCTGATTAAAGATTGTCAAGAAAGAGGAGCGCAGCAACAACAGCAGCCCAAGAACCAACGGCCACGAGCAAATGCAAGTGTGCATGCCATGACAGATGCTGATGTTGAGGAGACTGCTGACATAGTGATTGGTAAGATTTAAAAGTTTTATGTCCTCAATACGCTTTACTTATACAGGCCTATTATATTGCTTAGCAAATGTGCATGGATCAGGAACTATCTTAGTGTGTAGCATACCCGCAAATGTGTTGTTCGACAGTGGCACTAGCCACTCATTTATTTCAAGGAAGTTTGCTGAGAATCTCGACCATAATCCAGTCAAACTAGAAACACCCTATAGAGTACAGGTAGTTGGTGACCAGGTGCTTGTTTCCCATCACATCTTCAAGAACTGTGCGCTCGAGTTTAATGGGCATCGGTTCGAGGCTAATTTGATTCTATATCTATGAGTGATTTTGACGTGATACTCGGAATGGATTGGCTCTCAAAGAATCATGCTCACATTGACTGCCGCAGTAGACAAGTTATAATTAAGAACCCGACCCAAGAGGAAGTGTCATTCCAAGGAGGATCTAAGTTAAAGAAACCATCCCAGAAAGTTTTTGTTAACGCACCTCGAGCCAGCCGAGCATTAAGGAAAGGTCATGAGGATTCTTTGTCTATGTCCTGAGTGCTGATCTAGCAAGCCCTAACCTTTCACAAGTTCCAATTATCAATGAATACCCTGATGTATTTCCTGATGATTTACCTGGACTACCTCCTGATCGAGAGATTGCTTTTGAAATAAACCTTATCCCAGGAGCTGAACCCATATCGAAAGCCCCTTATAGAATGGCACCTGCAGAACTGAAGGAGCTACAAGAGCAGTTACACAAACTGTTAGAAAAGAAACTCATTCGCCCTAGTGTCTCACCATGGGGTGCTCCGGTGCTATTCTTGAAAAAGAAAGATGGAAGTATGCGGTTATGCATCGATTACCGGGAGCTCAACAAAATCACCATAAAGAACAAGTACCCATTGCCCCGGATTGACGACTTGTTCGACCAGCTCAGGGTATGTAACTAATAAGCTTTAGTTTGATTAAGATTTAAATCTTTTCATACCCTATCTAAAGTAGCTTAATGCAGGGATCCCGAATCTTTAGTAAAATTGATTCTGCGATCCAGATACTTTCAACTGAAGATTAAGACGGAAGATGTCCCTAAGACTGCCTTCTGAAACCCGCTATGGACACTATGAATTCTTAGTCATGCCCTTTGGGTTGACCAATGCCCCTGTCGCCTTTATGGACCTCATGAATCGAATCTTTCAAGACAATTTAGACAAGTTCGTAGTGGTCTTCATAGATGACATCTTAATTTATTCACCCGACGAAGAGACTTATGCAGCCCCATTTGAGGACGGTCTTGAATATTCTAAGAGCAAGACAGTTGTATGCAAAGTTTAGCAAATGCGAGTTTTGGCTGCGAAGTGGTATCTTTTCTCGGCCATGTTATTTCAGAAGATGGGATTTCAGTGGATCCCAAGAAAATTGAAGCTATCATGGAATGGTCCAGACCAACAAATGTTACGGAAGTGAGAAGTTTCCTTGGACTAGCCGGGTACTACCGAAGTTTGTTGAAGGATTCTCAAAGATAACTGTTCCCCTCACCAGATTGACCCAAAAGAAGACTAAGTTTGAGTGGAGTGCGACTGCGAAAAGAGCTTTCTCAGAGCTAAAAGCGAAGTTGACGTCTGCTCCTATCCTAGCTCAGCCTACTCCTGGTGAGAAGTGCGTGGTCTATAGAGATGCTTCGAAGAATGGCCTCGGATGTCCATGATCTTGAGCTCGCCGTAGTGGTTTTCGCATTGAAGATATGGAGACATTACCTGTATGGCAAGAAGTGTGAGATCTACACAGACCACAAAAGCTTAAAGTATCTCTTTACCCAGAAAGAGCTCAATAGGCGGCAGCACAGATGGCTGGAGTTAATTAAAGATTATGATCTCTCAATTCAATATCACCCTAGGAAAGCTAATAAGGTTGCTGATGCATTGAGTCGGAAGGTCAGCCACCCACGGCAACCTCCTCTTCAGCGGGACATGGAAGAGTTTGGCTTAGAAGAAGTAGATTTGGTGGATGAAGTTCTTGCCAAGTTAGTTCTTATTCCTTCATTGATTGATAGGATCAAAGAGGCTCAAGGGAATGACGAAGCTTTAAGAAAAATCAAGGAAAGGATGAAAGATAAGCCACGAGATAATTTTGAAGTTAGCAGTGGCGGCAGTTTATGGTACCGAGGACGATTATGTGTACCGGAGCACAAAGAAATTAAAGATGAAGTTTTGATGGAAGCTCATAACTCCCGCTTATCTGTACATCCTGGAGCTAATAAGATGTATCAAGATCTCAAAGCAAAAGTTTTGGTGGCACGGTATGAAGAACGAAATAGTCGATTTGTTGGACGATGCTTAGTGTGCCAAAGAGTAAAAGCGGAACACCAATGACCTGCTAGATTATTACAACCTTAGAAGTGCCGGAATGGAAATGGGATCACGTTACAATGGATTTCGTGACCGACCTACCTAAGACTAAGTATGGAAATGATGCTATATGGGTCGTTGTGGATCGGTTGACTAGTTCGCCCACTTTTTGGCTATGACGATCAAGGCAACTATGGAGAAGTTGGCCTCAATGTATATTGACCAGATTGTTTGTTTGCATGGGGGTGCCCATAAGTATTGTGTGCGACCATGATCCCCGTTTTACCTCGAGATTCTGGACAGCCTTTCAAAAGGCAATGGGCACCGAGATCAGACTAAGTTCCGCGTTTCATCCTCAAACAGACGGTCAATCAGAAAGAACAATTCATACCCTTGAGGACATGCTTCGCGCATGTATTCTTGACTTTGGAGGAAGCTGGGATAAAAGCCTGAAGCTTGTTGAGTTTTCATATAATAACAGTTTCACCGATCCATCGGGATGGCACCTTACGAAGAATTGTATAGACGGAATGTCGATCCCCATTCTATTGGGACAAGATTGGAGATAAGATGTACGGGACCAAACATTGTTGAGCAAACGCGAGAAGAAAAGGTCAAGATGGTTCAACAAAGACTGAAAGCGGCACAAGATAGGACCAAGATATGGGTTGATGAAAGAAGAAGACCTTAGAGTTTCAAGAAAGAGAGAAAGTTTTCCTGAAGGTCTCTCCAACCAAAGGAGTCAAAAGGTTTGGATCAAAGGCAAGTTGAGCCCAAGATTCATTGGACTTATGAAGTATTGGAGAGAGTGGGTGAAGTTGCGTATCGTTTGGCGTTGCCACCATCTCTTTCCAGTACATGATTTATTTCATGTTTCCTCAACTTCACCGATATGTATATGATCCTAGCCACATCCTTGAAGATCAACAGTTGAAGGTTGAAGAAGATGTAACTTATGAAGAACCCTTAAGATAGTTGATCGAAAAGAGAAGACATTGAGAAAGAGATCTATACCTGTGGTGAAGGTACAATGGAAGCATCATTCAGAAGAAGCAGCAACATGGGAAACGGAGGAAGATATGCGGAGTAGATACCCCCACCTTTTTGACTAGCTTCTGAAGTTTCGAGGAAAAAACTTATGATAAGGGAGGGGGAGGATGTTGTACCCCAATGACTATGTACTCGAAACTATGATTAAGTGACGGAATGAAAACAATGATTTCTTTAAGTGCATGTTACTTAAGTCAACTTAGCACTCTTTACTTAAATACTTTTGTGATGGATACTAAATAATTATATAAGGGGATGTCACAAGGTATTGTGATACCTTATGAATTTCGGCCAAGAGGCCTTGATCAACCTTAAAACAATTTCAGTTCATAAGAATGCAAGCCTAAGTGATCCTCACGAAGCAGGATTTAAAATCATATTAGATAAATAATAATAGTGTAAATTATATAAATGTGAAATGACCAAAACACCCCCAAGAGGCCCAAAATTTCGGCCAGGCAATAGAGGGATCTAGAATCCTCTCCATTATTCCACTATTTAAATATCTAAACTAAAACTATCAAAGTAGTTAAAATAAAACAATATAATAATCTAACCATGCAAGAAAAGAAATGATGAAAAATAGCATGCATGGGACAAAAGCTTGTAGCCTACAAGCCTAGGCCCTTCTTTTTATTCTCCATGTCACCGGATGCTCTTCCCTTGCCCTCTAGATTTTTTTAAATTTCAAGACCAACCTCATTCTGCCTTACCTTGACATTTTGCTAGAAAGTTCTCTACTAAACACCTAAACAAAGTTCCATCTCCTTCCACACTCCTTATTTTCGGCCCTCCATCTTGAAGGCTAGAAGTTATCATTCAAGTTCCATCTTTAAGCCAAGAGAGTTTTAAGTTTCCTTCTAAGTTCATTAAGTAACTTCTTCATGCATAATAGTGAAGCTCACAAGGGTGTTTTGTTTCTCACCCCAACCGTGACTCCATTGGCCATAGGAGCAAAGATTTCAACTTTCTTAGTGGTGCCATCTTGTGCAACTTGAAGCTCCAATCAAAGCCTACTTTGGTAAGATGTTCTAGCCTCACATAAGTCCTATTTTCACTATTTAATGAAGACTAATTTTTCCTTCCTCTCCTTCAAAACCGTATGTTCAAGGGTGAAGAAAGAGGAGAATTTCAACTCAACTCATTCCATAACCAAGCTAAGACAAAACTTTAGCTTGAAGAGGCAAGTATACACTAATCTCTCATGATTTATTTAAAGAATCAGTGACTTGAATGGTTAGAAGTTCTTAAGATATGATCTTTAGTTGAATATCTTAAGTTCAAGATTGTATCTTAGTGATTTCCTAAGAAAAATGCCTTGCATGTGGTTTATTCTTTCAAAGATGGAGTCTTTTTTACATGCAATAAGTTATAAGGATGTTTTAGTGTAAAAGAAGATCCATCTAAGTGAGTCTAGGCAAGATTAATTCTTGATTGAAATTTGAGAAGTCCTAGGGAAGCATGAATGTGATGGATTGAATTATTATGAAGTTGGTTGTAAGATTGAACTAAAATGACTCTTGAATGAGTTGCATGCTTGAATATATGTTGTAAAATGTGGTTAAGGTACCACATATGTTTCGGCCTAAAGGAAGAGAAGGAAGGTGAGCCTTGACTCAAGGAAGAACACTTGTTTTGAGCATATGTGATAATTGTTGCACAATTTACAAACTGTTTGGTATGATGAAAAAGTGACTTTTTAATGAGCATGGAATCTGGATATTTATGATACAAAGGAGTGTAAGTGGTAACCAATAATCTATTTCATGAGAACAAGATGAATAGTGGACATTTGATTTGAATAAATGACAAAACATCAAACTACTGGAACTGGGCAGAATGGAATAACGTTTTTCAATGGCTTAAAAATGGATCTTGCAGACCTTCAATAAAGCTGATTTTTGTACAAAGTTAGCCTTATGAGTGTAGTACAAGTGAGAGTTGGAATTTTGATACAATAAGTTATGGATTATTTTTAAGAAAATATTTGGTAAAACTGCTCAGACTGGAAAGTCTGGAATTGAGCAGAACGGTACCTCTTTTTGATTGGCTTGAAAAGGGACCTTGTAGATGATCAATAAAGTTGAGTTTTGGCATGGTAATACTATGTGTGTAGTGAGTACGCAAGTTGGAATTTTGGTAAAAAAAGTTGTGGATTATTTTTAATGAATTAATTAGTAAAACTGCTCAACTAAAATCACTCGAACAGAGCAGAAATTAAGTAACGAGTTACTGGGCTCAGAAATGGACCTTAGGAACATGAAAATGGGCTAATTTTCTGTAGGATGATGTTTCTACATGTTTATGACTCGTGTGAGTTGGAATTTCTGAAAACGGAATCACGGATTTGCCACAATTAATTTTTTAGTAAAATGGGTCAGTTCCGTTTCAGCACATGACCTATTTCAGAAAAATGACTAGATGAACCCCTTAAGGTCGTTAGATTGATCTGGAAATTTTATGGTAATCACTCAAGACATAAAGGAGTAAGACCATGTAAATTAATCCGGTAACATTTTGATGGGTAATTACGAACATAAAGTGGATGTACTAAAACTGAAAATTGTGCTGAACAGAGGATTAATTTAAGAAGGCTCAATTTTGAGGTTATGGACCTCTATATACAGTTTGGGCCTATATGGGTTAAGCCTTAGGATGTTTTTTAGGTTATGATCCAAATAATGAAGATTTTAAGGTCTCAAAAGCCTAGTTAGCCGCCTATAAACATAAAGTAGAAAATCTGGAAATTCTTATTCCAAAATCATGCTTGTGACAAGTTATAAGAAATGCTTACGATTATTCACGTCATGACTTGCATTGCACATCATTCCATGTATCATGCATGACCATATGCCACATGAATCAGATTTTACGAGTTTATGCAAGCAAGTCTTTTCAAGTGAAAATGTTTTCCGTTACACATGAAAAGTTTTTATGGTCCCTTGTTTTAAAGAAAGTTTCATGATTTCCTTTGCCGGCTAAGCATGCGACTAACCCAACTCCAGACCCAGGGTTAATTGATCTATTGACATGATATGTTCTGGACCCGTTCATATCCAGGGTTAATTGATCTGATACATGTTTAGACCCGCTCAGATCCGGGGTTAATTGATCAGATACATGTTCTGGACCCGCTCAGATCCGGGGTTAATTGATCAGATACATGTTCTGGACCCGTTCAGATCTGGGGTTAATTGATCTGATACATAAACTGGACTGCTCAGATCCGGGGTTAATTGATCTGACACTCTGTTTTATGACATGTTCTTTTATGGGACCAAAATGGTGTTTTGACACGACATGACATCATGCATTGCATTTTTCATAACCCATGAGCATGCTGATATGTTGTATGTTATGGTTAATGATTATTATGACATTATTGGTATAGCCCTATCTAGATTTAGACTTAGGCTATATCATCAAGCAAACTCAGGAATGGATCAGGTATGATTTATTATTTGAGGTCTTTGAGTTATTACATTCATGTTATAATTCTTCATGTATTTCATGGTAGTTTATTGTATTCTTGCTGGGTGATTTTTATCACTCACACTTTTATTTTTTCACAGAGCCAGCTAATGCTAAGATTGAGAGGATCGAGGACGAGACAAGGGTACCTTATCCATAGGTGAAGAAATCTGAAGGGAGCAAAGCTTATAAACTTTTGGGTTGCCGTAATGTTTGTATTATGAGTTATGCTAAACTCTTTGAAGTACTGGTGATGTATTTTGGTGGACTATTTCTTTTGAGAACTTAGTACTTTGGTATTGTATGTTTAATTTGAAAAGTTTTGATTCTGCTGCCTAAATTTTACTACCATGTTAAGTGTTAACATGAGAGTCCATGGCATAAGTTATAGATTTTCTCATGTTTTGCATGACGCTTTGTACTCTCCTTAGTGAGGTATGGCGGGTGCACGGTATTCAGACGAGGCCGGGTGCGGGGAGCTACAGCAAGAGTCTTTGAGAACTTATGCAACTCTAAATATTGACAAAATAAATCATCATAAGAACATTCAGAATCAGAATCAGAGTCGGAAGATACCTCATTTGATGCCTTAGATTTAAAGCATACTTGTGCCTTTTGTTCTTCCGTATCGTCAGTTTCAGAGTCGGATGTGTCACTCCAGGTGGAGGCTTTGAAGGCTCTTCTCCTTTGTTTAGGTTCTGAGACGAGTCTACTTTTTGTCCGATCCTTGTCAAGGTATTTGTTCGTTTGTTTGTCCTTGTTTGGACAATCATATGTCCACATTCATAACCTCCTTAGATGAAGTAGACTTATTTTTATTTTAATTGACTTTCTCAAGATTTTTCTTAATCTTTTAGCCATTGTGATTAAATCCTCATCATCGGAATCTGTGTCACTATCATCTACGACGTATTCATTTGATTTAAATGCTATAGCCTTATCATTTTCAGAAATAGACTCAAATTTCTTAAGGTGACTTTGTTTTCATATACCTTTAAAGATCCGATTAGTTCCTCCCTTTTTATTGATTTCATTTCCTTACTTTCCTCTATTGCTGTGACTTTAGGGTCCCAATCAGATGGAAGACTTCGTAGTACCTTCTGGACCTTTTCTTGCATGGAGAAAGCTTTGCCAAGAGACTCAAGAGAATTATAGATGTTAGTCAATTGTAAATCCATCTCAACAATAGACTCATTTGGCAATAGTTTAAAGGACTCAAGTGTGGACATAAGCATATTAATCTTAGACTCCTTTACTTGGCTAGTCCCTTCATGTTTCAATTCAAGAATTCTCCACATCTCTTGAGCACTAGAACAATTAGACACGTAACTAGACTTACTTTTACTTAGACCGTTTAAGAGTTGTTGCATGGCTTTAGCATTCATACTCAACTTCTTTTGTCATCACTAGTGTATTCTTGTTTTGTTTTTATAACCTCTAGTGTGACACCATCAACAATTGACAACTTAGAAGGAACAAATGGACTGTCTTCTATGATGGACCATAGATCAATATCATAGGCATAAGAAAAAGTTTCATTCTTAATTTCCATTGAATAAAGGACTCACATCGAAAAGAGGAGGCCTTATGGTTGACATTCCTTCTTGCACGGTGTTGTAGCTAGTGGTTGCCATCTCACTTAGATCGTGTGATCCTTTTGTTGTGAGTGTTCCTGTACTCTGATACCACTTGTAGGATCTGCAAGGCAACACTAGAAGGGGGTGTTGAATAGTGGGTGCGGAAAATTTGGTTTTTAAAATTGTTTTAGACCAAAAACCCGACTTCTGAAAACAGTTTCTGTTTCCAGGACCTGTTTTGAAACGTTTTGAGAACTATGTTACAGGTCTTCAAAAATTCTGAAATTGGGAGAGATCTTATTCCCAGATGTTCTAAGTATCTCCTAAAAATTTCAAATTAAAATTCAACCTTTAACCCCTTTCAAAATCGTTGGTGGTCAGATTGCGCAAATCTGCCAGAAACGGTAGTCTGATTTGAAAAATTAATTCCAATTAAACCGTAACTCCAAATGCTTTGAAACCTTAATGACTAACCCCTTATTAGGTTTATTTAACGGGTTTGAAACAGTTTTGAAAAAGTCTTTTGGGAAGTTAGTAAAATACGTTCATAGTATCAACCTTTGCAAGCCTAAAAATCAGACTGCACTAGTCTCAGAACTTTTGACGTTTGAATGACTTATACTTGTCCAAAAGGGTTGAAACTTGGGCCAAATGAACCTTAAGACGACGTGTAGCTATGTTTCCTGAAAGTTTTGTGATTTTTGACTTTCATTTACTATTTTTAAGAACGTGATAAAAATGATGCACTGTGCTGGAAACTGAAAGTAAATGCTGAAAAGTAAATAACACAAGGAATTTTATACTGGTTCGGTTAAATCAACCTACTCCAGTCTTCGAGGACACCTTCCTCGGTTATCACTAATAACAAAACACAAATAACACCTTACCACACAGGGTTGATGGAGTTACACACCAACTCCAACCCTTTACAAACCTTGTAAGTGATTACAACGATCGCGAACACCACCACCTAGCGGATGCAAGATTGATCACACCTTGATCAATCTTTTACAACAATGTAGAGTATATGGTGGTATAGATGAAGACTATTCAAGATGTATGAATATGAATACAATAGGCTTAAAGAGAGAAGAAGAAAGAAGTGTAGAAAGAAAAGATAGAGGACTAATTTTGCACTTTTGAACTTGTGAGGCTTGTCTTCTATTTTGCACTACTTCTTCTTCATTTTATCAACATTGGCCGCCCCTTATTGCATGTCTTCCTCCTTGAAAATTATCTTTTAAGTCCTTGGAAGAATATCTTGCATCATTGTAACATTTGCTTGCTTACTTGGAAACTCCTCATTGGATGATCATTAAGACCTTGCTTACTTGGCACTCATTGACTGGATGATAGTTTCCATCATTTGATGACTAGATAAATTTTAAAAAATATCACTTAAAACATGTGCCAATTAGCCATAAAAATGTTTCCATAAGTCTCACATTAATTCCACATAATTTGCAAGACAATTCATCACATTTACTCACATAAAATTCGGCCACCATTATTCTACACATGCTGAAATTTTCAGCATGTGTGATATCCAAGACAAGTTCAAATTATTGCCATGCATGTAGTAGATGTATCCATTGAAAATAAAGAATCAAATATGCTTAATTTTGAGTCAAGAATTCGGACACATTCATGCCCACACATGTTGAAATTTTCAGCATGTGTGGTATTTAAAAATATCACCATATTATTTCCATAACATCTTTAGAACATTGTCATTTTATCTTTACTTAATCCACTTAATTCAAAGAAGTAAATATGGCACAATCAATAGTAAAAATCGGCCAGCCTTAATGCACACATGCTGAAATGTTCAGCATGTGTTACAAATGTGACATAGTTTGAAATGTTACCTTGTGTAGCTTCTTTCTTTATGTCACCAACCTTGTATGATTCATTCTTGACCAATCAAGATGCCAAAAAAGCTCTACATATGCTCCAACAAGGCTGATCAAGGCGTGTATAAGCTTGTACATGTGCTGAATTATTTTTGCAAACTCTGTAAAATAGCGCACAATAATTATACACATATGGTATATTCCAGTCATCCCTTAATTGATTTTTCTAGAACACTTTAGAATGTATGTAGTATGTAAAAAGTGTCTAGATACATGTTATATGTCATGCCTAAAATGTTCCATGTGTCATGTTCGTAGAAAACAGAATTTTCGAGTTTTATCGATTACCCGATTTTTGTCCGATTAAATTCCAACTTTTGCACATGTTATATATATTATGTTACACATAATTTACATAAATTAAACTCTAATATTCAGCACTCATGGCTAATTAAAGTGGCGCTTACATGTGACAAAATGTTGAGTTTGAAATCTCCACAATTTGGCCTTAATTGGGGGTGATTTGCGTGTGCCGACATGGAATGATTTTATGACTGTATATACCATGTAAGCCACGAAATTTGTGGCCATTTTTGAAGTGTAGGGGCTGGCCATCTATATATGGCAAGTACGTGACACGTTGGCGAAGTTTCGGTATTCATCCGATGCGACAATTTTTGGTTTAGAACATTGTATCCTGTCGTAATAATTTTGTCATCACCATGACTTATATCATATGATATAAGACCTGAATATACTCAAAATATGAGATAAATATAGTGGTGTGACGTTAACGTACCTTCGCAACATATATAACGTGTCAGTAGTACGTTGGAATATATGTGTATAGTGCCTTTTAAAAAAATGTGATTATATATAAAATTATATATAAAAACGTGTAGACATAGGTGGGAGGGAACTTTCCATTCTTCAAATTGTTGCCTTTGTGCCTTTTCCAAATATGGCTTCCTTTAATGAACTACTTAGTTCATTTAACTAAGTACTTCACTTAGAACTAGTTTAGTTCATTAATGACAGCACCTAAAAATAGTTCAAACAAAGCAAATGTTCGCCATTTGATGTAAGCTTTAAAGCTTCATGGCTCGTTAGGACGGCAACAATATATATGAACTATATAACGTAGGTTTCATGCAAAAACGTGTCATGCATTTCTTTAGTACACGTTATTTAAATCATGCATTTTGTAATCATTCAAACCCTTTTTCTCAATAATATCCCCCTTTTGATGATTTACAAAATAACCTACGTTCATGATTTAAATTTTGTCGCTCCCCCTCCAATCGTGCACAAATTCAAATTTGAATTTTGAATTCTCTCCCCCTTGATTTATGTAATTAATCTTTCTCTCTCTGCCTTAAATCATGCATTTTGTCCCCCTTTATTTTGGAAAGACAATCAAAAGCGCATGTAAAGATGAACATAGAAAAAATCATGCATTTCAAATAACATCAAAAGTGCGTTCTTAAGGGTTATTTATTAACCCTTTGAGAATGTCCTTTTTGGTACCCAAATTTGGATGACCTTTCTAGGTCTTCCAAAAGGTGAGAAAGGTGATGAAAACACAACATAATATACGTTAGGGACAAATGCGTTTGGTCTTTGGCCGAGAATCCCATCATGCATATAGTGTGGTTTTTGTTTTTGATATGCATTTCGGTTTGCATGCACGGGGCATGATCTATATGCATTTTTATGATATGAGTGTTGCATATGCATCAATGGCTTTCTTTTAATCTATATGGCACATAATTGCACTTTGTATGATATCAAGAATAGGAAACACGATGAGATGTCATAGGAAAAGGTCTAGACGTCTTCTTATATTCCATATATGTCTTAGATGCATCCATTTCATTTGATGAAATGAATTTTGTTTGTTTGTTTAGTGACTCATTTTTCTCGAAGTATCCTAGTCCGGTTTTGTCACTATCATGTTTTTGTGAAGAAATGATGCGATCTAGCATGTTTGTTCCCGTGTCAAACTGTTTCACCATCACATTTTTTTCTAAATCCGCATTCCTTGATTTCAAGTTTGAAATCTCGGATTTAAGTTCAGTGTTCTCGGATGTCAATGATGAAATTTCAGACTTTAATGAATTTATGATGGACAACTCTTCTTTTGAATCGTTTAATTGAGACACAAGATTTTTGTTAGAAGATTCTAACAATTTCTTGTCTTAAATTAATCGCTTCTTTTCTTTTACAAGAGTCTTTGAGAACTTATGCAACTCTAAATATTGACTAAATAAATCATCATAAGAACATTCAGAATCAGAATCAGAGTCGGAAGATACCTCATTTGATGCCTTAGATGTAAAGCATACTTGTGCCTTTTGTTCTTCCGTATCGTCAGTCTCAGAGTCGGATGTGTCACTCCAAGTGGAGGCTTTGAAGGCTCTTCTCCTTTGTTTAGGTTCTGAGACGAGTCTAGTTTTTTGTCCGATCATTGTCAAGGTATTGTTCGTTTGTTTGTCCTTGTTTGGACAATCATATGACAAGTGTCTAGGTTGTCCACATTCATAACAGTTTATTTCCTTATTTTCATTTTTATGATCCTTAGATGAAGTAGACTTATGTTTATTTTTAATTGACTTTCTCAAGATTTTTCTTAATCTTTTAGCCATTGTGATTAAATCCTCATCATCGGAATCTGTGACACTATCATCTACGACGTATTCATTTGATTTAAATGCTATAGCCTTATCATTTTCAGAAATAGACTCAAAATTTATTAAGGTGAGTTTGTTTTCATATACCTTTAAAGATCCGATTAGTTCCTCCATTTTTATTGATTTCGTTTCCTTACTTTCCTCTATTGCTGTAACTTTAGGGTCCCATTCAAATGGAAGACTTCGTAGTACCTTCTGGACCTTTTCTGCATGGAGAAAGCTTTGCAAAGAGACTCAAGAGAATTATAGATGTTAGTCAATCGTAATCCATCTCAACATAACTAGACTCATTTGGCGATAGTTCAAAGGACTCAAGTGTGGACATAAGCATATTAATCTTAGACTCCTTTAATTGGCTAGTCCCTTCATGTTTCATTTCAAGAATTCTCCACATCTCTTGAGCACTAGAACAATTAGACACGTAACTAGACTCACTTTTACTTAGACGGTTTAAGAGTAGTTTCATGGCTTTAGCATTCATACTCAACTTCTTTTTGTCATCACTAGTGTATTCTTGTTTCGTTTTTATAACCTCTAGTGTGACACCATCAACAATCGACAACTTAGAAGGAATAAATGGACTGTCTTCTATGATGGACCATAGATCAATATCAATAGCCATAAGAAAAAGTTTCATTCTTAATTTCCATTGAATAAAGGACTCACCATCGAAAAGAGGAGGCCTTATGGTTGACATTCCTTCTTGCACGGTGTTGTAGCCAGTCGTTGCCATCTCACTTAGATCGTGTGATCCTTTTGTTGTGAGTGTTCCTGTGGCTGATACCACTTGTAGGATCTGTAAGGCAACACTAGTAAGGGGGTTGAATAGTGGGTGCGTAAAATTTGGTTTTTAAAATTGTTTTAAACCAAAAACCCAACTTCTGAAAACAGTTTCTGTTTTCAAGACCTGTATTGAAACGTTTTGAGAACTATGTTACAGGTCTTCGAAAATTCTGAAACTTGGAGGGATCTTAGTCTCAGATGTTCTGAGTATCTCCTAAAAATTTCAGATTAAAATTCAACCTTTAACCCCTTTAAAAATTGTTGGTGGTCAGATCGCGCAAATCTGCCAGAAACGGTAGTCTGATTTGAAAAATTAATTCCAATTAAACCGCAATTCCAAATGCTTTGAAACTTTAATGAATAACTCCTTATTAGGTTTAATTAACTGTGTTGAAACCATTTTGAAAAAGGCTTTTGGGAAGTTAGTCAAATACGTTCAAAGTCTCAACCTTTGTAAGCCTGAAAATCAGACTGCACTAGTCTCAGAACTTTTGACGTTTGAATGACTTATTCTTGTCCAAAAGGGTTGAAACTTGCGCCAAATGAACCTTAAGACGTGTAGCTATGTTTCCTAAAAGTTTCGTGATTTTTTAATTTCGTTTACTATTTTTAAGAACGTGATAAAAATGATACACTGTGCTGGAAACTGAAAGTAAGTGCTGAAAAGTAAAGAACACAAGGAATTTTATACTGGTTCGGTTAAATCAACCTACTCCAGTCTTGGATGACACCTTCCTTGGTTATCACTAATCACAAAACACAAATAACACCTTACTACACAAGGTTGATGGAGTTACACACCAACTCCAACCCTTTACAAACCTTGTAAGTGATTACAACGATCACGAACACCACAACTTAGCGGATGCAAGATTGATCACACCTTGATCAATCTTTTACAACAATGTAGAGTATATGGTGGTATAGATGAAGACTGTTCAAGATGTATGAATATGAATACAATAGGCTTAAAGAGAGAAGAAAGAAAAAAGTGTAGAAAGAAGAGATAGAAGACTATTTTTGCACTTTTGAACTTGTGAGGCTTGTCTTCTATTTTGCACTACTACTTCTTCATTTTATCAACATTGGCCACCCCTTATTGCATGTCTTCCTCCTTGAAAATTATCTTTTAAGTCCTTGCAAGAATATCTTGCATCATTATATTTCCTTGCTTACTTGGAAACTCCTCATTGGATGATCATTAAGACCTTGCTTACTTGGCAGTCATTGATTGGATTAAAGTTGCCATAATTTGATGACTAGATAAATTTTGAAAAATATCACTTAAAACATGTGCCTATTAGCCATAAAAATGTTTCCACAAGTCTCATATTAATTCCACATAATTTGCAAGACAATTCGTCACATTTACTAACATAAAATTCGGCCACCATTATTCTCCACATGCTGAAATTTTCAGCATGTGTGATATCCAAGACAAGTTCAAATTATTGCAATGTATGTAGTAGATTTATTCCTTGAAAATAAAGAATCAAATATGCTTAATTTTGAGTCAAGAATTCGGCCACATTCATTCCCACATGCTGAAATTTTCAGCATGTGTGATATTTAAAAATATCACCATATTATTTCCATAACATCTTTAGAACATTATCATTTTATCTTTCATTTAATCCACTTAATTCAAAGAAGTAAATATGGCACAATCAATAGTAAAAATCGGCCAGCCTTAATGCACACATGCTGAAATGTTCAGCATGTGTTACAAATGTGACATAGTTTGAAATGTTAACTTATGTATCTTCTTCTTTCTTTATGTCACCAACCTTGTATAATTCATTCTTGGCCAATCATGATGCCAACAAAGCTCCACATATGCTCCAACAAGGCTGAGCTAGGCGTGTATAAGCTTGTACATGTGCTGAATTATTTTTGCAAACTCTGTAAAATAGCGCACAATAATTATACACATATGGTATATTCCAATCATCCCTTAATTAATTTTCCTAGAACACTTTGGAATGTATATAGTATGTAAAAAGTGTCAAGATACATGTTATATGTCATGCCAAAAACGTTCCATGTGTCGTGTTTGTAGAAAACCGAATTTTCGACGTTTGTCGATTACCCGATTTTTCTCCGATTAAATTCCAACTTTTTGCACATGTTATATATATTATGTTATAAATAATATACATAAATTAAAATTTAATATTCAGCTCTCATGGCTGATTAAAGTGGCGCCTACATGTGACAAAAATGTTGAGTTTGAAATCTCCACAATTTGGCCTTATTTGGGAGTGATTTGTGTGTGGCAACATAGAATGATTTCATGGATGAATATAGCATGTAATCCACGAAATTTGTGGCCATTTTTGATGTATAGGGGCTAGCCATCTATATATGGCAAGTACATGACACGTTGGAGAAGTTTCGGTATTCACCCGATACGACAATTTTTGGTTTAGAACCTTGTAACGTGTCGTAATAATTTTGTTATCACCATGACTTATATCATATGATATAAGACCTGAATATACTCATAATATGAGATAAATAGTGGTGTGATGTTAACGTACGTTCGCAAAATATATAACTTGTCGTAGTATGTTGGAATATATGTGTATAGTGCCTTTTAAAAAAAATCTTATTATATATAAAATTATATATAAAACATGTAGACATAGGTGGGAGGGAACTTTCCATTCTTCAATTTGTTGCCTTTGTGCCTTTTCCAAATATGGCTTCCTTTAATGAACTGCTTAGTTCATTTAACTAAGTACTTCACTTAATGAACTAGTTTAGTTCATTAATGGTAGAACCTGAAAATAGTTCAAACACAACAAATGTTCGCCATTTGATGTAAGCTTTAAAGCTTCATGGCTCGTTAGTACGGCAACAATATATATAAACTATATAAGGCAAGTTTCATGATAAAACGTGTCAAGTCATAAAATGTGTCATGTATTTCTTTAGTACACGTTATTTAAATCGTGCATTTTGTAATTACTCGAACCCTTTTTCTCAACAACTCTTAGCAGCAACAAAGCATCAGCAGGAGGGGGTTCAGGGACAGGGTCATCGAGCACGTAGGACATCTTTTCTTGCTTGAGAACAATTCTTAAGTTTCGAAGCCAGTCAACAAAATTAGTCCCACATTCTTTCAGTTTTTCCTTCTCAAGGATAGATCGCAATGATAAGGTGGAATTGTTATTAGCAGCCATTTTTGATCCGCAAAACATGCAAAGTAACACTTTATTAATAATGAGGTTAAAATTTATAAAACTCCCACTAAAACATAACCCTCTAAAGAAATATTTTAGTGAGCTAAGATCCATACTCGACTTAATTCTAAACTCAGCTTTGGCATGACGCTTAAAATTAAGTTATTTAGGTAGGTAACTTCTTTACCGATTACATCTCATGTAACTCTTAGAATTTATGGAATAATGACATCATATATCATTGTATGTTAGATTCCATCTAATGTCTTGAGCCCAAAACTGTTTTGATAGCCCAATTAAGTCTAACAAATTTTAAACATATGAGTAACACTATTACTCATCCTACGTAGCTAGGAATGTTAAAAACACATTTCTTTGGCAATACCTACTTTAATACAATCCCAGTTTTAATAAGTTTTTAAGACATGGATGGCATTAAGACTTAAACTATTAATGAGGGTTCAACTTAGTTTATGTCTTACAGTGCATATCATTATATCATAGCATCCTATATGCATATATAATCTATCATCCACGCATCTCATACAAAATGATAAATATATAAACGTGACATAGCATGGTCAAACTAAATATGATTTTCATGAGACCAAATGAAGATCATAAAGGAAACCTTATGTGAAAGACTTCCTATTACAACATTTGCAATGATACATATCTTCTAATCTTGAGCTCGTGCCTCCATCTTCATGGAATCCACTCGTCTTTGGTGTGTGTAGCCATCACCACTTTGGTAGCTTGATTATTCATTTATTACAATAATAAAGAAAACCTAACTACTTACAAAATAAAATACAACAAAACAACACACGGCACGTAGGCCGTGAAAACCCAAAATAAAATATGACTAAGTCAATCACATAGGTCCTAAGGCCATGCTATGCACCATGCAAAGACATCAAATAATTATAATGTATCTTAAACAAACATATTATCACAAATAAATATATTGACATTCTTAATGTCATGGTAACAAACTAGAGGGCGTACACATATGGTGGCCCCACTAGCCAGTCAGCGGGCGAGGCTCCGAAGGGGCAGTGTCCCTAGGCGGGGTCGAAGCCAAATAGAAAACATCAATCAGATTGATAATTTTCTTTTTGAAACCCTAACACAGACGCGTCAATCATATTAATGATCTTACTGTTTTGATTACGGTAAACCCATATAGAAGCATCGATCGAACCGATAGTTATCATTCGAAATCCAAATTAGAATCATCAATCGAATTGATAATCTTCTATTCAAAATCCGAAACAGAATCATCAATCTAATTAATAATCTGTCATTCAAAATCCGAAATAAAATCATCAATCAAATTGATAATCTGCCATTCGAAATCCGAAACAGAATCGTCAATCGAATCAATAATCTGCCATTTGAAATCCAAAACAGAATCATCAATATTGATAGAATCATTATTGTATTTTTACATCTGATATAAACCGAATTGTTTTAGCCATCTCATGACAAACGAATTCTGCCGTTTATAATAATCTCAGGTTATTTCGTTTCATAAAAACAATTTCAAAACACCAATCTTTTCTCATCAAATGAAATTTCGAATTAGCATTTTATACATATCATGCCATACGAAAAACAGAAAACATATAATCACATAAGCATGATATAATCGATTTAAAAGAAATCAACAAGTGTAGCGCCCCGCCCGAAACCAGGGTTCCGGCTCAGTGCACCCGCCGTACTCTACTCCATAGAGTACAAGGCGTCGATACTATACATGTACATGTCGACATGAATAATGAATCGATAAGCAGAAGCAACATAACATAAACAAATCATCATCGACATGCATTGTACTACATCATAAACTGTACAAATTATCATATACAGAATACGGAAATCTTCTATCATACATCATAATCCGAAACTTAATGCCTTCGAAAAAACTCTCAGTATGCTCTTCGTTATCAATGGTCTATCTAACATGTCTTCAACGAGCCTGTATAGTGATACCTGTTATCTGGAAAGTTATAAATGAGGCAAGTATGAGCGATAGCCACGGACTTTTAATCGCTCAGCAAGTAGTCTTACCAGATACGACATGTGGATCATACATGGGGAGACGGGGTAACAAGTAGTGATAAAGTAACAATATATAATTGTATCTCCATTTACAAATGATAGCATGATATATAAGAATAAAATAGAACATAAGATTTTGCATCATACCTTAGAGATCGTATCATTCTTCCTCAGCATATCCTTAGCCTACCTTCCATACTTGAACACTAATCCATTTCATGCTAAGATCATTACTTACAATCATCCCTTCTACATGCATAATCTTCCTTAATCATCTTAAGACTTAATGATTGTACAAATATCCTAGTCTTCACCTAAGGGACATGATCGTGACGTGATGCATAAAACATGACTTTTCATAAACATGACTTTTCATAATCATGACATGATTTTCATAACTTGCATAACATGACATTTTCATAACATAAAGACATAACATTTTCATCATTGGATATAGCACTTTTCATAAGAATAATAACATACGACATATCGATTGATTCCTCATATAGTACATGTACGACATAAACATCATAACATATGTACATGTACCAACGGTGACGCGCTATCACAGAGATCCCGTGTCCCAGACCCGGTGTTACACTCAGCCACATACGTAATCATATGCCCCTCACATCTACCACCCCGGTACCGATGTCACACTGGCGAACATAACATGATCGTAATCATGAACATAACATAACATAACATATCGTGTGTCGACAGAATCAATCATCTCGTGTTTATTATTCACATGCATATGAACTTTCAAAACATGAGATGTGACAACATACCTTAGCAAATCTTGTTTTCATGCATGCATGAGACTCGGTCATATGAGGGTACTTTGGTCATTCTACATCTTATAACAGCATCGCTTACTTACTTTCATCCTACATGTCATAACTTAAAGGAAATCCAACTTTGACCATCATGAATGGCCATTCGGCCATAGCATCCCCAAATTAGCCCACTTTTCACAATTTTCATCCAACAATACTTTCGTAACATCTATTCCATACATGTATTTCATAATTCATAACTTAAATACCTAAAACATTTATTTCCTAATTACCTTAACATATAGTCAAGAATTTCATAACTTACATCATAACTACATCTTATCATAACCTACACATATTAGTATACATAACATGTAGCAAATCATACACATACATTATAAAATGCTTTGTAGCTGTACACATATACATATACATATTTACTACATATATTTTATACCTTTTTATAACATTTTACATAGAATACATGCTTAACCTACTTTCATAACTTAACGTATCCATCATACATATAGACATATGTATAATTATGATAAAGTCATTTTATCACAAAATGCCTATTGACCGATTATATGTATATGTATATATATGCTTGTAAAACAATTTATATGCTTTATATATATATATATATATATATATATTTGAGATATTCTATAACAATTTGTTTTTATATCTTAACATATATATTATACTTGTATGTGTACATAATACATGTGAAAGTCATTTTTAGTCTCAAAAAGTCTCATAGCCGAAATACATGTAGTAACTATATACATGCATATAATTATTTTGTGATATATTATATCATATCAAAACTTAACATGTTCATACCTTAATATACATATTGTCCATTTATACATATGTATACTATATAAAAAGTTCTTTTTATCATAAATAGCCAATGGTCGAATATATATAGAGTGAAATATACTTATATACATACATATATCTACAACATGTTACATATTAAACATAACTTAGTCCCTTTTATGTCTTATCATCTACAATATACATATACGCATATGTATACAATCTATTCAAAACATTTCAATATAAAAGGCCTAATGGCCATGAGTATGCATTTGTATATAAATGTAATTTCATATATATGCTTCAATACCATTCCATAAATGCGTTTATATATATACATATTTATACAAATTTCATTTTCCTTATGCATATCATCATTCTTATGTGTGTTAGCCGCATATTGTGTATATAGAACGTGTATGTATATGTGACGTATATACCTATATATCGTGTGTAGATATATATAGTGTATATATACATGTGTATAGCATGTATATATATACACATATAGCTTAAACATAGATCTTCCAAAACTAAGAAAATACTACATGATGATCCAAACTTTGTTATAAACATAAACATTTAGATCTTTGAAAATCCATGTAGGATCTAGGAAGAATACTTGCCTTGATTCACTTTCTTACACTTAGATGGTGATTCTTTCACTTGGATTCGAAGAACACACTTCTCCTCCTTCTCCTTGGTGTATACGGTTTTTGTGCCCAAAAATGAAGAGTTAGTATATAACTTATGAAACTAATTATATGGAAGAATCAAACTTAAAATTCATAGAGTTCTTACCTTGCTACACCTTGGTTCTTAACCCTCTCATAATTCGGCCATGGCATTAAAATGAATGAGGATGTTGTTGTTAATATCTTAAAATGTGTATGAGATGAAGAACAAAACTACAACTTTAGGCTATGACTAATAGAAATGGAAAGTTTGTGTGTGTTGGAGAGGAAAAAGAGTAGATGATTTACTTGTGGTGTGAGTATAAAATGAAAAAGATGATTTCTCCATTTTCCTGAGAATTTCCGTCGAGTATGCTAGGAGAGAGGGAGGGGTTAAATCCGAAAATGATGAGGAAGAGAAGAAGTAAAGTGAAATGAAGTTAGTAGTATAATATTGGTGCTTTGGAGTGTGTAGAAAAATGAAGTGAGTGGAAAGAAAGGTGTAGAATAATTGACCCCATTTGTATTGAAACTCTCGGATGGAGTGGGTGGCCAACCGATTTTCTTTCTTTTTATGGGGTGGGAGTCTACACCGACCCCATTTGTATTGAAACTCTCGGATGGAGTGGGTGGCCAACCGATTTTCTTTCTTTTATGGGGGGGAGGATAAAATATGTAAAGTAAATAGAATAGGGTAGTGGGAGTGGAATAAAGTGGGTAAAAAGAAATAAAAAGAAAGGTGGTGGCAGGGGGGCCATGTGAGGTAATGGGAGAGGATTCGTCTTTTGTTGCCATGTAGGATAAAATGGAAGAAAATATGATACTAGTGTGTATTGTAGTTATCGTATCGGGTATTTTTATTCGGTTTGATTTATCTCTATCGACTTATGTTGCTACCGACTAATTTATTTAAATAACTTGTATGTCCGATACAGTCATTGTCTAATCTCATCCAGTCTCGTTATATCCGTTACTTACCTTAAGGTTATATTTATGTGTGTTTCTAACCCCGATATTTAATATTGATGTCTTTATTAACTCTAAATAAATTTTAAATTCCACCGAAAATCTTAATGACACGCATTCGCGTTCTATTTTCCATCATTTTATTTCATTTCCACTAGCCCGGAATCTCGGGTCGTAACAACAAGTGTCTTTGATACCACTGTTAGGAAATCCAACAAGATCACTGCTAAAACGCACAGCGGAAAAACAAAACTTGATCTCCAATTTCCTACCAAGGATCCATGTTGTTCGTTTAATTCGATGAAAGAAATCAAAAACCTTACCTCTGTAGATTCGAAATCTGCAGACGTAGGAGGTGCGATGACACAAACACCCTCTGCTGTTATCCATACGAATGCTTCTGCCCGGAGTGCTAGCTCTTGAACGGCGCAGCTGAGAGAAGTTGTTTATCTCGAAAAACAATTTCGTTTTTCTTTGATGATTGTATGTGATCTCTCTACGAGATGTACCACATATACAGATATATGTAGGCATCAATCCGATTCCAACGGCATTAGTTAAGCCAATCAGAATCCATATCAGACATGCATCCTAACAGGATATTCAAAATCCCTACCAGATATGGATTCTCTCGTTATTATCTGATAATACATATATATATCATAAAACGAATATAATAATAACAATAATTAATATTATTAATATTAATAATATCAGCCCATATGCATTCTTGTATGTAGCGCCCTGCACCGGACCTTGTCCGAATACGGTGCACCCGCCGTACTTCACTAAGGAGAGTACAAAGCGTCATGCGTAACATGCGAAAATCCATCACTTAAGTCATGGACTCCCATGCTAACATTTAATATGGTAGTAAAATTTAGGCAGAATTAAAACTTTAAAATAAACACGCATTCCGGAATATTAAGTCCTCAAACAGTAGTCCAACAAACAAGATAAACAGAAATCCCAAAAGTCTAACATAGTTCATAGTACAAACATTATATTAGCACAAAAGTCCTTAAGCATGGTCTCCTCCTGACCCTTGGCTACGGGTACGGCACTCTTGGCTCATCCTCGATCCACTCAATCTTAGCATTCACTGGCTCTGGGGAAAATAAAGGTATGAGTGATGAAAATCACCCATCAAGCATACAATAAACTACCATGAAATAAATAAAGAATCATAACATGAATGGAAAAACCCCAAAGTACCTCAAATGTTAATTCATACCTACCTTTAATCCTTGCTCCACTGGGAATATAGCCTAATCATAATTTAACTAGTACTGTACTGACAGTATCATATTTCCTCCTAACTTAAACGTTCTAACATGCAAAGTGCTCATGGAATATGCAATATGTAATGCATGGTGTCATGTCATGTCAAAATCATTATTTGGTCCCATAAAGCAACATATCAGAAAACAGAGTGTCAGATCAATTAACCCCAGATCTGAAGGGTCCAGAACATGTCATCAGACCAATTAACCCCGGGTCTAGGACGGGTCCAGAACATATCATCAGGCCGATTAACCCCGGACCGAATCGGGTCTAGAACATATCATCAGACCAATTAACCTCAGGTCTGGAATGGGTCAAACTTATCATGTCATCAGACCTATTAACCCCGGTCTGAGTCGGGTTATACGCATGCTTAGCCGGCAAGGAAAGCATAAAGCATTTCTTTTGGAAAACATGGGCCATAATTAACTTCGTGCATGTCGAAAACTTGCTTGCTAGAAAAGAGTTACTTGCATACAGAAAAACTTAAAAATCAGGTTCATGATGCACATGATCATGCGTGATACATGGAATGAAATGCAATGCAAGTCATGGCATAAATCATCTTAACATTACTTAGAACATGACATAGACATAATTCCCATGAGCTGAAATTTTTCAGAATTTGCATTCTTGTTCATGAGGCCTCCAATATAACATATCAGGCCTATTTTCATAATCTCTTGCCTTACACATGCATAATGGGGTCCTATCTTCATGCCATAAAATTTTCGTAATGTTTCAAGATGAGTAAAACCTTAAATACTTAAGTTACTAAAAAGTGTACTGCTGAATCCAGTACAGTACCATCTTTTCCTTAATTTCGAAGACCATAAAATCTTAATTAATTTGGGCCAAAACCTGAAAACACAGTAAACACATCAAGGAGTAATGTACATGGGCCCAACAGTTCATACATGTCCAAATTCACAAGACTAAGGCCTCCTAACTTAATCCTTAATTCTGCCATGTTTTCCAGTTTGGCAGCGCCAACTTTAATTCAGCAATTACCCATCATAACAATAATTCCAAGTTGATTAATTTTCATGAACATGCTCATCTATGTCCTAAGTAATTACCATAAAAATTCCAGAGCAATCCCACAACTTTAAAGGGTCATTTTATTATTTTCCCAAATGGGTCGCGTGCTATTCTGGAGTGACCAGTTTTACTAAAATTTTATTGTGGCAAAACCATAAGTCCTTTTACCGAAAATTCCAACTCATAGATATAATAAACATACAAGGATAGAATCCTACCAAAAATCAGCTCATTTGCACGTTCCTAAGGTCCATTTTAGGGTTTTTACAACATGCCACATAAAACTGTACTGTTCCAGTAGTTTTGTCTTTTGCCACTTTTTCATGTCAAGAGTTTACCAACTAACCTTTCTTATAAAATAACCTATTAGCCACTAAATACACCTCTTTAAAATGAATATTCCAGATTTCATAACTTTTGTTAAGTCACATACGAGTCACCCCAAAACAGTTTGCAACTTACACATAGCATTCATCACTTTGGCTCATTTTGCACTTTATAGAGTCCACCCTTAGTACAACTAGTTCATGCATCACCTTTCTTCCTTAAACATCCTGTTTTCTTGTGCCAAAAAGAGACTCATGTCATATTTCAATTTAGTACAAATATACTCATGTAACAAATCATTCAAGCATGCCAAACAACCTTTATAAAATTACCTATGAGACACACGCCATCCTCATACCTCTCAAGCTTCACAAAAAATCTATTTTTGCCAAGCATCAACTTGCTAGTTCATACATCATTCTAAAACAGCCATTATATCACTATGCCTGTAGTCAAAGAACTATCTTAGAAGTATTATTCACATGCAAGTCATTTTTCTTAAGGAACCATTAATATCTCTTGCTTAACACTTATTATCTTCAACTAGAATTTATATCTTAAAAATAACTAGTCATTCAAGCCAATAATTCCTTAAATAAGTCATGAGAGTCTATAGTATACTTGCCTCTTCAAGCTAGAACCTTCTCTTAGCTTGGATCTTGGATGGAATGAGTTGAAGTTTCCTCCACTACTCCCATGAAACATACAGTTTTGAGGGAGGAGAAAGGGAAAATGTTAGCTACCATTTTAAATGAAAAATAGAGCTAACTTGATGCTAGATTTATTTACCAAGATGAGGCTTTGAATGGAGTTTGAAAGGAACTCAAACTATCAAGAGGCTTGCACCACTTAGAAGCTTGAAAAGCTTGTTCCTAGTGACCAAGGAGGTCACGGTTTTGGGCGGAAAAAGAACCCATGTGACCTTCATTCTTTAAAATAGAGAAATTCATTTAAGAGCTTGGAGTGTGACTTACATAGATGCTTCTTTGAGCTTGAAAATAGAAGTTGTGTTGAATCTCCTAGCTCCAAGGGCCGTGTAGTAGGGCTTTGAAGGAGATGAAATATGTATAAGTATTTTTTGCTGGGGACTTCTTGAGAGAGTACAAGGTGAAGATGGATGTGAAGCTTCTAGGTAGTATTTAAAGAAGGCTTAATGGTGGAGGGAGAGAAGTGGGGAGGTGCTCGGTGCATGAGGGGAAAGGAGACAAGGCATTTCATGAAAAGTAAGACAAGCAAGCCTTGGTCTTGTAAATTGTAAGCTTTTTGCCTCCCATGCTTGAATTTTATTTATTATTGTTTGTAATATAATTTTTTAACTAATGGAAGGAAAACTAGAAAGGTTAAGAGGGTTCTAGAAACCCCTTAGGTTGGCCGAATCTTGGAGCCTTGGGGAGGGTATATTTTGTCTTTCATATTTTTTATAACTCATACTTATATTAATTATACTATTATTTATATTATCTAATTTCTTGTATATGATTTTAGGTCTGCTTTTGTGAAGACCATTTAGGTTAGTCTTTCTTATTAAACAAGGAAAATATTCTAAGGCCCTTCAATGTCTTGTGGCCGAAGTCCCTAGGCTTTGGAGGGGCAAAATGGTCATTTCACATACTTTATGACATCCACTTGTATAATTATATAGTATCTATCTTAAAAGAATTTAAGTAAAGAAGCTCTAATATAACTTTAATAAAATGTACTTGGAAGAATTAATATTTCATTATGCCACATCATCATTGTTTCAAGTACAGTATGGTTGGGGTACAACATCCCCCCCTTATCATAAGTTTCGTCCTCGAAACTTAAGAGAACTAGTCAAAAAGAAGGGTGCATCTATTCTTCATGTCTTCCTCAGTTTCCCATGTGGCTTCTTCTCCAGAATGGTATTTCAACTGAATCTTCACCATAGGTATGGATCTCTTTCTCAACTTCTTCTCTTTCCAATCAACGATCTTTAGGGGCTCCTCTATATAAGATGCATCTTCTTCAACCTTAGCTGCTGATCCTCAAGGATGACATGGATCATAAACATATCGGCGAAGTTGGGAGACATGGAAACATCATGCACTGGGACAGTGATAGGGGACAATGCCAAAGCGATATGCAACTTCACCAACTGTTTCTAGAACTTCACACGGTCCAATGAATCTGGGCTCAACTTCCCTTTTATGCCAAATCTCTTGATCCCTTTAGATGGAGAGACCTTTTAAGAAAACTTTTTCCCCTTCTTGAAACTCCAAGGGTCTCCGTCTTCATCAGCCCATATCTTGCATTCTATCTTGGGCTGCCTTTCAATCTTTGTCGAACAATCTTTACTTTTTCTCGAGTTTGTCTACAAGGTTGGGTCCCGTATAGATCTTTTCTCCATCTCAACCCAATACGAGTGGAGACCAAAATTTTTCTCCCATACAAAGCTTCATAGGGTTCCATCTCGATAGATCTATGGAAGTTGTTATTGTAAGAAAACTCAACCAGCTTAAGACTCTTATCCCAGCTTCCTCCAAAATCAAGAATGCAAGCACGAAGCATGTCTTCAAGGGTTTGAATTGTTTTCTGATTGGCCATCAGTCTGAGGATGAAAAGTGAAACTCATCCTGATCTCAGTGCCCATTGCCTTTTGAAAGGCTGTCCAAAATCTCGAGGTAAAACGGGGATCACGATCACAAACGATACTTATGGGCACACCATGCAAGCAGACAATCTGGTCAATCTACATAGAGGCTAACTTCTCCATAGATGCATTAATCGACATGGCCATAAAGTGAGCAGACTTGGTTAGACGGTCCACGATGACCCATATAGCATTGTTTCCATACTTAGTCCTGGGTAGGTCGGTCACAAAATCCATGGTGACGTGGTCCCATTTCCATTCTGGAACTTCTCAAGGTTGTAGTAACCCAGCAGGTCTTTGGTGCTCAGCTTTTACTCTTTGACAAACCAAGCATCGCTCAATAAATTCGTCTATTTGATTCTTCATGCAGTGCCACCAAAACCTTTGCTTGAGGTCTTGATACATCTTGTTAGCTCCAAGGTGTATGGATAAGCGTGAATTGTGGGCTTCCATCAAGACTTCATCTTTAATTTCCTTGTTCTCAGGTATACATAACCGTCCTCTGTACGATAAACTGCCATCGCTACGAGCTTCAAAATCATTTTGTGGCTTATCTTTTATCCTCTCCTTGATCTTCCTCAAGGCTTCATCGTTTCCTTGAGCCTCTTTGATCTTATCAATCAGTGAAGAGATAAGGACTAATTTGGCGAGCACTTCGTCCACGGAATCAACTTCTTCAAGGACAAATTCTTCCATATCACGCTGAAGAGGTGGTTGACGTGGGTGACTTGTCTTTTGACTCAACGCATCAGCAACTTTATTGGCTTTCCCAGGGTGGTACTGAATAGAGAGATCATAGTCTTTAATCAACTCGAGCCATCTGCGTTGCCGCATATTCAGTTCCTTTTGTGTAAAAAGATATTTTAGGCTTTTGTGGTCCGTAAAGATCTCACATTCTTCACCATACAAGTAATGCCTCCATATCTTTAATACGAAAATCACTGCGGCAAGCTCAAGATCATGAATAGGGTAGTTTTGCTGAATGGCTTCAATTGCCGGGATGCATAAGCTATCACTCTATCTTTCTGCATAAGGACACATCCGAGGCCGTTCTTTGAAGCATCACTGTACACCACACATTTCTCACCAGGAGTGGGCTGAGCCAAGATAGGGGCGGATGTCAGCTTTTCTTTTAACTTCGAGAAGCTCCTTTCACAATCGGCATTCCACTCGAACTTGGTTTTTTTTGTGTCAATCTGGTGAAGGGAACAGTCCTCGAGAATCCTTCAACAAACTTACGATAATACCCTGCAAGTCCAACGAAGCTTCTCACTTCTGTAACATTAGTTGGCCTGGGCCATTCTGTAATGGCCTCGAGTTTCTTGGGATCTACTGAAATCCCATTTTCTGATATAACATGGCCAAGGAAGGATACACTATGTAGCCAAAATTTGCATTTGCTAAATTTCGTGTACAACAGTCCTCAAATGGGCTGCATGAGTTTCCTCATCTGGTGAATAGATCAAGATATCGTCTATGAAGACCACTATGAACTTGTCTAACTGATCCTGAAAAACTCGATTCATGAGATCCATAACGGCAGCAGGTTGGTCAAACCAAAGGGCATGACCAAAAATTCGTAATGCCTATAGCGCGTCATAAAAGCAGTCTTAGGAACGTCTTCAACCTTAATCTTCAATTGGAAATATCTAGATCGCAGGTCAATCTTACTGAAAACTCGAGATCCCTGCATTAAGATACTTTAGATAGGGTTTTGGAAATTTAAACCTTAATTGAACTAAAACTTGTTAGTTACGTATCCTGAGTTGATCAAATAAGTCATCGATCCGGGACAATGAGTACTTATCTTTATGGTGATTTTGTTAAGTTCCCGATAATCGATGCATAAACGCATACTTCCATCTTTCTTTTCACGAATAACACAGGAGCACCCCAAGGTGAAACGCTGGGGCGGATGAGCTTCTTTTCTAACAGCTCGTGTAACTGCTCCTTTAGCTCATTCAGTTCTGCAGGTGCCATCTGATATGGGGCCTTTGATATTGGTTTAGCACCTGAAAACAAGGTTTATTTCGAAGGCAATTTCACGGTCGGGAGGTAACCCGGGTAATTCATCTGGGAAAACATCAAGGTATTCATTAACAACCAGAACTTGAGCAAGGGTGGGACTCACTTGCTCAGTACCTAGGATATAAACAAAGAATCCTTCGTGGCCTTTCTTCAATGCTCGGTTGGCATGAGCTGCATTAACATAGACCTTCTTGGATGGTTTCTTTAACTTGGCCCCTCCTTGGAATGATACTTCATTTGAGTGGGATCCTTGATCATAATTTGCCTACTCCGGCAATCAATTTGAGCATGGTTCTTTAAGAGCCAATCCATTCCAAGGATCACATGAAATCACTCATGGTATGGGGATCAATCGGATTCAAACCGCTGATCGTCGAACTCGAGCGTGCAATTTCTGAAGATATGATGAGAGACAAGCACCTGATCGCTGGCTGCTTGTACTCTATAGGGTGATTCTAGTCGGACTGAGTTATGATCGATATTCTTAGCAAACTTTCTGGAGATAAATGAGTGGCTGGCATCACTGTCGAACAATACATTGAAGTATGCTACATACTAAGATAGTTCCTGAATATGCATATTTAACTAAGAAACAGTATCGGCATGCATAAGCAAAACATACTTAAGGCAAAACTTTAGATCTTACCAGTCACTACGTCTGCCGTCTCCTCAACATCTGCATCTATCATGACGTGCACCCTTGCATTTGCACGTTGCCGCTGGTTCTTTGGCTGTTGCTGCGCTCCTCTGTCTGGACAATCCCTAATCAGGTGACCATCCTTGTCGCATCCAAAACATTGTCTAGTCTTCCATCGACACTCACCCATGTGTCTCTTCTAGCACTGAGGGCATACCGGAATAGCTGGCTGAAGGGGTGGAGCTCGATTCTTTTGCTGATTTTTGGTGCTGCTGGCGGCGTGATACTGACCCTGTGATCTTCCTTGACGAACAGATCCTTTGTAATTTTCTTGGCTACTTTTCTGAATTTCTCATTTCCAATCACTTGTCTTTCTCTTTTCTGTCCCACATCGTCTCGGTGGATAATATCTTTCTCAATCCTAAACAGGCGTCCAGAAGAGCTCCAAAATTTGCAAGGTTTGCATTCACCAACCATGTTCTAATTCTCGGATTCAGCCCTCTTTCAAATTTCATCATTTTTGTCTCTTCGTCATTCATAGTGATAGGCTAAAATCTCCCCAATGCAATGAACTTATTAGCATACTCTGCTACCGTTATACTGGGCTCTTGCTTCAGTGATTAAAATTCATGCCTCTTTTGTAACTTCACTAACGGAGAGATGTAGAACTTGTGGAACTTTTGCAGAAATCTTTCCCATGTGATTGGTCTTGGCAAGGGGTGTAAATTAATCTTCCACCATTGATTTCCCTCACTTGTCAGAAAGGGCCTTATGGCTTGAGCTTTCATCTCGTCAAGGGCTTGAATCAGCTCGAAATAATTCTCGACTTCATCCAACCACTTCTCCGCTATGTCCGGATCTGGCTTTCCCTCAAACGGTGGTACATTAGCCCTCTTCAACTTCTCAAAATAATATTGTGCATCCCTCACAGGCACACATGGGTGGGGTAGAGCATTTGTTGGATTAGTCCTTGACCTATCTGTGTGACCACCTGGCAAAAGGCCTGAAAGGCATTAACGCCAGGAATAACCGTAGAATAGGTGCCTGCGGTGGTGGAGGTGGATTATTCTGAATAGGAGGATTCTGGTCCTGCGGTAGTGGCGGCGGGACCTGAACCGATGGCGGAGGAACGGGGCCTTGTCGCTGAGGAGGAACGAGCTCCCGAGCGACTGGTCAAGCCCTATGAGGTCTGCCATGAGGTCGCACCATCTGCACTACGGAGTGTTAAAATTTTCACAAATGTTGGGATAAAGCCAAATTATTTTGGCTAAAGGTCATAATTCTCAAAAATTCTAAATGAAGTAGAGAAATGACACATCTTACGTTAGAGATCCGGATTTTATAAGTCAGGATTAATTAGTAAATTACATCCTAAACCCAGTCTAAGTTGTCCTAGTCTAAGGCCATCACTCTTCTAAGATCATGACTTAGGTCTAAGGTCAAACTTAGATTCTAAGATCATAACTTAGTTCTACGTTTTGACCGAAATCTAGAGCCTGAGCTTTGATACCACCTGTAGCGCCCAGCACAGGACCTTGTCCGAATACAGTGCACCCTTCGTACTTCACTAAGGAGAGTATAAAACGTCATGCGTAACATGCGAAAATCCATCACTTAAGTCATGGACTCCCATGCTAACATTTAACATGGTAGTAAAATTTAGTCAGAATTAAAACTTTAAAATTAACATGCATTCCGGAATATTAAGTCCCCAAACAGTAGTCCAACAAACAAGATAAACAGAAATCCCAAAAGTCTAACATAGTTCATAGTACAAACATCATATCAGCACAAAAGTCTTTAAGCATGGTTCCTCCTGACTCCTTGACTACGGGTACGACACTCTGGCTCCTCCTCGATCCACTCAACCTTAGCATTCACTGGCTCTGGGGAAAATAAAGGTATGAGTGATTAAACTCACCCAGCAAGCATACAATAAACTACCAAGAAATAATAAAGAATCATAACATGAATGGAAAAACCCCAAAGTACCTCAAATGTTAATTCATACCTGACCTTTAATCCTTGCTCCGCTGGGAATATAGCCTAATCATAATTTAAGTAGTACCGTACTGACAGTATCATATTTCCTCCTAACTTAACCATTCTAACATGCAAAGTGCTCATGGAATATGCAATATGCAATGCATGGTGTCATGTCGTGTCAAAATCATTATTTGGTCCCATAAAGCAATGTATCAGAAAACAGAGTGTCAGATCAATTAACCCCAGATCTGAACGGGTCCAGAACATGTCATCAGACAAATTAACCCTGGGTCTGGGACGGGTCCAAAACATATCATCAGGCCGATTAACCCCGGGCCGGGATTGGGTCCAGAACATATCATTGGACCAATTAACCCTGGGTCCGGAACTGGTCCAGAACATATCATGTCATCAGACCCATTAACCCCGGATCTAGAGTCGGGTTATACGCATGCTTAGCCGGCAAGGAAATCATAAAGCATTTCTTTTGGAAAACATGGGACCATAGTTAGCTTTATGCACATCGAAAACTTGCTTGCTAGAAAAGAGCTTACTTGCATACAGAAAAACTTAGAAAATCAGGTTCATGATGCACATGATCATGCGTGATACATGGAATGAAATGCAATGCAAGTCATGGCATAAATCAACTTAACATTACTTAGAACATGACATAGACATAATTCCCATGACCTGAAAATTTTCCAGAATTTACATTCTTGTTCATGAGCCTCCAATATAACATATCAGGCCTACTTTCATAATCTATTGCTTTACACATGCATAATGGGTTCCTATCTTCATGCCATAAAATTTTCGTAACGTTTCAATGAGTAAAACCCTTAAATCCTTAAGTTACTAAAATGTGTGATGCTGAATCCAGCAGTACAGTACCCATCTTTCCTTAATTTCGAAGACCATAAAATCTTAATTAATTTGGGTCAAAACCTGGAAAACACAGCAAACACATCAAGGAGTAATGTACATAGGCCCAACAGTTCATACATGTCCAAATTCACAAGACTAAGGCCTCCTAACTTAATCCTTAATTTTGTCATGTTTTCCAGTTTGGCAGCGCCACTTTTAATTCAGTAATTACCAATCATAACAATAATTCCAAGTTGATTAATTTTCATGAACATTCTCATCTATGTCCTAAGTAATTACCATAAAAATGTCAAAGCAATCCCACAACTTTAAAGGGGCCATTTTATTATTTTCCCAAAATGGGTTGCGTGCTAATTCTGGAGTGACCAGTTTTGCTAAACATTTTATTGTGGCAAAACCATAAGTCATTTTACTGAAATTCCAACTAATAGACTTAATAAACATACAAGGCTAGAATCCTATCAAAAATCAACTCATTTGCACGTTCCTAAGGTCCATTTTCAGGTCACATAACATGCCACATAAAATTGTCATGTTCCAGTAGTTTTGTTTTTGCCACTTTTACATGTCAAGAGTTTACCAACTAACCTTATTCTTATAAAATAACCTATTAGCCACTAAATACACCTCTTTAACATGAATATTCCAGATTTCATAACTTTTGTTAAGTCACATACGAGTCATCCCAAAACATTTTGCAACTTACACATAGCATTCATAACTTTGGCTCATTTTGCACTTTATAGAGTCCACCCTTAGTACAACTAGTTCAAGAATCACCTTTCTTCCTTAAACAGCCCGTTTTCTTGTGCCAAAGAGGGAATCATGTCACATTTCAATTTAGTACAAATATACTCATGTAACAAATCATTCAAGCATGCCAAAACAACTTTGTAAAATTACCTATAGCACACATGCCATCCTCACACCTCTCAAGCTTCACACAAAATCTATTTTTGCCAAGAATCAACTTTCTAGTTCATACATCATCCTAAAACAGCCCTTATATCATATTCCATGTAGTCAAAGAACTCATCTTTAGAAGTATTATTCACATGCAAGTCATTTTTCTTAAGGAACCACTAAGATCTCTTGCTTAACACTTAGTATCTTCAACTAGAATTTATATCTTAAAAATAACTAGTCATTCAAGCCATTAATTCCTTAAATAAGTCATGAGAGTCTAGAGTATACTGCCTCTTCTGGCTAGAACCTTCTCTTAGCTTGGATCTTGGATGGAATGAGTTGAAGTTTCCTCCACTACTCCCATGAAACATACGGTTTTGAGGAGGAGAAAGGGAAAATTTTAGCTACCATTTTGAATGAAAAATAGAGCTAACTTAATGCTAGATTTACTTACCAAGATGAGGCTTTGAATGGAGTTTGAAAGGAACTCAAACTATCAAGAGGCTTGCACCACTTAGAAGCTTGAAAACCTTGTTCCTAGTGACCAAGGAGGTCACGGTTTTGGGGCGGAAAAAGAACCCATGTGACCTTCATTCTTTAAAATAGAGAAATTCATTTAAGAGCTTGGGTGTGACTTACCTAGATGCTTCTTTGAGCTTGAAAACAGAAGTTGTGTTGAATCTCCTAGCTCCAAGGGCCGTGTAGTAGGGGTTTGAAGGAGATGAAAATAATATAAGTATTTTTGCTTAGGGACTTCTTGAGAGAGTACAAGGTGAAGATGGATGTGAAGCTTCTAGGTAGTATTAAAGAAGGCTTAATGGTGGAGGGAGAGAAGGGGAGGCCGGTGCATGAGGGGAAAGGAGACAAGGCATTTCATGAAAAGTAAGAAAAGCAAGCCTTGGTCTTGTAAATTGTAAGCTTTTTGCCTCCCATGCTTGAATTTTATTTTATTGTTTGTAATATAATTTTTTTAAATAATGAAAAACTAGAAAGGTTGAGAGGGTTCTAGAAACCCCTTGGGTTTGGCCGAAATCTTGGGGCCTTGGGGAGGGTATTTTTGTCTTTTCACATTTTTCATAACTCATACTTATATAATTATACTATTATTTATATTATCTAATTTCTGGTATATGATTTTAGGTTTGCTTTTGTGAAGACCATTTAGGTTAGTCTTCCTATTATAAAAAGAAAATATTCTAAGGACCTTCAATGTCTTGTGGCCGAAATCCCTAGGCTTTGGAGGGGCAAAATGGTCATTTCACATACTTTATGACATCCACTTGTATAATTATATAGTATCTATCTTAAAATAATTTAAGTAAAGAAGCTCTAATATAACTTTAATAAAATGTACTTGGAAGAATTAATATTTCATTATGCCACATCATCATTGTTTCAAGTACAGTACGGTTGGGGTACAACATTGTGTGTGACCCGATAGGCCCATATTAATTGGCAGTCGGTTAAATCTCCATTAAACCAGCAAGTCGTAATTGGTCTGTAGCAAGACATTACGACTACCAATTAATACGAGTACAGTCCAACTAGCCTAATAACCGCACATGCATTAATCCCTTTGTCACACGATATCTAGTTTGAACATAAGTCATGGTCAGCGTCATACTTATATTATTCAAACATATGATTACTCGATCTCTAAGTAGACTGATAAAACAAATGATATTGATCACACTATCAATTCATTTGAACACGGCCATGCATTTCACAGTCTCACTAATCGAGGGGCCCAAAAATATCTCTCTCAAAAGAGAGGGACAAATTCTATCTTAATTGTTTAATATCATCTACATAATTTCTATCATACTCAATCATGACCTTTATTATTATCCAGTTACAGATAACGTTAGATCATGTCAAAATATAATAGTCCTTATGTTGGAAACTATGACAATCTCAAGTCTAAGGATTAAAACATGACTATCATGAGATTTACTTATGACGCTAATCCATGTAGTAATCTCATGATAGGTCTATCCAATACAATGTTCTCTAACAAGCATCTATGAGATTGATTTGTATCACCATACACATAATCATCTCATGATTATCAAATCAATACTCATACTGGTCATAAATTATTCTATCTCTATAACAATAATGAACCAGGGACATATATCGTAATTGTGTAACATACTAACCAACAATAATGATAATAAAACCTATTTATTAATAATAAATGTATAACATCAACATCCAAATCATGGCCTGGGGCACATACTAACATTTATATGGTAAGTACGTGACATGTCGGAAGTTTTGGTAGTCACTCGATACGACAATTTTTGGTTTATGACTTTGTAACATGTCGTTATAATTTTGATAGCGCTATGACTTGTAATATATGATATAAGACCTGCATATACTCATAAAATATGTGTTTATAGTGATGTGACATTGATGTACGTTTATAATATATATGATGTGCCGATGGAACATCAGAATATAAGTATATAGTGTATTAAAAATTTTGTATATGAAATATATATATGTAAGTGGCGTGTGATTTGAGGTGTGGAGATGAGAGGACTTTCCATCTCAAGTTTGTTGCCATATAGCTCTCTCCAAATACGCTTTCATTTAATGAACTAGTTAGTTCATTAACTTAAGTACTTCACTTAATGAACTAGTTTAGTTCATTAATCATGGCACCTGAAAATAGTATAAAGACAAAAATATTTGCCATATGATGTAAGCCTTAACGCTTCATGGATCGTTAGTACAACAACATTATATATAAACTTGTAGAGCATTTTTATCACATAAACATGTCAAGTAAAATTTATTCATACATTTTGTAAGCACGTAACATTTAAATCATAAATTTTCAAATCACTCAAACTTCAAGTTCTCAACAATATCCCCTTTTTGATGATTTGCAAAATAACATTTATCCATGATTTAAATGTGATTGCTCCTCCTTTAATTATGCACAAATTTGAAATTTGAATTTCATAATATCGTGCTTCCCCTTAAAGCATGCTTCTCTCCCCCTTAAATGATGCTTTTCTCTCCCTCTTTATTTTGTAAATGTCATCAAAAGTACAATTAAGAATGAGAAGAAAAGCATTTCATAGCATATCAACAGAAATCATGCATAATTTTGAGCAAAAGTTTTCATACATGGCTTGATTAAGTGCTTTGGTAAATATGTCGGCTACTTGTGCTTCAGTATGGACATGTTCTATAACAATATCTTCACTGTTTACATGATCACGAAGAAAGTGATATTGTACCTCTATATGTTTTGGCTTAGAGTGTAATATGGTGTTCTTAGACAAGTTAATAGCACTCATACTATCACAATTTATAGGGATGCGATTTACAACTATTCCAAAATCGGATAGTTGTTGATTTAGCCATAATAGTTGTGTGCAACAAAGCCTAAGTGCCATGTATTCTGCTTCAGTGGTAGATAATGCTACACTAGCATGCTTTTTCGAAAACCAAGATATAATGAATTGCCGATGAATTCACATGTACCACTTGTGCTTTTTCTATCTATTTACATCCGCCATAATCTGCATCAGTAGAAGCATGCAAGTTAAATTCACAATTTTTACCATACCAAATTCCTAATGGGGAGTAAACTTAATGTATCAAAATATCCTTTTTACAGCATTATAGTGTGACACTTTAGGATTACTTTAAAAACGAGCACACATACAAACACTAAACATGATATCGGGTCTACTTGAAGTAAGATAAAGCAAAGAACCAATCATAAACCTATACAAACCATTATTAAGTCTTTTCCAGTCTCATCTTTTGAAAGTCCCCCTTACAAGAGAAATATATTGTGAAGCTGGATTGGTTCCGAAGAAACGGACCATCCAAGCACATATGACAATATTGAGATATGACGCTCGGACATATAAGACTGCCATTTGGGCCATCCAGACACATATAACTATATTGAGATAGGCCGCCTAGATACATCGACCGTTGGGGGACCAATTCGTAAATCTTGCAATATAAGTCACTTGTAAGGCAAGTGTCATGGGTATTGCATCCACACATTGTATCATATCGTATTGTATCGTATGGAAACATCGTATCGTATCGTATCGTATTGAACATCGTATCATATCGTATCGCATCGCATTGATTTGATAAGTTTCATCATCGTTTTGGCTGTACTAACACTTGCTTGTTGATGACTTAGTTGCGCGTGACTTTGTGCTTGACTGGTACAAGGATAAGTTTGTAATTCTATTTGGGAAGCGAAGCATGATATTTTCCATATCGTTATTATTTATATGATCCCATGTTAATATAGTGAAGTTACTTGCTGGGGCGACATGTCGCTCATACTACACTTTCTAATTTTTTCCAGATACACAAGATTACCAGTTAGTTTATGTTGAAGATGACAAGGAATGGGGTTATGATGCTCGAGTTATATAAAAGATTTTGAGGGTTTAGTCGAGACATTATTTTATCGATTTGATTGAGGTGTAGCATTTTTTGTTTTTATTACGACTTTGTAATACATTGTTTTCGAGATTTATGATTTTAGGGATGAGTGTTTATTTCGAGATTTTAATTTCTATGACACAGTACAGCCTACGAAATGCAAGATGATACCATTGTGCATGTGCTTCACTACGAACTAGAAGTCTTATCGGCATGCATCTCAGCAATAATCCGACATGTTGGCGAAGCTGGGAGCCAAGTACATCATCCTAATGATCCAAGTCAATCCACAGCTTTGGTCCACATCATTTCAAGCTTCCAAGTTTGCCTCTTCTCAACTATCTATAAATAACACATTTCCATGAACAGATAAGAGATCTGAACCTAATTTCATACTTAAGGACATGTGAACTTTACCGAGATCTGTTTAGTCGTATATCTCTTAACTAACTTGTGCATCAAAGGATTCTTTCGAAGTTAAACTCTAGAGACTTTTAGCCTTCAGTTGTTTTGAAGGATTCACTAGTTAAGAGTTCATTCAATTGCATGCTTAGCCAAATTTCAAGCCCATTTGCATATGATTGTCAAGTGCTTAAACACCTTAACTTCAAAAGTTTATTGTTAATTATATTTCTTACGAGTTTAAAGTGTCTCTATCTTTAAACTTACAATAATATTCTAAGTCTAATACCTGACTTCGTCATATATGTTTCTAAAACAAATAACTTTCTGATTAAAATTATGGACCAAAAAACACCACGTAAAACTGAGAAAGCATACTTTAAACAAATTAGATTTGAAGAAGAAGAAATTACTTCGTTTAATACACAACAGGAGCTCTTCGTCCACATTAAAAATATACAACCGATGTCATATCTGCCAATGTAATTAGCTTTGTAAGGCAACCAAATGGGTCAAAATTCATTAAAGAAAATGAAAGAATTCAATTTGCTATTCTTTAAGGTAATTCCGTATTTCTTTTTTTTTCCTCGAAAAATTATTTATCGTCATGCTTAACTAAATAATATTATGGAACAATATAATATCACAGAAAACATCTTTAATGATAACTTAATTTACCTGTTATTAAATATGTAAATAAATGCGAATTAGAAAAAGAAATGAGGCATGATAGATATACACATGTGGAAGCCCTACGACAGAGTATACTCGCAGCTACAGAATGTTCGAATGCAAGCAAATTACAAAATTTGGCATATACACTGTGGAAAACAGGCTGGCTTATTCCCCGTCCCGGTTCAGTGGTTTATGGGTAATAATTATATCTATGCCGGCTTAAAAAGTAATTATAATATCTTCCGTCCTAAAGTCTTGCCCGGTGCGGCGTTTAAAACCTTTCCTGTCATTTTCATTAAATGAATCAAATGGGTATGAATTATATACGTGCATATGATTGGAATAAAATTGTATGTATGTGTATGTACATACATACTGTCAAACATGTTGCCCAAGGTGAAGGTGAGGCAGGAGGCTTGACTGATGGGAGAGTCGAGGAGTATTAAAAGGATCAATCCGTGTCGATAGGAGGAGCTATCATCTGATTGGAGGATTAATGCCTTGAAATTAACTCATTAGACACGGAAAGATGAACGGGATTAATGAATGAGTTGGAGCTAGAGATGGCTGGACATGCTAGCGGAGCTGGGAAGTGGAGAAGAAGAAGAGCGCGGGAGTAATTTGAAAGCATTGAAATTACAATTTTGCCCTTTAAATGACGTAATAAACAGAGAAGTAGGGGTGTTCTTGTAATTTTAGCTTGGCAGTTATTTTCTTCTCCCAGCTGAAGCCATATCATCCTCATTTTCCAATCTTTTCTCTCTCTCTCTTTCTAAACCGTTTTCCTCGTTCTTCTGTGATTGCATTGATGTCACGGTTTATGCCATTTGCTTAATCCTCTGATTCTTGATCGTAATTCCTGCTGTTCTTGATCTATTGTTGATCATTTGATCATGGAATTGAAATTTCTCATGGTATCAGAGCCTTCTCTTCACGTCTGATGAATTTTGGTAGTTTAATGGCCAACATTCAAAATTCCCCAAGTTCTTCGAATAGTGCTGCGAACTTCACTTATATAGATCCTACAGAGGATTCACTCTACATACACCCTAGTGACAGTCCTTCTCTTGTACTGGTTCAACCGTTACTCGATGCAAACAATTTTCATAGCCGAAGTAGGGCCTTCAGAAGAGCCTTAGAATCCAAGAATAAGGTAGGCTTCATAACAGGTATGATTCCTAAGCCTACTGAAATGGACCACAGGTATGTTGCCTGGACCAAGGCAAATGATATGGTTGCATCATGGATTGTTAATTTTGTCATACCCTCTATTGGTCAAGTATCATGTGGTTTGATAATACTCACGATATATGGAGTGATCTGAAACATAGATATGGTAATGCAGATGTCTTTAGAATGTCTGATTGCAGGAGCAGTTCTATGCTACTAGACAGGAAAATAGTTCAGTTACTGAGTACTATACTCCTTTGAAGGTAATCTAGGAAGTATTGATGGTATTATGTTCTATTCCTAATTGTGTTTGTAACCGCTGCACTTGTAATGTGTCTGGACAAATAAACAAATTCATCGAGGATGACCATGCGATTAGGTTCATTAAGGGATTGAATGAGGAGTTTGAATATGTTAAATCGCAAATACTGCTAATGAATCCTTTGCCTGATTTAAAAACTACATTGCAATGGCTGTGAAGTTGGAAAGGAAACTCAATTATAATCCAGCATATAGCACATTTACTAACAATCCTTCTATGGTTATGAATGCTTATAGTAGTTATAAGGTGGTTTCATACGGACAGAAGTCTGTTAGCACAGGGTCTGGTGTAGATTGGCACAGATCAACTAGGAGAGGTTTCAAGAAGGATTTTCAGAGATCATCATCTCAGAATCCTAAAGCTCCTGTGTGTACCTTTTGTAACATGGTAGGCCATACAATGGATATGTGTTACAAGAAACATGGGTTCCCCCGGGTTCAAGCCTAGAGGTATGGTGAATTGTGTTGAGAATGAAGAGTATGTTGGTAAAGATGGGAAAACATGTAGTCGGAACTCTAATGAGCAATATCAAAACAATGAATCTGTGCATGATGGTTTGTTGAATGCACCTCCACAGGTGGCTCCAGTGCTCACACCTGAGCAGTATGACCAGCTTATCAGACTATTGCAGGACCACAAAGATAGAAAATACGAGAACAACAGTGGACAGAGCAATGAGCCCAAAGGACTCCATGACGTAATGTCAACTCAGCACTGCCAAGCAGCCAGGTAATGTATCTTACCATGTTCCATGTATATGGATATTGGATTCTAGTGCCACAGATCAAATTTGTTGTTCTCCGTCTTCTTTTGATTCCCATCACCCTGTTAAAGACATATCAGTCAAATTTCCAAACAACAATCTAGCCCCAGTCACTCACATTGGTACAATACACATCAATCCTCAATTGATACTTCATGATGTCTTGTGTGTTCCCTCATTTTCTTTCAATCTGATGTCACTAAGTCAGCTTACAAAGAGAGGTGACATAGACCTGACATTTCACTCTAATATGTGTCTGCTTCAGGATCATTCCAACAAGAGGATGATTGGTTTAGCTAAAGTTAGCCAAGGCCTATATCTTATGACTAGCAAGAACATATCATCCCATGTTCATGTTGTTGCTTCCTCAGATTCACTTCTTTGGCACTCAAGGCTTGGACATCATTCTTATTCTAGGCTTAAAAAATAAACAAAGTTGATCATCAAGTAGACATTTCCTTTCATTCTTCAACCCATTTTGTATGTCCCTTAGATAAACAAAAACGAAGTCCATTTCATGTTTCTTCTTCAGTATCTGATTCTCCTTTTTCTCTTGTACATATGGATATATGGGGTCCATATAAGCATCCCACAATGTATAAGCAATATTACTTCCTTACTATTGTTGATGACTATTCTAGATATTGTTGGTTGTATCTGATGAAATCAAAGTCTGAGACTAGAAACATCATTGAATTCTTCTGGGCATATGTTCATGTTTAGTTTGCAACAAATATAAAGATCATAAGAACTGACAATGGGAATGAATTTAAGATGAACCCGTTCCATGCATCTAAAGGCATAATACATCAAACTAGCTGCGTATATACCCCTCAACAGAATGGACTGGTTGGACGCAAACACAAACATATTCAAAATGTTGCTAGAGCTTTGAAATTTCAGGCTCAATTGCCAGTCAGCTATTGAGGATATTGTGTACAACACGCAGTATATTTCATCAATCTAACTCCATCTCCTTTGCTTAGCCATAAAACTCCTTACCAGATGCTCTTCAACAAGTTCCCATCATACAACCATCTTAGAGTGTTTGTGTGCCTATGCTTTGCCACCAATGTGTCTCCCTCAAAAGAGAAGTTCACTCCTAGAGCCAGGAAAAGCATCTTTCTAGGACTATCACACACTACAAAAGGCTATATCCTGCAAGACCTATCAACTAAAGATGTGTTCATCTCAATACCTTTCTTTTCGAGCATAGCTCTATCTCTGACATGTCTTCCCTTCCTTCTCATACCAGCCATCCTTCAATGTCTACCTTTCCTCCTCAGACAGCTCAAAATTCCTCTCATACTCCATCTGAATACCCTATTCATATGCCAACTTCTATAATTCCTGAAGCAAACCTTGATGTTACTTCTTCAACTGATCAACCCATTCTAGAATATGAACCTTCTGTTGATTCACCTCAGCATAATACTAGTAAGCAAGAACCAGTTGCCTTTGAATCACCATCAACACCAGAATCAGCCAATGAAATTGATTGTCTTCCATTGTCACATCAAGGAGAACATCTAAGTCCAGATCGAGATAACCTTTTGTCTTCTCCAGAAAGGCCCATCAAATCTATCCAGATTGACATCCCAATCGCCAGGCCAAAGCGTACCAAGACCTTAAAGAATACTATTGTAATCAGACTCTCTTGAGACATAACAACTCAAAGTCTATGTCTACACTGCCATCAAACAGTTCTACAACACATCCACTCCACAAATATTTTCTTTTGACTCTTTGGCACCAAAATTCAAATCATATGTATTGAACATCAGTATGCATTCAAAACCCGACTCTAGAAGCCCTTAGTTCTGCTGAATGGCAGAAGGTCATGGATGATGAGATAGCGGCACTAGAAACTAACAACACTTGGACAATTAAAAAACTGCCTCCTGGAAAGAAAGCCATTGGATGTAAGTGGGTGTATAAAATTAAGTATAAGCCTGATGGTTCAGTGGAAAAGTACAAGGCAAGACTAGTTGCCAAGGGCTATACACAACAGTCTGGGATGGACTATCAAGATACCTTTTCCCAAGTGGCTAAAATGACCACCTTGAGGATGGTGTTAGCTATGGAATCCAGACTTGGTTGGTATGTACATCAATTAGATGTTAATAATGCATTTTTACATGGTGATTTACATGAGGAAATATACATGACAGCACCTCCTGGAATATCAGTGAGTCAGCCTGATATGGTGTGTAAGTTGTAGAAGCCTTTATAAGGCCTAAAGCAAGCAAGTAGGGAACAAAATGCTAGACTAACTGGTTTTCTTATATCACAAGGATTTTATCAATCTAAGAATGAATACACCTTGTTCACCAAGTTATCTGGTAAGTCACTGTTGGTCCTTCTGGTATACGTTGATGATGTGATTGTAGCCATCAAAAGTTTGGATGATATTGAGGAAATCAAAAGAGCCTTAGACCTGGAGTTTCACATCAAGAACCTGGGAGAGCTGAGATTCTTTCTTGGAATTGAGGTGGCTAAATCACACAATGGGATGGTTATAAATCAGAAGAAATACACACTACAGCTCTTAGAGGAAGTAGGATTTCTAGGTTCTAAGCCTACAACAACCCCTATGGAGAGTCATGTGAAGCTGTTTCGTGGTGATTCAGATTTGGTGAATGACACTAGTGAATATAGAAGGCTTGTAGGGAAACTGATTTACCTAACAATAACAAGGCCTGACATAGCCTTCAGTGTGCATCAATTAAGTCAATTCTTAGATCGCCCTACAGTAAATCATTGGAAAGCAGTTCATAGAGTCCTGAGATATCTGAAAGGATCCATTGGACAGGGCATATTACTTTATAGCAGTGGAGAGCTTAGGCTAAAGGGATTTGTGGACTCAAACTGGGCAGGTTGTCATGATACAAGGAGGTCAATAACGGGCTACTATATGTTCTTGGGCGATAGTTTGATATCTTGAAAGGCAAAGAAACAAACTATGGTGTCAAGATCCTCAGCAGAGGCGGAGTATAGGGCTATGGCCATGGCAGTATGTGAGGTACAGTGGTTGATCTTTCTTGCCAGGGACCTTATGCTCACATAACAGGAACCTGTTGAACTGTTCTATGATAGCAGGAGTGCATTATACATTGCTAAGAACCCGGTATTCCATGAGAGAACAAAGCATATAAAAATTAATTGCCACGTTGTGAGAGACAAGGTACAGCAAGGAATTGTGAAGCTGATGCCAGTCAGGACTCAATTCCAATTAGCAGATCTTTTTACCAAGGCTTTGGATAGTAAGTGGATGGTTCAGTTGCTCAGAATGCTTGGAATGTATAATATCTATAGCAAGCTGGGCTTGAGGGAGGGCGTCAAACATATTGCCCAAGGTGAATGTGAGGCATGAGGCTTGACTGATGGCAGAGTTGAGGAGGATAAGAGGATCAATCCATGTCAATGGGAGGAGGTATCATCTGATTGGAGAATTAATGCTTGAAATTAACTCATTGGGCACGGAAAGATGAACGGGATCGCTGGAAATGAGTTGGAGCTGGAGATGGCTGAACATGTTGGCGGAGCTGGGGAAGTGGAGAAGAAAGAAGAGCGCAGGAGTAATTTGAAAGCAGTGAAATTACAATTTTACCCTTTTAAATGACGTAATAAACAGAGAAGTAGGGGTGTACTGTAATTTTAACTTGGTAGTTATTTCTTCTCCTAGCTGAAGCCATATATGGCTCGTTCGACATCAATATAACAGAACAGATTTTGAGTTCTGCAGCATCCTCATTTTCCAAGCTTTCTCTTTCTTTCTCTTTCTAGTCGTTTTTCCTCATTCTTCTGTGATTGCATTGATGTCACGATTTACGCCATTTGCTTAATCTTCTGATTCTTGATTGTAATTCCTGCTGTTCTTGATCTATTGTTTGAAATTTCACACATACTTATAACAGATTGTCGATTGGTGATACAGTGAAAAATTGCGACATGATTTATTTTCCAACTCCCGAAGATCTTGAAGAAGTTTTTGACAGGACATACATTTACTTTACATGATTCTAACCAACAAAAATCACAACCTCGTTTTACTGAAATAATCCGGTCAAAATTATTTGCGTATATTTACACGAAGTTTGCAAACGTAAGAAGTTTAGCTCTCTTTTATGAAAAAAACTTTTATGTTTAACGTTTCATAAACATTTTTTCCTAGTTTTTTCCAAAAAGCTGTCCGTAAGATCCTCCAGCTAACCTTTTCGCGGATCATTAGATCAGCTACTGCCAGCTATGTATTTTGGAAAGTTGAAGGTTTCAACACTAGGAAACTATATCGTTCCAACGAACTGGTCAACTTCTGAAAAAACCTTTCCATCCGTAGATCATTAAAACTACCTAACGTTTGGAAACGCAAGGGAATTTTATTTAATTGATTCAATAGCTTGCATTTTACAGTTTTACAAATTAAATTAGCATTATAATTGATGAATGTGAAAGATAAAGCACCGTGAAAATAAGCGTAGCATGTATTTTAAAATTAAATTATGTCTTTAAAATCTATATGCCACGTAAACTGCAACAATCTTTTAGAAAGATGCTTGTAAAGAATAACGAATTGGCACTTCTAATCTGCTCTTTCTCTATTCCATTATCATAGATTTATAGATTTACAAACAGAAAGATAAACGCAATCTAATCTAATCCAATCACAATTAAATCTAATCAAATCAAATATCTATCCAATCAACTAATACAAATCAAAAGAATAATGAGATAAATATAGACATTTATGGGATAAAGATGGAATCAGATCTTCAAACGGATCTCCTGCGATCTTTATCCAATGGCCGAGACTGACCACTGCTGTTCGGCCTTGGCAGGTCTGCTTCGGCACCTCAGGTCTGCACTTCAGCCTCGGCACTTCAGCCTCAGCCTGGCTTGGCTTTAACACCCCCCCTCAAGTTGGTGTGTGCAAAGTTGAAACACCCAACTTGGATAGAAGAAAATGAAATTCTTTAGTGCCAAGAGACTTGGTTAATATGTCTGCCAGTTGATGTGAAGTGGAGATATGAAAAGGCCGAATAAGGCCGTTCAGAACTGCATCTCGAACAAAATGACAGTCAACTTCAATGTGTTTGGTGCGCTCATGTGTCACTGGATTATGTGCAAGATGGAGGGCAGATTGGCTATCCGTGTAGAAAGTCACAGGTGCTGTTTTATGAATTCTGAGGAACTGAAGGAGGCCAACGAGCCATTTGAGTTCACAAGTGGTGTGTGCCATAGCACGATATTCTGCTTCAGCAGAGAAACGGGAAACAGTAGATTGCTTCTTGGTCTTCCAATGGATTAAGGCAGAGCCAAGCTTAATAATATACGCCGTTAGAGAGCGGCATGTGAGGCGACAGCTTGCCCAATCCGAATCAGAGTAGGCTGTAAGTCCGAAGTCAATGGTGGAAGAATAGAGAAGACCTTGCCCAGGATTACCTTTCAGATAACGAACTACTTTCAGTGTAGCATGCCAATGATCTTGCTGTGGAGTCTGCATAAATTGTACTAGAGTGTGAACAACATAAGAGAGTTCAGGCTGAGTAACTGAGAGATAGACTAGGCGGCCAACCAGTCTGCGATAGGGAAACGGATCGGCTAATACTGGACTGGCCGAGGTCGAAAGGGTGTGTTGCTGTTCAAGAGGGGTCACCGATGGTTTTGCCCTGAGCAGACCACAATCAGAGATAATGTCAAGAGCGTTCTTGCTCTGAGAGATAAAGAGTCCTGCGCTGATGCGAGCAACTTCAAGACCAAGAAAATACTTCAAGGGACCGAGGTCCTTCATGTGAAAACATCGACTAAGGTACTCCTTAAGTTGGGCTGTGGCACTAGGATCATTACATACAATGATGAGATCATCAACGTACACCAAGAGAAAGAGCCGAGTGCATGCGCGGGTATAAAAAAAAGTGAATAATCAGAATGTGATTGAACAAAACCATAACCACGGAGTGCATCAGAAAATTTGGCAAACCATCATCGAGGAGCTTGTTTGAGTCTATATAGTGATTTGCAAAGTCGACAGACCTGATTGGGGTTAGCAGGGACAACCCAGGCGGAAGTTTCATATAAACTTCTTCGGTAAGATATCCATGGAAGAAAGCATTACGAACGTCCATTTGACACATAGTAAGATTTTGTGCCGCAGCAAGTGCCAAGAGCACTCGAACTATAACCATTTTGGCCGTGGGTGCAAAAGTCTTATTGTAATCAATACCTTCAACTTGGCAATTTCCGTGAAAGACGAGCAGAGCTTTGTACATTCAACGCTACCATCAGACCTGTGTTTGATCTTGTATATCCACTTACACCAATAGCACGTTTGCCAGGTGGCAATGGTCCGAGTATCCAGGTTTGATTGTCCTGGAGAGCACGAATCTCTTCCTGCATGGCCGCTTGCCAGCGTGAATCTTTGACAGCCTGAGCATAGGGCTACAGCTCGGCACCTAAGGTAATGGACGCAAGGAACGGGCGATGGGCTGCAGAGAGTCTCTGAGGACAAAGATAATTATGGATAGAGTAAGACATACCTGGATGAGAGAATGTCTTATCTGAGGTGGCCGAGGGGCTATAATTAGCTGAATCGACCTCATAATCTTCAAGCCGAGCCGAGGGTATCTTCAGACGATGACCACGACCACGTATCGGTGTCGTTGGCTGAGGGGTCACCTCGGCTTGTTCATCAACAAGCGCCTCTGGTGTGGTTATCTGCATAGGATGTTCTGACAGAGCACAAATATCGGCAGAGTCGTCAGTGGTCAATGGGACAGAAGCCGAGGTGAATTGCGGCTCGGCTGAAGTAGAAGGAAATTTGGATTATGTGAGATCAGCAAAGGGAAACTCAGTTTCAACAGGGTGTTAAGGTCATACACCCGCCAGCCTTTCTTTCTAGTTGGATAACCAATGAAGACACATTTACGACTTTTGCTCTTAAATTTATCACCTCTCCACTGATCATTGTGGACATGGAACAAACTTCCAAACACTCGGAGATGTGTGTAAGTGGGTGGTCGGCCAAATAGTACCTCATAGGGCGTTTTCCCTCTGAGCAGAGGTGCACGTGTTCGGTTGATAAGGTAAGAAGAGGTCAGTATGCATTCACCCCAGAAGGAGATTGGCAGATGAGCTTGGAAGCGTAACACTCGAGCAACATTTAGAATGTGACGATGTTTGCGTTTGACTCGACCAATTTGTTGCGGAGTGTAGCGGATGGAGGTCTGATGAAGGATGCCGTGTTCGGCGAAAAAACCCTGAAGTGAAGAAAATTCTGATCCATTATCGCTACAAAACACCTTAATCTGTTGATCGAATTGTGTTCTGATTAGTGCAAAGAACTGTTGCACAACCGAGGCAACACGGTCTTTGGTTGATAAAAGATAGACCCGCACCGCTCTTATCGATCATCAACAAAGGTCAAAAAATTGGACACTCCGTATAACGTTTTCTCTCAATAAGGTCCCCACAAGCCGCAATGAACCAAATCAAAACACTGCTCAGCTAAGGTCTTACTTAATTCAAACGGTCTTTTTATTTGCTTTGCCCGGAAACAAACTTCACACGATACATTTAAATTTTTATTGTGATAAACATCACTATTACAAATCATTTGCAAGACACCACTGGACGGATGACCTAGTCGATTATGCCACAGCATCCAGACTTTCTTCAGTCTCACAGAGAGCTTCAGCTCGACAGGAGGTGAGCCGAGGACGCTGTTCAGCTTCGCAGAAGGACCCTTCAGTAAGTATAGCCCATCAGTCAGCTCCGTCACTCCAATCTTTATCTGTACACGTCGCTCCTGTATCAGACAACTATCTTTAGTAAACTCAATGACACACTCACTGTTATTCAACAAATGAGATACTAATAACAAATTGCATGTCATGTGGGGCACAAAGAACACTTTGTAAAGTACGAGATGAGGAGTAATATATATTGTCTCTTCCTGTACGGCTTGCGTTTGAGTCCCATTGGGCATTCATACAGCACGTGGAAGAGTTGTCATAGAATTACGTAAAAGGGAGACATTACCACTCATATAGTGAGAAGCTCCAGAGTCAATTATCCAGGTGGAATGTGGTGACTTACCACTCAGCCTTTTAAAGGGCACTTGTCTACATGCATTGAGAGCGTGGAGGACAGATTTCATATCTTCTTCCGACAGTCCAGCAAGAAGGCTCGAGTTTCGAACAAAGCTGCCACCACTTGTTGTTTGTTTGACGTGAGAAGATGTTTTCGGACACCAGTCCGGATACTCCACCAACTTGAAGCATGCACGGACTTTGTGTCCTTTCTTGCAGCAATGAGAGCATGTCACGTCAGCTTTGACCGACCTACGGTCACTTTCCTATTTTGCAGCGACATACACTGCAAATCCAGCCGGACGAGGAGGGTCTTCCATGTTCACCACTGATCCAAGACTCTCTTCATGTACTACCATATGGTAAACACGATTCAGCAAAGGAAGAAGATCCTGATTCAATATGGAGGAACGCACCATTTGATATGTTGAATCCTCCAATCCTATAAGAAACTGGTGGATCTTATCCGCCTCTTTTCGTTGAACCAGAATCTTCCGAAGATTACATGTGCATGAGACACATGAACAACTTGGAACATCGTCATAGTCCTTCAGTTCGTCCCAAATTTTCTTCAATTTTCCTTAATAAGCCATTACGGAATCACCATTCTGTTTGCAATTTGCGAGGGCTTTCTTCAACTGTTGGATCCTCGGTGCATTCATCACAGCAAAACATTGCTTCACATCATCCCATAGCTCCTTTGCATCTTCAGCATAGGAGATAGTAGAACGAAGGCCTGGTTCTACAGTGCTTAGTATCCAGGCCACGATCATGGAGTTAACTGGCTCCCAATCATTTAAATCGGGGGAGCCCTCTGCAAGTCCTTGAATAATGCCATCGAGGAATCCGAACTTCCTGCGAGCAAGGAGAGAGCCTCGGATTGCCCGTGCCCATTCTTCGTAGTTCAGCCCAGTCAATTGTAATGGAGTAATCAGGAGACCCGGATGATCCCCAGAATGGAGATTATATGGGGACACAATTTTCTTAGTTTGAGAAGTGGAAGGAAGAAAAGGCCGAGATGATGATTCCGCAGCCATAGTGAGAAGAAGTGCCTTATCGTTCAATCAGAGGAGATCAACCTTGCTCTGATACCATGTAAAGAATAACGAATTGACTCTTCAAATCTGCTCTTTCTCTATTCCATTATCATAGAATTTATAGATTTACAAACGGAAAGATAAACGCAATCTAATCTAATCCAATCATCATTAAATCTAATCTAATCAAATAAAATCAAATAGCTATCCAATCAACTAATACAAATCAAAAAAATAATGAGATAAATATAGACATTTATGGGATAAGGATGGAATTAGATCTTCAAACGGATCTCCTGCGATCTTTATCCAATGACCGAGACTGACCACTGCTGTTCGGCCTTGGCAGGTCTGCTTCGGCAGTTCAGGTCTGCACTTCAGCCTCAGCCCGGCTTGGCTTTAACAACACTGGCTATCATGTGAGAATTTTAAAATTTAACCATGAAGCGTCTTCCTTTCTTCTATTTATATCGCTCAAACCTATTGAGCATTATGCAGATCATTGATTCTTAAACCTCAACAATTCACTTACACCTCCGAAAAGATATTCTAATCCTCTCGTTTTTCTCATCTTTTCTATTGTTTGTAACATGGGATCGACATGTCACACTATCCAAAGTTCTTCTGGAACAATATCGGATGAAATTCAGGAATTGATTCAAGGGCTCCCACAAGGCAAAAGTTGGTCCCATGATCCAATAGGCAAATATCAAGGAATATGGTATCCAACAGCAGTCCTCAAACCAATGATCTTTTTTCAGAGAAACTTCCAATCAAAAGATTTTGATATCATCTTGGCCACACCTCCAAAATCCGGCACCACCTGGATGAAAGCTCTGATTTTTACAATCGTAAATCGCAACGCATATTCACAGGACAAAAGCCCTCTTTCTAGAGTTAACCCTCATATGCTCGTGCCAACTTTAGAATATAGTCTTTATGTGCGCTCTCAAAATCCTGATCTTGAAAAGATTGCAAATCCAAGGGTCTTCTCAACCCATGTCCATTATGAGGCCCTGCCAGAATCTATTTCCAGCTCAAAATCGAAAATTGTCTATGTGTGCAGGAACCCTTTGGACATGTTTGTTTCCCTCTGGAATTTTGTCTGTAAAAATGAATTTTCAGGGGTGCAGCCACTTCCTATTGAAGAAGCTTTCGAATACTTTATTGACGGTATGGACGCTTATGGACCATTTTGGGAACATATTCTTGGATATTGGAAGGCAAGTTTGGAGAACCCTGAGAAGATCTTGTTCTTGAAATATGAAGACATGAAGAAAAACACAATTCCTTGCTTGAAGAAATTGGCCGAGTTTTTGGGTTATGGTTTCAACGATAATGAAGAAAAAAGGGGCTTGATAGAAGACACGAAAAATTTATGTAGCATTCAGAGTCTCAGCGACATGGAGGTTAACAAGACTGGGGAAATGGTTTCAATTTATCGGTTCAAGAACAGTTCCTTTTTTAGGAAAGGAGAAGTTGGGGACTGGGTGAATTACCTGAATCCCGCATTGGCTGATAAATTTGAGAAGCTAATGAAGGGAAAACTGCAGGGAACTGGGTTGGCATTTGAACCATATTTCTAACGATATCCTGATTGTTTAATATATCATAAAGCTATTCTTATCATTCAATGATTACGTATACATCTTTCTTTATGAAGTAAACGTCATAAAACAAACGGTCCATTATATCTAAGAGATGTGAGATACACTTATGGTTCCAATTGTGAAAGGATTTGCTAGCTCGAGGTAGGTGATCTGTTAAATCCGTGCTCAAAAGTGATTGACTGGGTCGTCATTGACTGGGTCGTGTAAGTACTCAAAAGATCAGAAGAGATTTCTCACGCATGATATTGTTTTCGAAATTGATTACAGATGATTTTACATGGTTCAATCTTCTTTATTGTGCTTTATTTTTTATTTTATTTTAAAGTTGATTTTCAACAACTCAATAAATCACCTCAAAGAGGTTTTTAATATCATACTAATCCAATTGCTAAAACAATTCTAGCAACAATCTTTTTTACTTATCTCTTTACAACATCAACAAAGTTTTATCTAAAAACTTTATCGAATAAATTTTTAAGAAGGATGCAGGTTTATATTTTCATGAATGTTAATACACAAGCAAGCAGCCAAACCAGTTTTTAATTCTTGTGATGACTTGATGAAAGTATTAACATAATTTGGAGCTTGAGAGGTAGGGATTATTTTGTTTTAAGGTTGATGTAAGTATTAAATGTCTGCTTCAATGCTTTGTATAAATAGAGTCCTGTAATTTTCATTTTACAGCTTTCCCCTTTTTTCTTGCGTAATTAATTCCTTTTCTACCTTTAAATTGTCTCTAACAACTCTATTCTTCATTCGGGTTGAATATTTGCCACCTAGATTCTTAGGATACAAAAAACATATGCTCAAATGCCATTAGATACGTTTGCCATAAATGAGAATGCAATTTTGAGCAGATGGGAGAGAGGCACAAGTTCTTCTGTTTGAATTTCATATTATAACGGCTATACTTTGGGACGCCGAAATCAGAATGTTTGACCTGACAGACTATATTCAGTTCTAAGTTTATTCATGAGTTTGGTCTTGCCTCTGTAACTCTGTGTTTACCCGACAGAACACACCAGCATACGTCTAGTGAGTCACTCCAAGTTTGGTCTTGAGTTTTTTCTCGCCTCTGGAACTCTATGCTTACCATACTGAATGCATCACCGAATGTTCGATGATTTACTGTGTTGGATTCAGTCAAACGTTGACTTTGACCTTCGATTAATTCAAATTTTAAATTATAGGACCAAACGTTTACACTCTCCTATTTTGAGGTTGGTCTCGTCAGTCACTCACCACAGAATCATAGTTCAATCATGCGTTCAGTCACTTTACAAAAGTTTAGCATACTTACACCAAATGTTCAATTTAGAGTATCCTGATTTTGGTTTAAACTATCCTGAAGTAGGCCGAACGTGTGGTTTATAATATTTTGAATTTGGTTTAGACTATCCTTAAAATATTCCTATTTGTTTTTGCGATCATTTGGAATTTTTTTCACATTTAACTCATTACAAGTCATCAAAATATACTTACAACCTAAAAATCTTCCCTTCTTTGATGATTTTAAGCCAATATCCCGTTGTAAACGTTTAGAATCATTTCGAGAGATAGATCCAACTCCCCTAACAATGTGTCAAAACGTCTCCTTGCCTTTTCCAAAATACTTAGGAAAAGCTTCCTCTCACTTTATGCCTTTGCACAATACTCATCCAAACCAAACTAAGCTCTCCCGGTTTGGAAAATCAAAAATAAGAATCACATAGCAAATGAAAAAAGTATAGAAAACAATTTCCATAACTTATAACCAAGAGCAACACAAGACTATCAATTGAACCATAAACACAACTATCCAAATGCATAAAGGAACAATTGCCATCAAAAGAGAAACAATAAGTACTAACGGGGATGGAAGGGGAAATCCACATATCAATACTCGTCATTGAAAAAAAAAAACAAAGTCTGAAGATAGCCGCCATAAGTTTCAACATAAGAATTTGATTCTTGGTCTTTCTCCTTGGATTTGTTCATATAGAGTGCCCACTTCCTTTTCTAGCACACCAAACTCACAAGGCTTGTTCAATGATTCTTTTGCTAGTTATGTGACAATCACTCTAGAAAAAGGCTGAATAGAGTGTTGGATAATTTTTAGAATATTCTCAGCTTAGCTCTTACTAACTCGCATAGTATCAAAAACAAGAGAGAAGAAGATGAGAGATATTGAGTTTGCGATGCATAATTTAGAGTGTTCGAATCTCTTTGATTCTACTCTACTACCACTTTGTTTCCAAAGTGGATTTTAAATAACTTAATGATTACCTTCAACAAGGAACAAGAACAACAACAGGAACACTTGCATTAGAAACTAATGCAATAACTACAACTACAACATCTGATCGCACAATCAATTTCTGCAATATCAACGACAACAACAGCTTATTGCACAAACAACTTTTGCAACATCAACTACAACAACAGCATGTTATTGAACAAACAAGTTGTGCAACATCAACTACAACAACAATAAGGAAGAGTCTCTACTTGTTTCAACACAACTTCAATAAAGTTCTACCATAAAACTTTTACCAAATGGATTTTGAGGAAGAAGTGAAATGAAACTTTCAAATAAGTCTACATCACAAACAAAAGATCAAATATATTTAATTTCTCTTATGTTAGATTTCTGCTCTCAGTACAACAACTAAAACAAGCAACAAGACCTCAATGAACTTTAAACTCTTTTCCACCTTTGAGTTTTTTTTATATTAACGGAGGATGAAATTTGAAAAGGATAAATGTGTGAAAATGTCCTATCTGAGCTCTTTTAATATATAGGTGTAGAGTACTCAAGATAGATTTTTGGGAAAAGTGCACTATCAATTTGCAAAAGTTTGGAGTGAATAAACCTTTTAAATCAATCTTGGATCTATTTGCAACAAATAAAAATATGAATCTAGGATGACATCGTCTGATTTTTGTAGAGTACAATGTATACATTGATCGATATATATTTTTCATATTGAGGGTTTGATGTTGGAGAGTATAGTTTTAGGATGACATCGATCGATGTTTTTAGAGACATATCTAGAGCCTGAAGTTTCTTTTTTGTTCAATCCTTTATTATTTTCAAAGTATAAAATGATTTCTCAATCCTTTTTCAAACATCGTTTAAACTTTATGAAAACATTCATATTCCAACAATCTTCCTCTTTTAATGATTTCAATACCATTTATTTTTAAAAACATTTTGTTTGAAAAAAGACACTTATACCATTCAAGGCTTTCAAACTTAATATTTGTGCAAAACAATAAATCTCTCCCTTAGTCAATACATCCATGCTAAGTTCATCTCATGTACTTTGCACTCCCCTTCAGTCAATGCATCCATGCTCTTCATGAATACTAGCTGTATCGCCTCGCCCCCATCCTTAATACTCAAAATGACTCACTCGCCGTATATAGCTAAGGAAAATACAAGGCGTCGATATAATCCATTACACTTCAGTATAATCGCAAAAATCGATGTCAGCGGAAGTCATAAACTAAAAACTCTCGATAAAATAATCATCATCACTAATACAATGTCTAGGCAAATCTAAATCCGATACAATGGTCAAACGTAGCTAAACACTAAATAATCCGATACAATGGTCAACCATGGTTGTCTTTGGCACCTCAATTTTCTATGTTTCAAGGTAATAGAAATCGCATGCAACTAGATTTATGTTTCAATTTTTGGTAAATCGCATGCACCCATATATTGCTTTCAGCCTGACGTTAAATAGTTGATCCATACTACAATTGTTTTTGCTTTCCAGAATACCATTATTTCGTTTCTTCTTTGGCAAAAGATGAGCTACCCGATTTTTTCCTTTTAAGAAAAAAGGGTTTAAGTTCGCTGTGGACAATATACAAGATTGAATACTTCTCAATACACATGATGTCGCCTTCCACATTTCGCCTCTAGTATTTCCCAGTACGCAATGCATTATTTTTTAAAAAATAAATTTCCTGCAGTCTTCAATAATCTTCCTCCCACATGATAATTTCCAGTCAAAGCTTATCTTCTACTCCCTACTCCAGACCATCTGAAGTGATCTCCTTCTTTTACTCCTACTTTCTTTAAAAGTGAAATTTTAAACATTTTCTCTACTATTGTGTTAGGTCCGAAATACACTCTAGAGGGGTGAATAGAGTGTTTGTCTCTTTTGCGGAATTTTCTCGTTTGCTCAACTCAAAAAGAATATTCAAAATCAGAGTAAGAATGGGAGATGAGAAGTAGTGAATGAGTACACCGGATATAGAGTGGTTCAAATCGTAAATGATTCTACTCCACTACCACTTTGTTTCCAAAGTTGAATTTCAACAACTACTCTTCTTATTATGAACAATAAGAACAACCACTGCAATACTTACACTAACACTTTAGTATAAGCAACCACAACAACAGCAACTTCTTGCACAAAACACACTTGTGCAACTACAGCAACTACAGTTTTTAGCAAGAACAACTTCTTGCTTCCTCACAACTTCAACAAAAGTTCCCTCAAGAACTTCTCACAGTGGGTTGAAGAAATATAGTAAGGTTCACACTTTCTCACAAGTCTAAGCACAAGCAAGAGATCAAATATTTATGGTTCCTCTTGTGCTTGACTCTCTTTCTCTCAATATACAATAATGAAGATCAAAGAAAAGCTAGACAAGCTTTAAACAAATTTACAAGTATGAGAGAAATATACAACAATGGAAAATGAAGCTAGATGATGTTGAAAGTGTGTAATTGCTTCATCCAAGCCTCTTCTATTTATAGACAAAGTTGACCACGTTTTTGAGGCTCACCACCAAGTCTTCATCTTGAAAAATGTCAAGATAGTGCCCAAATAGTCTTTAGCCACCCTATGGAATGATTTGATCTTGGATAGCCACCCTAGAGAATCTTAGACATGGTTAAAATAGTCAAGGAAGCATGTAGTATGTTGGGTTAAAGTCCACAAGAATTTTGAGCAAGATTGGAGAGAGAAAATATCATAGATCTCCCTTGGATTTTGTTCCAACGTTTCAAAATTTTTGAACTCTGGAGACGCGATCGATCTACGTGCCAGAGCTGAGAGATCGACGTCTCTCAGTCAGACATCGATCGATCGACGTCAGCCTGGCTGAGAGATCGACGTCTCACAGAATGACGTCGATCGATCGACGTCAATAGGCTGAGAGATCGACGTCTCTCAGTTATACGTCGATCGATCGACGTATGCTTAACTGAGAGATCGACGTCTCTCAGATACACGTCAATCGATCTACGTCTCTTAGCTGAGAGTATGACGTGGTTCTGAATGCTTAAATTTTTACCAAACTTCACATGGATCTCTTGAGGAGCTGATGTAACCTTCATCCGATTCATGAGAGATTTTTCATCTCGCACATGTTTACTTCAATTTTGCTTCGAACTTAAGATATGAAATTTCATCTTATTCCTTTTAAAACATCTTTTTGTATCAGCAAAACATTTTATAAACTAACAATCTCCCCCTTTTTGATGATTTCAAAACCGAGATTCTAAAAGATGTTTTTGCTTTATTTTTTGAATATTTTACATTTGAAAAATATCAATCTCCCCCTAAGTATATGCACTCTATACATTCCACAATACTCAATGTGAACAAGATCCAATCAAAATGCTTTTCCTTAAATTTGCTCCCCCTCAACCAAATAACTTTTCATGCTCATTTTCATTTCACCAACAGTTTTCAAAGATTCCAATTTTCAAGCTTACCTCATTTTGTTAAAGAAAAGCAACATGCCCAATAAATCATTCCAATAGACCATGCCAATAAACCATGCCAATAAACCATTTAAGCAAATAAGCCAAAGCCATTTAAGCAAATAAGCCAATAAGCAACAAATAAGTCAAATAAACCACTTAATCAACCAATGAGCCAACAACCATTTTCTCCCCCTTTTTGAAAGCATCAAAAAAATAAGCAACAATACTTCATTAAATTCAAAGACTCATTCATGTTTTACAACCAACAACAAATACTAAGCTAGAACTAGAAGCAAGCTAAAACAAAACACTCTAGTCCTCATCTGAAGAAAACGTGATTCCAGGAATACACGCTTTCATTTTTTCCTTGAGCTTGGCAAATCTTGATTCGTGCACGGTTATTTTGTCCTTTAGCTCACCGACTTCCTACTGAAGACTAATAACTTGAGCTGGAAGTTTTGGAACATTGGAGCTCAAGCTACTTGGTGCTGGTTGAGCATCCGGTTCAGGAATAGGTGCCTCATCTGGAAAGCCTTTTTCTTCTTCCCTTGCCTCCTCCTCCTGTTCTCTCCTCATCGCTTCTTTTCTAGACTTCAGTATTTGTTGGATATTGACTTTATCGTAGAAGTCTTTGTGCGTAATACTGTCAATATCTGTGTCATCTACCTGAATACCCGACTTCACAAGCATCCTATAAATAAGGTTACTATAGGGCAGGGCCTTGTTTTGTTTGGTTGCTGCTTCGACAACATTTGTCATGAAAAGCTCCCCAAAGTTAACCTTCTCCCGGTTAGCTATTCGGTATGCTATGTAGAAGTCAAGGTTACTTGACAGTTTTGCGGATTTACCATTGATAAAGAATTTAACAATGGCCAGAAGAGTGCGGTAGACTAAAGGCATATCATTTGTGTTTTTACTAGGATGGAAGCCTAGGAAAGTCTTAACTTCATCTTCAGATAATTTCCATTTGGCTGCATCCTATTTCCACGCATCAAACTCAAAATACCCTTCGTTGGGTACACCAATCAGGTCACAAATTTTTTTCAACTTTCCATTTGATATGGTGTCCATCAATAACAGAGTGTAGAGCTAAAGGAAGGTTATTTATGTATTCAATCCACAAATTTGCATAAAATAGTCGAGTATACCTAGTGGACATTTTTGACATCTCATTCTCATTCCATATACTCCTCCACTCTTGAACATCTAACCACTCAATGATTGGGCTTAGTTCATTATTGCTTAGAATATCATTTATTCTAAGCAACTTGAGTGGGATGGCTGCTCTTTCATCATCATCTCATTTATCATATAAAATCTGAGAATGTCTAGTTATATACCTTATTTGCCCCGGGGGCAAGGGTTCCGTCAAAGCCTCCTTGCATCTTTGGCTTTGATCCAAGGAAAGTTGGAGATAGTTAGCCCACTTCTAATCCCGATAAGGACACGCCCTTGACTCATGTCCATAGATTGTTTCATCCTAGGTTGAGAAGATTGTCCTTGAGAGGAGCTTGAACCTTCTCCTCCACCCTTAGAAGATCTTGGCCTCTTGGTTGTATTTTTGCTCCTTGAAGACATGTTTAAGAATTTTAGGGCTTGAAAGATTGAGAATTTTAGGTTGAAATTTGAGGAATTCAAGAGAGGAACTCAAGAATCAAGAGCAGAGATGAGTTAGATCTTGATTTAGAGATGAAATTGAAGAGAGAAATGATTTTGGGAAAGAGGGGGCGGCGTTTTTGTAGGGTTTCAGTCGATGAAATGGTTGAAAGTGAAGAGGAATTCGCGTTTTGACAGATTTTATACCTGCTGAATTTCGTTGATATCGATCGATCGACGTCAGAGTTCGACGTACGTCGATCAATCGATGTCAGAGATCGACGTACGTCGATCTCTTGTTTTGATACGTCGATCGTTCGACGTGTCCCTGATTTTGAAATTTTCAATTTTCATCCCTTTAACTGATGTTTATCATTCCAAGTCTCGTTCTAATTGATTCAAATGTCTCAGTGCGGAGGGATTTGGTAAATATATCTGCTAGTTGGTCATTTGTTGGGACAAATTCAACGCATACCAGTCGTTTTTGAATGCAATCCCTTAGGCTAAGAGATCGACGTCTCTCAATTATACGTCGATCAATTGGCGTATGCTTAATTGAGAGATCGACGTCTCTCAGATACACGTCAATCGATCTTCGTCTCTTAGCTGAGAGTATGACGTGGTTCTAAGTGCTTAAATTTTTACCAAACTTCACATGGATCTCTTGAGGAGCTGATGTAACCTTCATCTGATTCATGAGAGATTTTTCATCTCGCACATGTTTACTTCAATTTTGCTTCGAACTTAAGATATGAAATTTCATCTTATTCCTTTTAAAACATCTTTTTGTATCATCAAAACATTTTATAAACTAACATATTGTAGAAAATATCACACTTACAATTGTACTGCAATGAAGCTTCAGTACTCCACAAGAACGCAAACGAATTTTGAATGTTGTACAAAGGAATTCTGAACAAATCAACAAACTAGTATGAAGATTCACCAAAAAGGTGATAAGAGAGACCATTGAGAGTGAAAGCAAGAATATTATTGAGGAAATCAAGTTATGTTCTTCTTGAATTACTTCAAACATATCTGTAGAAAAATATCTACGGAGAAGATAACCGTTCGCTATGAATTTACATTTTTGTCCCTACGGTTATTTCGCTTTACACTCAAATCATAAGGGCATTCTTATCATTTTCTGGTGTTTAAACATTTCGCGTATCGTCCCTTTCTTCTTCAAAGTGCAGCTGTAGCAGGCCTTGTATGCACCCCTGCACCAACCTTTGTTCCTCATACACCACGTGCTCCTCAAACGCTCCTTTCAGTAGCAACCGTTGATTAAACATCCAATCCTAAGGTTGCAATTCAATTTGACATGGATCATCATTTAGCTCTTCATGATCTCCACATTCTGCTTCCTTCCTGGTATTGCCTTCAGTTTTAACACCCTCCCCCTCAAGCGAGACTTGACATAGATGTTGTATGCTCCAGTCAACTCCAGAAGATTCCCAAGTCTCTTACTAACCAGAGGCTTAGTGAACATATCAGCAAGTTGTAACTGAGTGTGAACAGGCATTAACTTGACTACTCCATCCACCACCTTATCCCTCACTACATGACAATCAATCTCAATGTTTTTTGTTTTCTCATAGAACACAGGATTCTCAGTAATGTATAATGCACTCTTACTATCACAAAACAATTCTATGGGTTTCTGCTCCTTCAATCTTAAGTCCTTAGACAGATACAAGAGCCATTGTATTTCACAGACTGCCAATGCCATTGCCGTGTATTCTGCTTCTGCAAAAGACCTTGAAACAGCTGCTTGTTTCTTTTATTTCCATAACACCAACGCTCCTCCCAGGAAAATGCAATAACCTGTAACAAATCTCCTTGTTTCTTGGCATCCTGCCCAATCAGAATCCACAAATCCCTTTAATCTCAGATATCCTGTGTTAGGAAACAAAAGACCCTGTCCAATTGTTCCTTTCAAATACCTTAGCAACCTGTATCCAGCCTTCAGGTGATTTATAGTTGAACAATCCAAAAACTGGCTTAACATTTGTACTGTGAATTATATGTCCGGCCTGGTAATTGTCAGGTATATCAACTTACCAATTAGCTGTCTGTAGAGTGTAACATCCTTCAACAGTTCTGAGTCATTGTGCATCAATTTTACATGAATCTCCATAGGGGATATAGCTGGCTTGGATCCTAGGAAATTCATTTCCTCTAGCAGCTTCACAGTGTATTTCCTTTGGTTTATATATATTCCCTTCTGAGACCTTGCAACTTCAATCCCCATGAAATATTCCAGCTCCCCCAGATTCTTGATCTGGAACCTCTGATGTACTGCACTTTTGATTTCCTCAATAGCTTTAATATTCTCACTTGCCACTATAACATCATCCACGTAAACCAGTAGTACAAGCAATGATCCTTTGTCTAGCTTAGTGACGAGAGTATAGTTATTCATAGACTGTGAAAAACCCTCATCAAGCAAAAAACTAGTCAACTTTGCATTTCACTCCTGGCTTGCTTGTTTTAATCCATATAAAGACTTTTGTAATCTGCATACTAGGTTTGGCTTAGATATCTCTATTCCGTGAGAGGGTGTCATGTATATTTCCTCATGAAGAACTCCATGCAAAAAAGCATTATTCACATCTAGCTGATGAAGGTGCCAACCAAGTCTAGCCACCATTGCTCACAACATCCTTACAGTAGCCATCTTAGCCACTGGTGAGAAGGCGTCCTGATAATCAACACCATATTACTGTGTGTATTCCTTTTGGTACTAACCTTGCCTTATGTCTCTATATGGATCCATAAGCTTTGTGATTGATCTTGTACACCCATTTACATCCAATTGGTCTCTTTCCAAGAGGAAATGGCACCAGTTCCCATGTATTATTTGCCTCTAGGGCTGCCAGTTCTTTGTTCATGGCCTTCTGCCACTCAGGAATCCCAAAAGCTTCTGCATAAGAGTTGGGCTCTGTATGTACACTAACATTCAAAGCATATGTTTTGTATTTTGGTGCCAGATGATCCATAGTGAAATATTTGTCAAGTGAATAAGGAGTAGAGATACCACCTGGGCTCGGAATGTAACAAGATTCTGGCTTGGCCAACAATTGGTTGCAATAATATTGTTCCAAATATGATGGTGGCTTTCTAGTACACTGAGGATGATAAGCTCCAGGAAAACATATTGGAATGTCTATGGCACTTATGGGGACTTCATTCTGTGGAGCTGTTTGGATATCTTGAGGTTGAGTATCTGGATAGCAAACTGAATGGTCAGGTACATGGGCTGATGGCTGGGATTAAAACTGGGATTGAGGTTGAATTGGTTGAGACGTTAATGAGCCTGTAGGATGATGGTTTGGAGGTGATTGATATTGAGGCTGTAGAGGCTGAGATTGAGGATGAAGAGGTTGAGATTGAGGCTGAAGAGGTTGAGATGGGCCAGTAGGATGATGATCATAAGGTGATTGAGATTGAGGCTGCAAAGGTTGAGATTATGGCTGATGAGCCTGAGATCGATTGCCCCCTTAGATGGGGAACCAAATGACATGGCAGTGTCAAAAGAGACAAATGAAGTATCTTGTACTGAATAGTTAGGTAAAAGGAGCTAAGAGTTATGAGAGGGTGCTTTGTAACTAAATGGAAAGACATGTTCAAAGAACTGAACATCTCTAGAAATGAATATTTCTGAAGTACTTAGGTCTTGAAGAATGTACCCTTTGTAGTATGTGAGATGCCAAAGAATATACATCTTTTTGATCTAGGACTGAATTTGTGTTTGTTGGGAGATGTGTTGATAGCATACATTAGGCACCCAAACACTCTGAGAATGGAATAATCTAGGGATTTGTGATATAAAAGCTCAAATGGGGTGTGATGTTGAAGTAAAAGTGAAGGCATGAGGTTAATATGATAGGAAGCATGTTGCACACAGAAGCTCTAATATCTGATGGATAGGTTGGATTGGAATTTGAGTGCTCTTGCTATTTACAGAAGGTGTTGGTGTTTCCTCTCAACAACCCCATTCTGTTGGGGTGTGTATACACAACTCGTCTGATGTTGTATTCCTTTGGCAGCATAGTATGAATTCATTTTAAATTTAAGGCCATTATCAGTCCTAATAGTTTTAATACAAGCATCAAAATGTAGAGACACATAGTTGCAGAAAGTTTGAACATTGTCTCTAACTTTAGATTTGGTTTTCAGTAAGTAAACCCAGCAATATCTTGTATGATCATCTACTATAGTGAGAAAATATTTTTGATGGTACATTGTGGGATGTTTATATGGACCTCATATGTCCATATGCACTAGATCAAAGGGTGATTGTGATACAGAAGATGATATGGGAAATGATAGCCTTTTTTGTTTTGCTAATGGACATATGCTACAAGTGTTAACATCATGTGAGGCTGTAACTTGAGGATCTATTTTGTGTATTTCTTTCATTCTTGATGCAGCTGGGTGATCAAGTCTTGAGTGCCACATTTTTGAGCTGGCAATGAAAGTGGAAGAAGCACAGGCTTGAGGGAGAACAACATGATGGGGGCTGAAGACATGAGGCTGCTGAAGAGACCCAAAGTAGTGGTATAGACCATGACTGACCCTAGCTGAACCAATCATCTTCTTGTTTACATGTTCCTGGATAATACATGTATTGGAGTGAAATGACACATCAAGTTCACCAGATTCAGTCAACTTGCTCAATGACATTAGATTGAAAGTAAATGAAGGCACATGCAAGACATTTCTCAGTATAAGGTGAGGAGTAACCTTAACTTTTCCTATATGAGCGACCATAGAACACTGTTTATTAGGCAGTTTTACAGACATAGATGTGACAGAATGAAAGGAATCAAAGAGAGAAATCGACTTGCGTGCTGAAACTGATCAGCTTGAATCTAAAGTTGTTTGTGCTACACATGATTCACATGAGTTGATTGATTTACATGATGATTTACAAGATGATTCGAGTGACATATCAAGTGAGAATAGTGATGTCTTAGGTCATAAACATGATATGTTGAGAAGCATGAATGGGTTGTCCATAATAATCCTTTGTTTGAGTGTCTTGATAGTGGCCTTCCATATGATAGTGCCGAGACTTCTAATTTGCGTGCGTATGAATCTAAAATTCCACTTGACATTACATTGTAAACTGATTTTGAAGATGATAATCTGCATGTTAGTGCTGATTTGTGCTTTGTTGAGCATGATAGTTAAAATACATATGATTTAGATGTTCTAAGTAGTGTACAAGGTACGTTGTTTATACCTCATGTTTTACATACTTTCTCTTTCATGCATGATAAATCTTATGTGAGGAGTTTTCTACCTATCTTGTTGGTGCATCCTAAACACATTAGAAAGAGGTGCTTGTTGCTAAGTGTTCATGTGGATACGTGTTATAATG
>AP025052.1:10977276-11053108 GCA_036186865.1 Eustoma russellianum
AAAAGAGAGAAATCGACTTGCGTGCTGAAACTGATCAGCTTGAATCTAAAGTTGTTTGTGCTACACATGATTCACATGAGTTGATTGATTTACATGATGATTTACAAGATGATTCGAGTGACATATCAAGTGAGAATAGTGATGTCTTAGGTCATAAACATGATATGTTGAGAAGCATGAATGGGTTGTCCATAATAATCCTTTGTTTGAGTGTCTTGATAGTGGCCTTCCATATGATAGTGCCGAGACTTCTAATTTGCGTGCGTATGAATCTAAAATTCCACTTGACATTACATTGTAAACTGATTTTGAAGATGATAATCTGCATGTTAGTGCTGATTTGTGCTTTGTTGAGCATGATAGTTAAAATACATATGATTTAGATGTTCTAAGTAGTGTACAAGGTACGTTGTTTATACCTCATGTTTTACATACTTTCTCTTTCATGCATGATAAATCTTATGTGAGGAGTTTTCTACCTATCTTGTTGGTGCATCCTAAACACATTAGAAAGAGGTGCTTGTTGCTAAGTGTTCATGTGGATACGTGTTATAATGTCTTGTTGTTAACATGCTTCTTCCTTCAGTTAATTGTTCATCATAAGCATATTAAACTCAAATGGCGCATGTTCATTACACTTTATTCTCTTAGATTTGTGTCTTGTATTTTACATAGTTTATGAGTCATTTGTGGAGTATCCCTCTTATCCATTAGTGTGTTTAGATTCGATGTCGAATCCTTTTGATAATGGAGGGAATGATGAGATTCAAAGAGCTCTAAACATACAAACTGAAAACAAGTGCCGTGAACATACAAACTCCACAAAGAAGAAGCTTTTGCACAAATAGAAGATGTAAACCAAAGAGCTTCTTGTTCAAACATGTACAAGATGAGACAGATAATGTAGACACATTATTTTTCTATGTTTATTGAGGCTATGATCTGATTATCCGAGTCCTTCAATGCATATTATAAGATGTAAGGGTTGGTGGGAGGGCAGGAAGGTCGTTTCATATGTTGGTGTTGTAATATCGAGTCTAGTTGTTGGCTTTGTCTTTGTTTAGGTCTAGGATAAATTATAGAGTCTTTAAATGTGTGCTTAATGTGCTAATGGCTGTTTGTGTGTCTTCTTAGGTGGCAAGACTACATAAGGAAAGTGGCTTAGAGAATCCCTATTTTTCAGGAAGGTAGTCAGACACCGATCGGTATTTTAGATGTACAGGTCGGAGTACAGGTCCAAATAGGTTCCAACAACTTGGAGGTGTTAGAAAAATCAATTTGGAATGATGTTCATGTTTTTCACTTTTCCTAATTTAGGCTACAAGATGGACTAAAATCAGATGGAAGATGGGAGTCCATAATGGAAAGTACTGAAGCCCACTAGATGGATACCTGAGATTTGGAAGGATATATCTCTACGAAGAGAAATCCAAATGAGGTGATTCAAGATCCCAAAGTAAAGGTCATTTTATGAACTACAACTTTGATGAAGAGCGCAAACCTCCATTCGGCGGCTAGAAGCGGGTAAAAGTCCAGAATCGCCAGGGTGTATTCCAGAATGAGATTTTATGGATTTGAGTTGAACAATCTTTCTTGATTAGATTGACTTATCTTTTGTAAATTTCATTTAAATTGATAGGAAATAATCTGAGGCTTTTGATTGACTAATTATCTTTTAATTATTAGCAAAATAATGCCATTCAATGGCATATAGGCAGCTAGGGTTAGACAGTTTTTCAGAGATTCATACTTCAACATTTCTGCAGCCTTTGTGTTTTCTCCATGCTTATGTTTTTATTTAGTTTTCACAAACTAAAATCAAGGCTAGGTCCAATCAAGATTTGAGCAAATCTAGTTGGTGAATCACAATCCAAGGATGTAGAACGAAGTGTTGGGTTGGGAGATTCGAATCGCTCGTCGTAGGCGTTTGTGACAAATCTTGCCAATAAGGTGGTGTTTGAGCCATTGTCCCACGCAAGGGCTGATCAAAGGTGTCTTTTGGAGTTGAAAGAAGCGATCGTTAATCTAATACAATTCAAGATCGTTTTGCCAGCCTTGTCTTAAATTTTTTTTGGTGATCAGTGAATACCGAGGAAGGTGTCCTCGAAGACTGGAGTAGATCGTTTTGACTGAACAAGTATAAAAATCTAGGTGTTCTTACTTTTGAACACTTTTTAGATCTGCAAAGGTTGAGAACATCAACGTGATTGATAAACTTGCCAAAGAAATTTTGAAACGATGTTCCAAATCTTTAAAGTATACATCTTAGGGGTCATTCCATAAAATTTTCAGATCATTTAGAGTTGTTATTAAATAGGAATTAATTTTTAATTTTAAGGAACAGCTTCTGGTAGATTGACAGAGTCCAGGTAAAAATGTTTTCTGAACGCCTTACAATTTTTATTTTAATATGAAAATTTTGTGGCACATACATAACATCTGAGAGTACATTGTCACACAATTTCACAAATTTTGGAGGTCTATAACCTGATCATTCAGTTAATCAAAAACAGGATCTGAAAATAGAGTTTGTTTTCAAAAGTGAGTAATAGGTAACAAAAAGTTTTAAAATCCAATATTTTTGCACTCACTATTCAATCCCACCCTCTTCTAGTGGTGATATACAGGTCCAAAAAGTGGTATCAGAGCAAGGTACACTAACTAAAAGAGGATATAACAATCTTTGTGAGATGGCATCCACTAGTCATAAAACCGAGCAAGAAGGTATATCAAGCCAAAGGCCTCCCCTTTTCGATGGCGAGTCTTTTATTCAATGTAAAATTTGCATGAAACTTTTTCTCAGGGCTATCAATATAAATTTATGGTCCATCATAGAAGATGGTTCGTTTGTTCCGTCTAAGATATCCACGATTGATGGTGTCACTTTAGAAGTTGTAAAACCTAATCAAGAATATACTATAGAAGATAAAAAGAGATTGAGTATGAATGATAAGACCATGCAACTTCTCTTAAATGGTTTGAGTAAAAGTGAATCAAGTTATGTATCAAATTGTTTTTGTGCTTAAGAGATGTGAAGGTGTCTAGAAATGAAACATGAAGGTACTAGTCAAGTTAAAGAATCCAGGATAAATATGCTTATGTCTACTCCTGAATCCTTTAAACTATTACCGAATGCATCTATTGTTGATATGAATTTAAGATTAACTAACATCTACGATTCTCTTGAATCTCTTGGCAAGGTATATTCTTCACAGGAAAAAGTACAAAAAGTATTGAGAAGCCTCCATCTGAATGAGATCCGAAAGTAACCGCAATTGAAGAAAGTAAGGAAACCAAGTCAATAAAAATGGAGGAATTGATCGGATCACTAAATATATATGAAAACAAACTCACTCTAAGAAAATCGGAATCAACTTCAAGACAAGGTAAGACAATAGCATTTAAATCAAATGAATACGTCTGTATCGCCCCACACCTCGGCCCAGCAGGATATGGTGTGCCCGCCGTACTTCACTACGGAGAGTACCAGGTGTCAGTCCATAACATAACAAAGTCCAGAATAAATATGAGGACTTTCATGCTTACACTTCAACAAGTAAGCAAAACCCAGGCAGAACAAAAACTTTAAAATAAAAACGTCAACAAATCCATCATCAGTTTTACAGCCCAAGTCATAAAGTACGAAAATTCCCAAAAGTAATTGTTTCCACCACAATTTCATAAAGGATCATCGATTACAACCATCTTGTCAAGTTTACTAGGCCATCCATCTCTCGCACTTCTACGGGTAAGGAACCCTAGGTTCATCTTCAATCCATTCCACTTTTTCCCTACGACCTCTGGGAGGAAAAATAGGGGTGAGTGACAACGTCACCAGCAAGTAAACTATAAATAATCGTGAATTAAATGGAAAGTACATACAAGAACCAAACCCTAAAATTTGGTTTAGAAACATGTCTGACTTTCCATCCAATACTCGTTAGTGATCAACTCATAACATATCAAAGGTCATAACTTAATAGGGATCATAACTTGTTAAAGAGCATAACATAGAAAAGATCATAACTTATGAAAGTTCATAACGTATCAAAGATCGTCACTCAATAAGATCATAACTTAGGAGCTACCAAGTCATAACAACTTAGTCTAAGTATCACGTACCATTATTCGATGACTCGTTGAATGCAACATGCATGAGTATGTATGTGTGATGCATCATGACAAAATGAAGATAAGATCCTTTGTTCTTTTCTTTCAAAACATCATCGTCAAGAAAACAAGAGAGTTTTCAGATCTATTCACCCAGATCTGAGACGGTCACTTATTCCCTTCGAATCTATTATTCCTGGATTCGGAGTGGTCACGTCATCACTTATCAGGTCTATTCTCTTCGGGCCTGAACGGTCGATATCAGGTCTATTCTCTTCGGGCCTGAACGGTCCATATCATCATATCAATTAACCCCGGATCTGAAACGGGTCCTTACTGGCTAGGAAACACACGGTACCGGTGGAAAGCGTTCTTTTAAAATAAGGATCTTTTCTTTAAAATGCTTTTTTCATCTTTCTTTCTCATAAAAGCCAGTTCCATAAATCATGTAAATGACGATGATGCAATGTATGACATGTAACATGCAATGCACTACATATACACATATGTACAACTTATTCTTTAGGCTGAAAAATTTTCCAGAATTATCATTCCATATACACGGCCTCAAACCCTTGTGTTTTAGGCCCACTATCATGCGTTCTTGTCATATATATGCATAAAAATGTCTTTTCTATTCGTAATATAGTTTTCGTGATGATACAAGACATATAAGACACTTAATTTATTTAATTACGAAACAAGGGCTGCTGAATTTCAGCAATGCAGCGTTCTTTCTTTTACCTTTCATATAAGCCCATTAATGATTTATTTAATTTTGGCCAACTTTGGAAAACCGCTGTAGACATGCCAATAATTGATGATCATAAGCCCAAACCATATAACTAAGCCTAAGCCCATTAAAACAAGGCCTTACAACAAGTTCCTTAATTCTGCCCAAAATTCCAGATTAGTAACGCCAACTTGACCTTGGTGATTACCCCTTAAAATAACCATGCTAAGTTAAGTGGTTTACATAAAAACACTCACATATGTCTCAAGTAATTTCCATGAAAGTTTCGCAGAATTATAATATCGTTAAAGGGGTTATTTATTCTTTTTCCCAAAGAGGTTACCTGCTGAATTCTGGAACGACCAATTTTACTATGAATTTTATTGTGACCAAACCTTATGTCTTTCTTTCGAAAATTCCAACTCTCAAACTTAGAAAACACATAGGGCTAGTATCCTGCCAAAATCAGCCTAATTGCATTTTTCAAAGGTCCATTTCCAGGTCAATTAGTATGTCACATACAATCTGTTCAGTCCAGTAATTTCCAGCGTGACCAGTGTTACTAAAAATTCCGTTAAAAATAAACCATAAATCCTTTTAACGAAATTCCAACTCTCAAATTTACTACACACATAGGTCTAGTGTTATGCCAAAAATTAGCTAGGTTGAATGCTTCTAAAGTCTCTTTTCAGGTCCTACCAAACGACATAAAAATCTACCCTGCTCCAGAAATTTTGTAACCCAATGGAGGACCCTATTTGTACTCATGATTTATATTACAATGTAATTTAATTAATGATCAGCATGTATATAGCACTTGAGAGTGGATATTGGACCAAGAGGAGAAGACCCAATTTTCGCCCAATGCCTTGTAAAATTCGGCCAACAGCCCAAGGAAGGCACACCCCTTTTGTTTTCCTATGTTATGACTATGCAAGTAAACAAATGGATAAATTAATGAGTGTGCTAAATAGAGAAAAAGAAAGAAAGGAGAAAAATTAATTTGGTTGGAGCATTATGAGCCCCAACCGCCGGATTACTAAGGAAGAGGCCAATAAAGAAAGCCATCTTCTTATCATAATTAGGGATAACCTAACCAAGCCTAACTAAACATGATTAACAAAAAGCAACCAAGGTTAGTTCAAAAAGGAACTATGATTGGGAAAAAGTAACCTTGGTTAGTCCAAAAGTAACCAAGGTTACAAAGAGGGTCAAGGTTAAACCATCTTTTCCCCCATCCTTTTCCCCCCCAACGGCTAAACCTAGCCAAAAAGAAAGAGCATTCCCTCCAACCTTACATTTGAAACCTCTTAGACTACTCAAGAACCCTAAGAGCAAGAAGCTCTATCTCTTCCCTTTTTCCTTCAAAGCATTCGGCCAAGGAGACAAGCAAGGAAGTCTAGGCTTTCCAAGGACTAAGGGATAGTAGGTAAGGATCTTAACCTCTTGAGAAATTGTTCACATCTTCATGATAAGAATGAAACTTATGAGACTATGTTCTTGTTCCCAACCATGACCTCACATGGTCATTAGGCTCAAGACCCAAGCTTTTAAGGATTCTAAGTTAGAGAAGCTTGGAAACCACTCAAGCTCCTTTTGGTAAGTCATCTAGCCTTTTTCTAAGGGTACATTCTAGTTGAAGATGTAAACTAACCTTGCTCATTTCCTTCTCTTCATCACCGTGGGGATGCATGCATGGAGAAGAGAAGGATTTCAACCTTCTACACCCTCCCAAGAAGAGTAAGCAAAGAAGGCAAGTACACTATACTCTTTAAGGCTTGAATGTGAAAATGTGTGCATGAATGGCTAGATATTCTTAAGATTTAATTTTAGTGGAACCATGTTAAGTTTTGATGCTATAACTTTCGGCCTAGGGCCATTTGGGGTGTAGGAGTGAGATCTTGTTCCAAAGATGTGATCTTTGTGGGCTATATGCATTATTATGTGTTAATCTAGGATGGATGTGATAAAGATTCTCTCTTTTCCATGATGGGGGGGCTCACGGTGGGAAGGGGGAAAGAGGCATGTGTGATTTTTGCATGAAAATGTTAACTTAGTAAAGAAATGGAGCCAATCTTTGTTCTTGTTGTGTGTTACGTTTGACATACTCTTGGATCCACCATTTTCTTGCATACACCGAAAAATGGGACCGTTGGTGATGGATGCGTGTGCACTCAAAATTGTTGCTAAGCGTTGTACGAGTAGGAGTGTTGTTTGTTAGCCAAAGAATGGTGTGTAAGGGTGTATAACTGTTTTTCGGGGGATTTGCATGTAGGGTTGTAGCATGAATGAGCCTGTAAGTATTCTATTAAAAGAGTAAGTTGATGCCTATTTAAGTGTTTGTGACAAAAACGTAAGCCAAGGACACTTAGGAAGGAAATATGACAACTAGAAAAGTTCTGGAAATTTGGACAGAAACTTGGGGCTGCTTTGCTGAATAAACAGGGGGCCCTAAGTACCTTCAAATCTATTGAAATTCGGTGTGTTACTAGTCTCACGTGTGTATGAGATGTGAGAGTTGGAATTTCATTAAAAGGAACCACGGTTTATTTTTAATTAATTTTCTACTGAAGCTAGTCCTGCAAAAAATGTTGTACTGGACAGAATTCAAATAACGTGATCAGTAGCTTGGAAATGGACCTTAGAGGCATGCAAATTAGCTAATTTTCGGTATGAAGCTAAACCTATGAATAAAGTAAGGGTGAGAGTTGGAATCTTGTCAAAATGAGTTATGGTTTATTTTTAATGAATTTTCTAGTAAAATGGGTCAGGCTGAAATGCGCTGGACTGACAGAAATTGTGTGTCATATTGCATGATCCGAAATTGAACCTTAGAAAAGTGCATTTGGGCCCAATTTTGGCAGGACACTAATCCAATAAGATTATTAAGCTGGAAGGTTGGAATTTCTGAAAAACGATTAAAGGATTGGTCACAATAAATTTTATAGTAAAACTGGTCATTCTAGAATTCAGTTTTGTATCCACTCTATGAAAAGAACAACGATTCCCTTATCAACATCGTCATGCCTTAAAACTTACAGAGTAATTATTTATGACAATTACAAACGAGTACATGCGAACCAATTTGCCTAGAATATGTATATTAATGGAGAATAACTAAAGAGAAGTTGACGTTACTAAGCTGGAAATTCTCTAGCACGACGACGAGACGTATTTATTCGTGCATGATACACATTGGACCACGGTATGCATATTACAGGACATGCATTTGCATCATTGTCACGTACATGATTCATGACATGAGTTTTATAAGGAAGAAAGATGAAAAGCATTTTCAAAAGATGATCTTTGAAAGAAATGATTCCCCACCGGTACCGTGTGTGAGTATGAGATTGGCCAATATGAACCCACCAGATCAGGGTTAAGTAATCTGATACGAGGCCGTGCGGGTCCAGAATAATAGACCCGACAAGACGAGATGACGTATCGCCTCAGATCCGGGACATAGATCTGAACACGAGATCACGAGGCCGTGCGGGTCCAGAATAATAGACCCGACTTGACGAGATGACGTACTGCCTGAGATCCGGGATATAGATCTAAACACTCTATTGTTTTAAGACGATGATGATGATTTGGCGAAAAGCATGAAAATATCATATTTTATTTTTATCCCGATGCATTACACTTACATATGCATGCATGATGCATTCATGAAAGAACACGAGATGTCCAAAGTTGTAAGGAGCCCATAGATTCTATGTGATGACCCTTATTATGCTATTCACCAAATAAGTTGCAGTCCTTTGTTGTTATATTCAATTTTAGTGACAACTTTTAATCCCTGATTAGTATAGTATACTTGCTGGTGACGATGTCACTCACCCTTATTTTTCCCCAGAGGTTGCGGACGACAAAGTAGAGTGGATTGATGACGAACCCAGAGTTCCGTATCCGTGAGTATAGTGGAAGAGGGACAAACCTAGGAGACATGACCAGCCAGCTATGATGGACGACTGATTGTGTATTTGGAATGGAAAAAAATTTACTTTTGCGACTTTTGGTACATTCAGTATGAGATGTAAACTATGAATGATCGTATGGATGTTTTTATTTTGAAGTTTTAAATTCTGGCACGGTTTCGCTTAATTATCTACGTGTATGTGTGATAATCCGTGCATTATACCATGGATCATGACACGTATGAGACGACGCCTAGTACTCTCCTTAGTGAAGTACGGCAGGTGCACCGACTCCGGCGGGACTGGGGTGCGGGACGCTACAGGTGGTATCAGAGCGAAGGCTCCAGATCCGAGCAGAATATAGAATTAAGTTACGATTGTAGTCAATTAAGTTTGATCATAGAGCCAAGAATTAATCCTAGACGAGAGTTGACCTTAGAGTAGGGCGACTTAGACTAGCAAACTAGGGTGTGGCCCAGCGATATACCCTGATTAAATATAAATTTTGAATTATACCACAAGAACGCCTGTGCTCTTTTGATATGATGAGTTAATTTTGCTACTTGTTGCGATATTTCCATATTAAATAAAACCAACACCACCTACTAAAGATGGTACGACCCAGAGGGAGACTAGCTAGGGCTAGGCCCGAGGTGCAGGAGTCTCACTCACCTTCACTTGCTCAGGCTCCTCCACCCCCGCCTCCTCAAGACCAAAATCCACCACCAGATCAGAACGTTCCTCCACCACAAGGGCCTTTTCCACCCATGATGCCAGATATTAATGCTTTCCAGAACTTTTGCCAAACGGTCACCCAGATCGGACAAGTAATGCTGCAACAAAATAACCCCCGACCTCATGAGCTGCCAGAGATGATCAGTATTATTTCGAAAAGCTGAAGAGAGCCAACGTTCCGCCATTCGAAGGAAAGTCAGACTCTGATGCTACTGAGAAATGGCTTGACGAGGTAGAAAATTGTTTCGAACTAATCAGAGCACTAGAAGAAGTAAAGACTCAAGCAGTTAGACCGTTTCTGTTAGGGGAAGCCAACCAATGGTGGAAGGCTAACCTACAAGCCTTGCCAAGACCGATTTCATGGGAAAGGTTCCTTCAGGAATTTAACAAGTATTATATACCACCCTCTGCTAAACTGCGGAAAAGGCATGAGTTTGAATCCCTAGTGCAAGAATCTGGAATGACGGTTCCAGACTATGCTAATAAATTTATAGCTCTGGCAAGGTTCCAACCATCCACTATGAACGACGAAGAAACCAAGATGTTGAAATTTGAAAGAGGACTGAACCCCAGAATCCGAACATGGTTGGTTAATGCCAACCCAGCCAACTTCGGTGCCCTTCTAGATGCCTGCTACAGAATTGAAAGAGATATCATCCGCCATGATGAATTTAGTCAAAAGAGAGGTAGGGAGGTGTTTGGAAGTGGAGGACCCCGAAAGTCCGCAAAATAGAACCCAAAGAGCCCAGGACACCAAGGGAAGGGTCAATTTCAACACCGCCCCCAGAAGAATCAAGGACCCAATCTGCCATTCCCGACTGCTCTCATTATGGTAAGCGCCACATAGGAGAATGTTACATTCAGACTGGGAAATGTTTTAGATGCGGCCAGGGAGGACACATCTCTAAGAACTACACGAACCAAGGACCCACCTGCTATGGATGCGGGAAAGTAGGACATTTATCCAGGGAGTGCCCGAAAAAGGAGGACCAGCCGCAACAGCAACCACCAAAACCTCAGCGTCAGCATACCAACGCATGAGTTCATGCTATGACTGACGCAGCCGCTGAGGAAGCTAATGATGTGGTGACAGGCATTTTTAGAAAACCGTAATAATTTCTCCTCTTATAAAACTGCTGTTTTTTTGGGTTGCTTAGTAAGTGTTATATGATTCAGGAACTATCTTAGTGTGTTCAATATCTGCCAACGTGCTATTTGACAGTGGTGCTAGCCACTCTTTTATATCAAAGAGATTCGCGAAGAATATTGAGACCAACCCTACCTATAGTGACGCACCTTATAGGATCCAAGCAGCCGGGGAACAGGTGCTTGTAACTCACCATGTTTTCAACAATTGTGAACTCGAGATCGATAATCATCGATTTGATGCCGATTTGATTTCTATACCCATGATAGACTTCGATGTAATTCTCGGGATGGATTGGCTCTCCAAGAACCATGCCAACATTGATTGTAAGGAAAAACAAGTTACCTTTAAGAATCCCGCATATAAAGACATAAAATTTCAAGGAGGATCAAAGTTGTGAAAGGGTCCTAAGAACATTTATTTAAATGCGATCCGCGCTAATAAAGCACTAAAGAAAGGACATGAAGGACATCTTGTATATTCCATAAGCACTGATAAAGTCCCCTTAGACCTAACCCAAGTACCAGTAGTTCGAGAATACCCAGATGTCTTCCCAGAGGAATTGCCAGGTCTTCCTCCAGAACGAGAGATATATTTTGAGATCAATCTGATTCCAGGAGCTGAGCCAATATCTAAAGCCCCCTACAGAATGGCCTCTACAAAACTAAAGGAGTTGAAGGAGAAGCTACGCGAATTATTAGAGAAGAAACTGATCCGCCCAAGTGTTTCACCTTGGGGAGCTCCTGTACGGTTCGTTAAGAAGAAAGACGGAAGTATGCGGTTATGTATTGACTATAGGGAGATCAACAAAGTCACCATAAATAATAAGTACACTTTACCAAGGATCGACGACTTGTTCGATCAGCTTCGGGGGGCAAGGATTTTCAGTAAAATTGATCTTCACTCAGGATATTTCCAGTTGAGGATCGAGGCTGAAGACGTCCAGAAAACTGCGTTCATAACCCGTTATGGGCATTACGAATTTCTAGTAATGCCATTCGGACTGACCAATGCCCCTGCAGCATTCATGGATCTAATGAATCGAGTTTTTCAAGACCAACTAGACAAATTCATCGTAGTTTTCATTGACGACATTTTGATATATTCCTCGGACGAAGAGACCCATGCAGCCCATCTAAGGATCGCTCTGGAGATTCTACGAAGGAGACAACTCTATGCAAAGTTTAGTAAATGCGAATTCTGGCTACGGAGTGTAGCATTTCTGGGGCATGTGATATCTGAGGAGGGTATATCAGTAGACCCCAAGAAAATCGAGGCAATCACGGAATGGCCCAGACCGATAAATGTTACGGAAGTACGAAGTTTTCTCGGTCTTGCCGGTTACTATCGAAAGTTCGTGGTGGGATTCTCTCAAATCGCTATTCCTCTGACCCGGTGACCCAGAAGAAAACCAAATTTTAATGGACCTCAGATTGTGAAGATAGCTTTACTAGATTGAAAGGGAAGCTGACCTCGGCCCCAGTCTTAGCACTACCCATCCCTGGGGAAAACTTCGTCGTATTTACTGATGCCTCAAAGAACAGGTTGGGATGTGTGCTAATGCAAAAGGATCGGATGATTGCATATGCATCCCGACAATTAAAGCCCTTTGAACAAAACTACCCTGTACACGACCTTGAATTAGCAGCGGTGGTCTTTGCACTGAAAATATGGAGACACTATCTGTATGGCGAAAAATGCGAAATTTTCACGTACCACAAAAGTCTCAAGTATCACTTCACTTAAAAAGAACTAAACATGCGACAACGAAGATGGTTAGAATTAATGAAGAACTACGACCTATCAATTCAGTATCATCTGGGAAAAGCTAACAAGGAAGCTGATGCATTAAGTGGAAAAACAAGTCACCCACGCCAACCACCTCTACAACGTGACATGGAAGTGTTTGACCTAGAGGAGGTTGACTCAATTGAAGGCATGCTCACAAAATTAATGATAATTCCTTCACTAATAGACAGAATTAAAGAAGGGCAAGAAAAGGATGAAACCTTAAGGAAGATGAAGGACCGGGTACGAATGAAACCACTGAAGAATTCAAGGTTCGAGGCGACAACAGTTTGTGGTTCCGAGAAAGATTATGTGTACCCAATAACAAAGACATACTGAATGAAGTTCTTAAGGAAGCTCACAACACTCGGTTATCTATCCACCCTGGAGCAAATAAAATATACCAAGATTTGAAACAACGATTCTGGTGGCGTGGCATGAAAAGACAGGTTGCAGAATTCGTGGAAAAATGCCTCGTCTGCCAAAAGGTGAAGGCAGAACATCAGAAATGTGCTGGGTTGCTACAGCCTCTTGAAGTTCCCGAATGGAAGTGGGACCACGTTACTATGGATTTTGTTACAGATCTGCCCAGAACGAGAAGCGGATACGATACCATTTGGGTAGTTGTTGATCGCCTAACAAAGTCCGCCCATTTCATGGCTATGACGATCAAGGCGCCCATAGAGAAATTGGCTACGATGTACGTGGAACAAATTGTGAGTCTTCATGGAGTACCCCCTAAGTATTGTGTGTGACCGCAATCCTCGCTTCACATCACGATTCTGGAAAACTTTTCAAAAAGCAATGGGCACCGAGATCCACATGAGCTCAGCATTTCATCCCCAAACTGATGGCCAACCGGAAAGAACCATTCAGACATTGGAGGACCTGCTGCGATCCTACGTGCTTGACTTTGGGGGAAGCTGGGATCGGAGTCTCAAATTGGTAGAATTTTCTTATAACAATAGTTACCATCGGTCTATAGGATGGCCCCGTATGAAGCACTTTATGGAAGGAAGTGCCGATCTCCGCTCTACTGGGATGAAATAGGTGACAAGATTCTTACTGGACCCGATCTAGTGGAACAGACTCGAGAGAAAGTAAAAATCATAAAGCAAAAGTTACAAGCGGCCCAAGATAGAAGCAAGGTCTGGGCAGATGGGAAACGGCGACCATTAGAATTTCAAGAGAGGGAAAAAGTGTTTTTAAAGGTATCGCCGACAAAAGGAGTAAAAGATTTGGTATAAAAGGGAAGTTAAGCCCAAGCTTTATTGGGCCATATGAGGTTCTTGAAAAGATTGGGGAAGTTGCTTATCGACTCGCTCTACCGCCCACGTTATCTCAAATACATGATGTGTTCCACGTATCTCAACTTCGACGGTATGTGCACGATCCTAGCCATGTCATAAAGGAACAACCATTGAAGCTGGAAGCCGACACGACATATGAGGAAGAACCGAAAAGAATAAGTGATCGCAAGGAAAAGATATTACGAAAAAGATCAATACCGATGGTCAAGGTACAATGGAAGAATCATTCTGTAGAAGAGTCTACCTGGGAAATGGAAGAGCACATGAAGAACTTGCACCCTCACCTCTTTGACTAAGCCCTTTCAAGTTTCGAGGACGAAACTTACTATAAGGAGGGGAGGATGTTGTAACCCAATGGAGGACCCTATTTGTACTCATGATTTACAATGTAATTTAATTAATGATCATCATGTATATAGCACTTGAGAGTGGATATTGGATCAAGAGGAAAAGACCCAATTTTCGCCCAATGCCTTGTAAAATTCGGCCAACAGCCCAAGGAAGGCACACCCCTTTTGTTTTCCTATGTTATGACTATGCAAGTAAACAAATGGATAAATTAATGAGTGTGCTAAATAGATAAAAAGGAAGAAAGGAGAAAAATTAATTTGGTTGGAGCATTATGAGCCCCAACCGCCGGATTACTAAGGAAGAGGCCAATAAAGAAGGCCATCTTCCTATCATAATTAGGGATAACCTAACCAAGCCTAACTAACCATGATTAACAAAACGCAACCAAGGTTAGTTCAAAAAGTAACTATGATTGGGAAAAACTAACCTTGGTTAGTCCAAAAGTTACCAAGGTTACAAAGAGGGTCAAGGTTAAACCATCTTTTCCCCCATCCTTTTCCCCCTCAACGGCTAAACCTAGCCAAAAAGAAAGAGCATTCCCTCCAACCTTACATTTGAAACCTCTTAGACTACTCAAGAACCCTAAGAGCAAGAAGCTCTATCTCTTCCCTTTTTCCTTCAAAGCATTCGGCCAAGGATACAAGCAAGGAAGTCTAGGCTTTGCAAGGACTAAGGGATAGTAGGTAAGGATCTTAACCTCTTGAGAAATTGTTCACATCTTCATGATAAGAATGAAACTTATGAGACTATGTTCTTGTTCCCAACCGTGACCTCCCATGGTCATTAGGCTCAAGACCCAAGCTTTTAAGGATTCTAAGTTAGAGAAGCTTGGAAACCACTCAAGCTCCTTTTGGTAAATCATCTAGCCTTTTTCTAAGGGTACATTCTAGTTGAAGATGTAAACTAACCTTGCTCCTTTCCGAAAAACGATTAAAGGATTGGTCACAATAAATTTTATAGCAAAACTGGTTCCAGATTTCAGTTTTGTATCCACTCTATGAAAAGAACAACGATTCCCTTATCAACATCGTCATGCCTTAAAACTTACAGGGTAATTATTTATGACATTTACAAATGAGTACATGCGAACCAATTGGCCTAGAATGTGTATCTTAATGGAGAATAACTAAAGAGAACTTGACGTTACTAAGCTGGAAATTCTCTAGCACGACGACGAGACGTATTTATTCATGCATGATACGCATTGGACCACGGTATGCATATTACATGACATGCATTTGCATCATTGTCACGTACATGATTCATGACATGAGTTTTATAAGGAAGAAAGATGAAAAGCATTTTCAAAAGATGATCTTTGAAAGAAATGATTCCCCACCGGTACCGTGTGTGAGTATGAGATTGGCCAGTATGAACCCACCAGATCAGGGTTAAGTGATCTGATACGAGGCCGTGCGGGTCCGGAATAATAGACCCGACAAGACGAGATGACATACCACCTCAGATCCGGGACATAGATCTGAACACGAGATCACGAGGCCGTGCGGGTCCGGAATAATAGACCCGACTTGACGAGATGACGTACCGCCTCAGATCCGGGATATAGATCTGGACACTTTATTATTTTAAGACGATGATGATGATTTGTCGAAAATCATGAAAAGATCATATTTTATTTTTATCCCAATGCATTACACTTACATATGCATGCATGATGCATTCATGAAAGAACACGAGATGTCCAAAGTTGTAAGGAGCTCATAGATTCTATGTGATGACCCTTATTATGCTATTCACCAAATAAGTTGCAGTCCTTTGTTGTTATATTCAGTTTTAGTGACAAATTTTATTTAAGAAATGACCTTGCCTATTTTAAGTGATGATGCATATAGATCGAGGGTCTGACGACGGACAGGTATGCTTCTAATCTAGAAATTTTGGGGTTCAATTCTTGTTCGCACTTTCCCTTTTAATCCCTGATTAGTATAGTATACTTGCTTCACCCTTATTTTTCCCCAGAGGTTGCAGACGACAAAATAGAGTGGATCGATGACGAACCCAGGGTTCCATATCCGTGAGTATAGTGGAAGAGGGACAAACCTAGGAGGCATGACCAGCCAGCTATGATGGACGACTGATTGTGTATTTGGAATGGAAAAACATTTACTTTTGCGACTTTTGGTACATTCAGTATGAGATGTAAACTATGAATGATCGTATGGATGTTTTTATTTTGAAGTTTTAAATTCTGCCACGGTTTTGCTTAATTATCTACGTGTATGTGTGATAATCCGTGCATTATACCATGGATCATGACACGTATGAGACGACGCCTAGTACTCTCCTTAGTGAAGTACGGCGGGTGCACCGACTCCGGCGGGATTGGGGTGCGGGGTGCCACAAGAAAATTCCAATTTTGTCACATTTCCATACTAAAAGGTCCCAACTTGCATTGTTTGGCTTAAACACTTTATTAAACGTCAAGTACCCCTTTAGCATGTGGATTCGCAGGTTCTATCACATTTTAAAGTCATCCATACATTGCTTCAAAACAATTTGAATGATACATATATCATTCCATTGGCTATGCATATCATGTTCATGCTAAAATCAATTCTTGGTATGAGTGGTGTATACACACCCTAACCCCAAAACAGACCGTTCATACACATGCAAGGGCAAAAATCATATCTCCACGATGAACATATTAAGCCTAACACATAAAGCATACATCTTGTTCACACTTTACCCCACAAGTTACAATTTCTTACAAAGCTACATCCATTTTCACCCTTTTTTTTCATCCAACCGTCCCCCATACATGTAAAAGACAAGATCTTTGACATATTCATCTTAGATCAACCACATATTCATGCTTAAAGTAACAAAGATTCCACCTTTGAAGCAAATCTCACACATGCAAGCCTCTTTTCCTAAAGGCCGAAAGTTTCATGCATTAAAACTTAACATTTCACTTCTAAGATTAAAACTTAATAGCATCTAGATATTCAAGCATGCACTTTCACATCCAAGTCATGAGTATGTATAGTGTACTTGCCTTCTTCAACTTACTCCTCTTCTTAGCTTGAGATGTGCTGGGATTAGGTGAAGCTCTCTTCTTCTTCACACATGCATCCCACGGTTTTGAAGAGGATAAGAGAACAAATGTTAGTTCATCTTCTTAAGCGAAAGATGTACTAAATAGGGTTAGATGGACTCACTAAAATGGAGCTTGAGTAGTATTCAGGCCTCTTAAGACAAGCGCCTCACAAAAGCTTGAAAACTTTGGACCTAGTGACCTTGAAGGTCACGGTATAGGAGCAAGAAAAAGGTGAGCTTCAAGCTAAGTAAGATGTAAAAATTCTCTTGAGGAGTTGAGTATTTGATTACCTAAACCAACTTGAGCTTGGATGAATCATATGTCTCCTTTGTGCAACCTTGGCCGTGTGGTTTGGGGAAGGAGGAGAGAAAAACCTTCTTGCTCTTAGTGGTTCATTGATGGTTAGGGGAATGAGAGGATTCTATAATGCCTTTGGAATGAATTTTTCTTCTTAGGCTAAGTGTTAGCCGTTGGGGGATGTAAGAGGGAGGAGTAATGATTTACCATGGTAAGGTTATGTTGATTAACCTTAGTTACTTTAATTAATTAGGGTTACTTTATAACTAACTTAAGTTACTTTATTCCAATCATAGTTACTTTTAGGTTAAACTTGGTTACTTTAACCTCGGGGTTGATAAAAGTAACCATGGTAGAGTTCAAAAATCCTCCTTGGTTAACCACCTAGGGCCATCCGGCGGTTGGGGTCTTCAATGACCCTAACCATTCCTAATTTTTGTTTTATTAAGGTAATTATGTGGTGATTTCCTCCTTAATTGTTTTTCTCTCTTTTTCTTTTAAAATATGAAATTAGGGAAATCTTTGAGTCCTTTTTTTGGGCTAAGGCCGAAAATTTGGGTAATGTTGGGAACAATTTTGTCCATTGCCTAAAATTGTTTATTTGCTAATTGAGCTCACTAAAAAGGTGGCCCTTATGATTTTTCTTCTTAAAATCTCAAGAAATTCTACAAGGCCTTCTTTCTCCTTGTGGCCGAAATCTCCCAAACACTTGGAAGTGAATTGGGCCACTTCACATAGTCCAATATTCATGTTTGAATTTTTATATAATACTTTACTGAACATAAAAAAATAATCATCAATCTAAATAAATTGTGCTTGAAGATACAACTTTTCATAAATTTTCTTAGATAAGTCTCAAGTACAAGGGGTTCCAAGTTGGGTACAACATCCTCTCCCCTTTATTACAAGTTTCGTCCTCGAAACTTAAAAGTGTTAGTCAAAGAGGTGAAGGTACAAGTTCTTCATGTTTTCTTCCACCTCCCAGGTAGCTTCAACAATTGAATGATTTTTCCATTGCACTTTGACCATAGGTATAGATCGTCTCCTTAATGCCTTTTCCTTCAATCAATTATCCTTTATGGTTCTTCCACGTAAGTCACGTCGGCTTCAATCTTCAAAGGATGTTCCTCTATAACATTGCTAGGCTCGTGCACATACCGGCGAAGCTGAGATACATGAAACACATCATGTAATTGAGATAGTGATGGCGATAGTGCTAATCGATAAGCAACTTCTCCGATTCTTTCAAGAACCTCATAGGGTCCAATAAACCTTGGGCTTAATTTCCCTTTTATACCGAATCTTTTAACTCCTTTGGACGGCGATACCTTCAGGAATACTATCTTCCCAACTTGAAATTCTAACGGTCGCCGCTTCTCATTCGCCCAAACCTTACTTCTATCTTGGGCCGCTTGTAATCTTTGCTTTATGATCTTTATCTTCTCTCGAGTCTGTTCTACTAGATCAGGTCCGGTAAGAATCTTATCTCCGATTTCATCCCAGTAGAGCGAAGAACGGCACTTTCTTCCATAAAGTGCTTCATACGGAGCCATCCCTACAGATCGATGATAACTATTGTTATAAGAGAATTCCACTAGTTTGAGACTCTGATCCCAACTGCCCCCAAAGTCGAGTATACAAGTTCGCAGGATGTCTTCCAACCTCTGGATGGTTCTTTCTGATTGACCATCGGTTTGGGGATGAAATGCTGAGCTCATTTGGATTTCAGTGCCTATCGCTCTTTGAAAAGCTGTCCAAAATCATGACGTGAAGCGAGGGTCGCGGTCACAAACAATGCTTTAGGGTACTCTGTGAAGACTCACAATTTGATCCACGTACATCGTAGCCAACTTCTCCATCGGAGCCTTGATTGTCATGGCCATGAAGTGGGTGGATTTTGTTAAACGATCAACGACTACCCAAATGGTATCATGTCCATTCTTGGTTCTTGGTAGATCTGTGACAAAATCCATAGTAATATGGTCCCACTTCCACTCGGGAACTTCAAGAGGTTGTAGTAACCCAGCGGGTCTCTGATGTTCCTCTTTTACCTTCTGGCAAACAAGGAATTTCTCTACAAACTCCGCAATTTGTCTTTTCATGCCATGCCACCAGAATCTTTGTTTCAAGTCTTGATACATCTTATTGGCTCCAGGGTGAATAGACAATCGAGAGTTGTGGGCTTCACGAAGAACTTCATTCTTTATATCCTCATCATTGGGTACACATAGTCTTTCTCGAAACCACAAGCTGCTATCATTTCTGACCTTGAACTCTTTAGATGGTTTCATTCTCACCCGGTCCTTTATTTTCCTTAGGGTTTCATCCTTTTCTTGACCTTGCTTAATCTTGTCTATCAGCAAAGGGATCGATACCAACTTTACGAGCATGCCTTCAATGGAATCAACCTCCTCAAGGTCAAATTCTTCCATGTCATGCTGCAGAGGTGGTCGATGCAGATGGCTTGTCTTTCTACTCAGCGCGTCGGCTACCTTATTGGCTTTTCCTGGATGATACTGAATAGACAGGTCATAATCCTTCATTAACTCTAGCCATCTACGTTGACGCATGTTTAATTCTTTTTGGGCGAAAAGATACTTAAGGCTCTTGTGATCTGTGAAAATTTCGCACTTTTCACCTTACAAATAGTGTCTACATTTTTTTAGGCCAAAGACTACAGCCGCTAATTCAAGATCATGTACCGGGTAGTTTTGTTCAAATGGTTTTAGCTGTCGGGATGCATACTCAATCACTCGATCTTTCTGCATCAGTACACATCCCAGTCCATTCTTAGAGACATCACTATACACCACAAAATGTTCACCAGGAATGGGTTGTGCTAAAACTGGGGTGGAGGTTAGCTTCTTCTTTAACTCAGTAAAACTCTTTTCACAATATGAGGTCCATTCGAACTTGGTTTTCTTTTGTGTCAAACGGGTAAGAGGCATAGCGATTTGAGAAAATCCTTCGACAAACTTACGACAGTAGCCAGCGAGACCGAGAAAACTTCGTACCTCCGTAATGTTGGTCGGCCTCGGCCACTCCGTGATTGCCTCGATTTTCTTGGGGTCTACGGATATGCCATCCTCAGATATCACATGCCCCAGAAATGCTACGCTGTGTAGCCAGAACTCGCATTTACTAAATTTAGCGTACAGTTGTTTTCTCCGTAGAATGTCAAGGACGATCCTTAAATGGTTTATGTGGGTCTCTTCATCAGGTGAGTAGATCAAAATATCGTCGGTGAAGACTACCACAAACTTGTCCAGTTGTTCTTGAAATACTCGGTTCATTAGATCCATAAACGCCGCGGGGGCATTGGTCAGTCTGAATGGCATTACTAGAAATTCGTAATGTCCATAACAGATTCTGAATGTAGTTTTCGGGACATCCTCAACTTTGATCTTCAGTTGGAAATATCCCGAGCAAAGATCAATCTTACAACAAATCCGTGCCCCCTGCATTATGATACTCTTAGGTAGGGTTTATAATAGACTTATCACTAAAATAAAGTTTTGAATTGCTTACCCGAAGCTGATCGAACAGATCATCGATCCTAGGCAATGGGTACTTGTTCTTTATAGTGATCTTGTTGAGCTCCCGATAATCAATACATAACCGCATACTTCCGTCCTTTTTCTTGACAAATAGTATGGGAGCACCCCAGGGTGAAACATTCGGGCGAATCAGTTTCTTCTCTAGCAATTTGTGTAACTGTTCCTTCAACTCCTTTAGTTCCGCAGGGGCCATTTGATAGGGAGCCTGTGATATTGGCTCAGCTCCAGAGACTAGGTTAATTTCAAAAGATATCTTGCGGTCCGGAGGAGGACCCGGTAATTCTTCCAGAAAAAATCTGGATATTCTCGGACTATTGGGATTTGGGAAAGGTCGGAGGGTGTTTGATCGGCATTTATTGCATAAACAAGAAACCCTTCATGCCCTTTCCTCAACTCCTTACTGGCTCGAATCATATTTATATAAGCGTTCCTAGGGCACTTCTTCAACTTTGATCCTCCTTGAAAGGTCACGTCCTTGCGTGTGGGGTCCTTAAAGGTAAATTGCTTTTCATTACAATCGATGTTGGCAAAATTCTTAGAGAGCCAATCCATTCTAAGAATCACATCGAAATCCGTCATGTGTATGGGAATTAAGTCGGCATCAAAATGGTGATCATCGAACTCAAGTTCGCAGTTCCTGAAAACATGGTGAGACACAAGCACCTGATCCCCCGCTGCTTGGATCGTATAGGGTGCATCACTATAGGTTGGTTTATGCTCAATATTCTTTGCAAATTTCTTAGATATAAAGGAGTGGCTAGCACCATATCAAATAGCACATTGGCAGGTATTGAACATACTAAAATAGCTCCTGAATCATGCAAGATTTTCTAAGCAACAGTATTTGTAAAAATTTTAAGCATTGCATAAATTTCAGAATATACCTGCCACCACATCATTAGCCTCTTCAGCAGCTGCGTCAGTCATAGCATGAACTCACGCGTTAGTATGCTGACGTTAGTTCTTAGGTGGTTGCTGTGGCTGGGCCCCCTTTTCTGGGCAATCCTTGGCCCCGTGTCTGGTCTTCCCACATCCAAAGCACGTAGTTCCCTTATCCAGACAGTCCTTGAGGATGTGGCCCGCCTTGCCGCATCTGAAGCATTTCCCTGTCTGGTAATAACATTCTCCCACATGGCGCTTACTGCAATGAGGGCAGCTCAGAATAGCAGATTGTTGGCCTTGGTTCTTTGACTGGTTCTTTTGGGAACGGCGTTGGAACCGATTATTTCCTTGACGCCCTGGGCCCCTTGAAATTTGCTTAGCAGATTTGCGGGGCCCTCCGCTCCTGGATGTTTCCCTTCCTCTTTTCTGGCCGATCTCATCACGGCGATTGATATCTCTTTCTATTCTGTAACAAGCGTCCAGAAGCGCACCAAAATTTGACGGGTTCGCATTGACCAACCAGGTCCGAATCCTAGGGTTTAACCCTCTTTCAAACTTCAACATCTTGGTTTCTTCATCATTCATGGTAGATGGTTGGAACCTCCCCAGAGCTATGAACTTGTTGCATATTCAGTGACTGTCATTCCTTGTTCTTGTATCAGCGATTCAAACTCGTGCCTTTTCTACAATTTGACGGAGGGTGGTATGTAGAACTTGTTGAATTCCTGGAGAAATCGCTCCCATGGAATTGGCCTTGGTAGAGATTGCAGGTTGGCCTTCCACCATTGGTTGGGTTCTCCAAGTAGGAACGACCTGACTGCCTGAGTCTTTACCTCCTCAGGTGCTCTAATCAGTTCAAAACAATTTTCTACTTCGTCTAGCCACTTCTCAGCGGCATCTGAATCTGACTTCCCTTCGAACGGCAAAACATTGGCTCTTTTTAACTTTTCAAAGTAGTATTGGGCATCCCTGACCTACTCGTGAGGTTGAGGATTATTCTGTTGCAACATCACTTGACCAATTTGAGTGACTGTCTGGCAAAAATTCTGAAAGGCATTGATATCTGACATCATTTGTGGTAAAGGCCCTTGGGGTGGGGGAACGTTCTGAACCGGAGGTGGATTTTGGTCTTGTGGTGGCGGTGGTGGAGGGACCTGTGCAGGTGGAGGAGGAATAGGCTCCTGCACCTCTGGTCTAGTTCTTGCTGGTCTGCCTCTCGGTCACACCATCTGCAGTATGCAGTGTCGGGATTTTATTCAATTTGGGAATGTCATAATAAGTGACATAATTTAATTTATTCCAATAGCATTTCTGTTGGGCATGCACGTATATACATTATAAATTAAATTCTATGATTTGTCGTCAATTAGGGTTTTATCATTAGGTCGAACACTAATTTTTCCAGTCTAAGTTATCCTAGTCTAAGGTCAACTCTCATCTAGGATCAGAACTTAGGTCTAAGATCAAACTTAGTTGACTAAGATCATAACTTAATTCTATATTCTGCCCGAATCTGGAGCCTCACCTCTGATACCACCTGTAGCGCCCCGCACCCCGGCCCAGCCGGATACGGTGCGCCCGCCGTACTTCACTACGAAGAGTACCAGACGTCAGTCCATAACATAACAAAGTCCAGAGTAAATATGAGGACTTTCATGCTTACACGTCAACAAGTAAGCAAAACCGAGGCAGAACAAAAACTTTAAAATAAAAACATCAACGAAGCCATCATCAGTTTTATAGCCCAAGTCATAAAGTACAAAAATTCCCAAATGTAATTGTTTCCATCACAATTTTATAAACGATCATCGATCGCAACCATCTCGTCAAGTTTCCTAGGCCATCCATCTATCGCACTTCTACGGGTAAGGAACCCGAGGTTCATCTTCAATCCATTGCACTTTATTCCCTGCGACCTCTGGGAGGAAAAATAGGGGGTGAATGACAACGTCACCAGCAAGTAAACTATAAATAATCGTGAATTAAATAGAAAGTACATACAAGAACCGAACCCCAAAATTCGGTTTAGAAACATACCTGACTTTCCATTCAATACACGTTAGTGATCAACTCATAACATATCAAAGGTCATAACTTAACACGGATCATAACTTGTTAAAGAGCATAACTTAGAAAACATCGTAACTTATGAAAGTTCATAACGTATCAAAGATTGTCACTCAATAAGATCATAACTTAGGAGCTACCAAGTCATAACAACTTAGTCTAAGTGTCACGTACCATTATTCGATGACTCGTTGAATGCAACATGCATGAGTATGTATGTGTGATGCATCATGACAAAATGAAGATAGGATCCTTTGTTCTTTTCTTTCAAAACATTATCGTCAAGAAAACAAGAGAGTTTTCAGATATATTCACCCGGATCTGAGGCAGTCACTTATTCCCTTCGAATCTATTATTCCCGGATTCGGAGCGGTCACGTCATCACTTATCAGGTCTATTCTCTCTGGGCCTGAATGGTCAATATCAGGTCTATTCTCTCCGGGCCTGAACGGCCCATATCATCTGATCAATTAACACTGGATCTGGAACGGGTCCTTACTGGCCAGGAAACACACGATACCAGCGGAAAGCGTTCTTTTAAAACCAGGATCTTTTCTTTAAACGCTTTTTTCAACTTTCTTTCTCATAAAAGTCAGTTCCATAAATCATGTAAACGACGATGATGCAACGTATGACATGTATCATGCAATGCACTACATATACACATATGTACAACTTATTCTTTAGGCTGAAAAAATTTTCCAGAATTATCATTCCATATACATGGCCTCAAACCCTTGATTTTAGACCCACTATCATGAGTTCTTGTCATACATATGCATAAAAGTGTCTTTTCTATTCGTAATATATTTTCGTGATGATACGAGACATATAAGACACTTAATTTATTTAATTACGAAACAAGGGCTGCTGAATTTCAGCAATGCAGTGTTCTTTTTTTACCTTTCATATAAGCCCATTAATGCTTTATTTAATTTGGCCAAACTTTGGAAAACCACTGTAGACATGCCAATAATTAATGATCATAAGCCCAAACCATATAACTAAGCCTAAGCCCATTAAAACAAGGCCTTACAACAAGTTCTTTAATTCTGCCCAAAATTCCAGATTAGTAACGCCAACTTGACCTTGGTGATTACCCCTTAAAATAACCATGCTAAGTTAAGTGGTTTATGTAAAAACACTAACATATGTCTCAAGTAATTTCCATGAAAGTTTCACGAAATTATAATATCGTTAAAGGGGTCATTTATTCTTTTTCACAAAGAGGTTACCTGCTGAATTCTGGAACGACCAATTTTACTACGAATTTTATTGCAAACAAACCGTAAGTCTTTCTTTCGAAAATTCCAACTCTCAAACTAAGAAAACACATAGGGCTAGTATCCTGCCTAATTGCATTTTTCTAAGGTCCATTTCCGGGACAATTAGTATGTCACATACAATCTGTTCAATCCAGTAATTTCCAGCGTGACCAGTGTTACTAAAAATTCCATTAAAAATAAACCGTAACTCCTTTTAACGAAATTCCAACTCTCAAATTTACTACACACATAGGGCTAGTGTTATGCCAAAAATTAGCTAACTTGAATACTTCTAAAGTCTCTTTTCAGGTCCTACCAAACGACATAAAAATCTGTCCTGCTCTAGAAAATTCCAATTTTTGTCACATTTCCATACTAAAAGGTCCCAACTTGCATTGTTTGGCTTAAACACTTTAATTAAACGTCAAGTACCCCTTTAGCATGTGGATACGCAGGTTCTAGTACATTCTAAAGTCATCCATACATTGCTTCAAAATAGTTTGAATGATACATATATCATTCCCTTGGCTATGCATTATCATGTTCATGCTAAAATCAATTCTTGGTATGAGTGGTGCATACACACCCTAACCCCAAAACAGACCCTTCATCCACATGCAAGGGTAAAAATCATATCTCCATGATGAATGTATTAAGCCTAACACATAAAGCATACATCTTGTTCACACTTTAGCCCACAAGTTACAATTTCTTACAAAGCTACATCCATTTTCCCCCTTTTTTTCCATCCAACCGTCCCCCATACATGTAAAAGACAAGATCTTTGACATATTCATCTTAGATCAACCGCATATTCATGCTTAAGATAACAAAGATTCCACCTTTGAAGCAAATCTCACACATGCAAGCCTCTTTTCCTAAAGGCCGAAAGTTTCATGCATTAAAACTTAACATTTCACTTCTAAGATTAAAACTTAATAACATCTAGACATTCAAGCATGCACTTTGACATCCAAGTCATGAGTATGTATAGTGTACTTGCCTTTTTTAACTTACTCCTCTTCTTAGCTTGAGATGTGTTGGGATTAGGTGAAGCTCTCTTCTTCTTCACACATGCATCCCACGGTTTTGAAGAGGATAAGAGAACAAATGTTAGTTCATCTTATTAAGTTAAAGATGTACTAAATAGGGTTAGATGGACTCACCAAAATGGAGCTTGTGTAGTGTTCAAGCCTCTTAAGACAAGCACCTCACAAAAGCTTGAAAATTTTGGACCTAGTGACCTTCAAGGTCACAGTATAGGAGCAAGAAAAAGGTGAGCTTCAAGCTAAGTAAGATGTAAAAATTCTCTTGAGGAGTTGAGTCTTTGATTACCTAAACCAACTTGAGCTTGGATGAATCCTATGTCTCCTTTGTGCAACCTTGGCCGTGTGGTTTGGGGAAGAAGGAGAGAAAAACCTTCTTGCTCTTAGTGGTTCATTGATGGTTAGGGGAATGAGAGGATTCTAGAATGCCTTTGGAATGAATTTTTCTTCTTAGGCTAAGTGTTAGCCGTTGGGGGATGTAAGAGGGAGGAGTAATGATTTACCATGGTAAGGTTATGTTGATTAACCTTAGTTACTTTAATTAATTAGGGTTACTTTATAACTAACTTAAATTACTTTATTCCAATCATAGTTACTTTTAGGTTAACCTTGTTACTTTAACCTTGGGATTAATAAAAGTAACCATGGTAGAATTCAAAAATCCTCCTTGGTTAACCACCTAGGGCCATCCGGCGGTTGGGGTCTTCAATGACCCTAACCATTCCTAATTTTTGTTTTATTAAGGTAATTATGTGGTGATTGCCTCCTTAATTGTTTTTCTCTCTTTTTCTTTTAAAATATGAAATTAGGGAAATCTTTGAGTCCTTTTCTTGGGCTAAGGCCAAAAATTTAGGTAATGCTGGGAACAATTTTGTCCATTACCTAAAATTGTTTATTTGCTAATTGGGCTCACTAAAAAGGTGGCCCTTATGATTTCTCTTCTTGAAATCTCAAGAAATTCTACAAGGTCTTCTTTCTCCTCGTGGCCGAAATCTCCCAAACACTTGGAAGTGAATTGGGCCACTTCACATAGTCCAGTATTCATGTTTGAATTTTTATATAATACTTTACTTAACATAAAAAAAATAATCATCAATCTAAATAAATTGTGCTTGAAGATACAACTTTTCAGGAATTTTATTAGATAAGTCTCAAGTACAAGGGGTTCCTAGTTGGGTACAACAACGTCTCTACTTCTTCTGATCACGTTGATGATAGGGACACGGATTCGGATAACGAAGATCTAATATTATTGGCTAAAGGCTTAAGAAAGTTTATGATAAAGTCATTTAAAAACAAACCTAAGGCTGCTTCAACTAAGAAAGCTAAAAATAACAATAACGATAAAGAAATTAAATGCTATAAATGTGGAAAATTTGGACATTCATCCTATGACTGTCCAAAAAGGACAAACCAATTAACAAAAACTGTGACAAAGACTAGACAAAAACTAGGCCCGTCTCAGAACCTAAGAAAAGGAATACAAGAAGAGCTCTCAAAGCCTCCACATGGAGTGATTCATCCAATTCTGAGAATGAAGAAACCGAAGAGGAAACGGCCCAAGTATGTTTTGCATCCAAAGCATCTAGTAAGGTACATTCTGACTGCGATTCTGATTCTGAACCTTCTTATGATGATTTGTTTAGTCAATATCTTGATTTGCATAAATTCATTCAGACTCTTGTGAAAGAAAAGATACGTTTAAATTGAAGACAAGAAATTGTTAGAATCTCCTATTACAAATCTTGTATCTCAATTAAATGATTCAAATTAGGAGTTGTTTAGCATGATAAATTCATTAAGGTCTAAAATTTCATCCTTGACATCCGAGAACAATGTAATGAAAGCCGAGATCTCAAATTTGAGATCAGAAATGCTGACCTAGAAAAGACGGTAAAACAATTCGATGCAGAGACTTGCATGTTAGATCGTCTTATTTCTTCTCAAAAGCATGAAAATGACGAAACCGGATTGTGGTATATTGAAGGTAATAAGGTAGAAAACAAGTTTACTAATTTTGTTCTATCTTTATATAAGCAACCGCTTGTATTTAAGACAATTGTACAGTCTAAGAAGACGTCTAGTGTACAACCTATTATATCTCATTGCATTCCTTTTTTTTCATCACATGAAAAGTATAATCATGAACCATATAGATATGAAAGAAAACCTTTCATGTATATGGGACATTCATACCATACCAATGCATCTAGATCATGCACCATGCATAAAAATAGAAATGCATATCAAAACCGAAAACCATATTATGTTTACAATGATGCATTCAGCCATATGCCAAATAGGAATTATCATAACACATTATATTGCTTTTTCATCTTTCTTCTCACCTTTTGTAAGAACATGAAAGGTCACCAAAGTTTAGGTACCAAAAGTGTAGTGCCTTGCACCCGGGCTATGCCTACGCACGGTGCACCCGTCGTACTTCACTGAAGAAATTGTTGAGAAAAAGAGTTCGAATGATTTACAAATGTAAGATTTAAATAGTACAAGTTTACAAAATGCATGACAAATTTATTACTTGACACGTTTTTCTGATATACATGCCTCATATGCTTTATATATATTGTTGCCGTACTAACAAGCCATGAGGCATTGAAGCTTACATCATATGGCAGACATTTGTTGTCTTTGAACTATTTTCAGGTGTCACCATTAATGAACTAAACTAGTTCATCAAGTGAAGTACTTAAGTTAATGAACTAACTAGTTCATTAAATGGAGATATATTTGGACAAGGCTTGATGGCAACAAACTGAAAAATGGAAAGTCTCTTCATTCATTCCATTTACACGCCATTTATACATATTATATATATTTATATTTTTGCTAAAAATGCACAATACACATATATTCCGACGTACTACCGACACGTTACATGTATTACAAACGTACGTCAACGTCACACCACTATATACACCTGATATTTATGAGTATATTCAGGTGTTATATCATATGATATAAGTCATGGTGATGACAAAATTATAACGACATGTTACAATGTTATAAACCGAAAATTGTCATATCGAGTGGCAACCGAAACTTCGCCAACATGTCACGTACTTGCCATACAAAGATGGCCAGCCCATATACTTTAAAAATAGCCAAAAATTTCGTGGCTCACATGTTAAAATCAGCCATGAAATTATTCCATGTTGGTACACACAAATCACCAATTTAGGCCAAATTGTGGAGATTTCAAATGCAAAGTTTAAGGAACATGGGGCGCCTCTTTAGGTCAACCATTAGAGATGAATATCTAATTTATTTTATATATATTATTTGTGACATAATATATTTATAACATGTGCAAAAAGTTTGAATTTAGTTGGAGAAAAATCGCATAATCGACGAAAGTCAAAAATTCGGTTTTATATGAACATAACACATGGAATGTTTTCGGCATGACTTGTAACATGCATCTAGACAATTTTTACACATTCAAGACATGAGAAAGTGTTCTAGAAAATTCAAATAAAAGCTGATTGAAATTTACCTTATATGTGTGATTATTGTGCATTATTTGACAAAGTTTACCAAAATGAAATTCATCACATGTACAAGTCCTCTTACATGCCATTTGCAGCCTTGATGGAGCCTATGTGGAGCTTATTTGGCATCTTAATTGGTGGAGAATATTCCACACAAGGTTAGTGACATAAATGAGGGAGCTACACAAGGTAACAATTCAAAAATTTTGAAAATGTAACACATGCTGAAAATTCAGCATGTGCAACTAGTGCTGGCCAATTTTAGGCTAATTATGGTGGCTAATTGACATCCCAAAATTGAAGGGATTGAATGATGATTATTTGACAACATTTTGAATTCTTTTTACACATGTTTTATGAGTTATTTTCAGATTTTACAGCTCATCAAATGATGACATGTTGGACAAATCATCAAGTGCCAAGTAAGCAAGACCAAGTCATCCCTCCAATCATAGTGTGCCAAGTGAGCAAGATGGTGTCATATATACAAAAGGCAATCTTCCAAGGACATTAAAGAGATTTCTCAGGAAGGAAGATAATCTAAGGGGGGCGGCCAATTTTGAATGAAAAGAGTAGAGTAGAGCAAACAAAAGCAAGACAACTCTCATTTTCTCTCAAGTGCAAAAGGATCTTCTACTCTCTTCTTCTTCTTCTCTCAAGCCTATTGTTCATATATTCAAAATATTGTACAGGCTTTGATTATGCCACCATACATGTTTCATTTTTTGTAAAAAGGTTAATTAAGGTGTGATCAAACCTTCACTCGTTCGGTGGTAGTGTTCGTGATCTGTGTGCTTGATTGTATCATTTGTAAAAGGGTGGAGTTGGTGGGTAACTCCAGCAACCCTTGTGGTAAGGTGTTATATTGTGTTTAGTGGTAACCGCGTAAGGTGTCCTCGAAGACTAGAGTAGGTTGATTTCACCAAACCAGTATAAAATCCTTGGCGTCTTTACTTTCAGCACTTTACTTTCTGTTTCCAGCATTTTGCATCAAATTCTTTGCAAGAGTAAAAATAGTAAACGAATTTCAAAAATCATAAAATTTTGCAAAAAACATAGCCACACCTCTTAGTTTTCATTTGGTGCAGGTTTCAACCCATTTGGATAAGTATAAGCCAATGAAACTTGAATATATCTTAGACTAAAGCAATCTCATTTTTAGAGTTGTAAAGTTTGAGAACATCAACGTGATTGACATACTTCTCAAAGGAAATTTTGTAAACTGTTTCAACCCATTGAAATTCATATATTGAGGGTATTGTCATTAAATTTTCAAATCATTTGGAGTGACAAATTAATTGGAATAAAATTTTCAAGTCGGAGTACAGTTTCTGGCAGATTCGTACAGTCTGATAAAAAACGTATTTTCAAGGGGTTAGGAGTGGTATTTTAGTCGAAAGTTTTTAGGAGATACTCAGAACATCTGCGAGTAGATTCTCACCGAATTTCATAATTTCTGTAGGTCTCTAACTGGGTCGTTTAATTGTTTCAAATCAGGATCTGAAAACACGAAATGTTTTCAGAAGTGAGGTTTTTGGTTAAAAAGTTTTTAAAAACCAAATTTTCCGCACCCACTATTCAACTCCCTCTTCTAGTGGTGTTATGCAGGTCCTACATAAAGTACAAGGTGTCGATGTGTTACCAGTACTATTCCATAATTATGACATGGACTACTGATGAAAACATCAAACAGTGGTAATAAACGAGCAGAATTTAAAACATTCAACAACCAACCTCCATAGCGTCACATATAATACAAACCACAAAATAAAGTCTCAAAGGGTTCCAAAGAGTCCATAATACAGTGACAAAATATCAAAGTCCGAGTCGCCAGCATCTCTCATAGATAAGGCATCTGCAGCTCATCCTCATAGTACTCTATCTTGGGCTCTTGAGGCTCTGAAAAATGATAAATAAAGATTGAGTGATAAAATCACCCAGCAAGTATCCCATAAACCACCAGAACATATTAGAACAATAAATAAGACATTAAACGCACCGGTGTAAGAATTTAATGAAAATTTCATACCTGTCGGATGAAGCTCTATGCTAATAAATCCTAGCAAAACTATAACATACCATTCCATACCATAACTTGGTATCTACTTATCACAAACAATCCTTTACATTCTACGAGCTGAGGTTCGTGCAATGCAATGCAGTACGAGGATGTATGGGACAGAATAGAACAGAACTATGCATAACAGATCAGAACAGAACATAACAGAACGGAACAGAATGTAATAGCCATGGTCTCTACTTTTTTCCGTAGGAAATGAACATCTACTACGAGTGATTCTGTCAGAATAATACCCCATATGAGTTAGAACAGAACAATACCATATGTCAGTAAGAACAGATCATATACTCCATAGGGTCTACTGGTATCGCAACGGGACAACCGGGCAAAGCAGAACATATACCTCACACGGGTCTATGGGCTACGGTGATTGGACAACCAGACAAAATAAAACATACACCACATAGGTGTCTACCGGCTACCACAATGGGATGACCGAGGCATAAAAGAACATAAACTAGAATCAATCGCAAAGACAGAATGTCCAATACGGGGTTTTAAGACTGTTTTTTCTTTCTTTTTTAAAAATAGAATTTTATTTTAGAAAAATGTGTGAGGACATGAATATGATGCATAATGCAGTACGTAATGAGTTCTATGGACCCGAAGTGTCCCTACGATCATATCCAAACAGTTTAGGGTCATAACTTATTCATAACGCGACACTGAAAATTTCAGCTTCGTACCGTAACATCTTAACCCCTCGTTTTAGCCCTAGGAAGGTTCATTTACGAGAAATCTTTAATCAATTTACTAATTTAGGCCTATTATAACTTATACATGCATTGGAAATGGTGTTGGTTGGTTTTAAGGTTCGAAATGAAACTCTTTTTGATGACGTGCCGAAACAGTCCACTTTTCTGTTCCTAAGCACATAAACGGCATCCAAAATATTTCTCATGTCTTCCTTTTTCCCTTGCCATCCTCTAATAATCCTAAGACTTAATTTTACTTAGCCCTTAACCTTCTCGTTCGTCAATTTAACCATGAACAAGTCCGTATATTTGAAACAATTTCTTACGATAATCTAACGAACATAACGACTTTCCTTTCGGTAGTTCCAAGCCTTTCCTTGAGCCTTCTAACCACTCCTAGTGGTTATAACTTCAAGCACTTCTTCAAAATTCCAAATAAACGTATCCAAATGTTAAAACCACATAAATATGTTCCACAAAAAGAGCTATACAAAATAGTCCCATAATTGCATATATTTCATCATAGCAAGTAACTTAAAATCCTTAAAACTTATCAAACATAGTCATATGCCAAAACAGTCTCTTAACCATAAATTTTGGTGAAACTTAAGTATCAAAATAATTTCCAAACCACACTTAATCTATAGAAAACGAAGCAATTCATTTCTCCCTACTACAAGGCAAAACTGTGGGGTATGGAGGACAACATACCTTCCAAGTTGACTTCTTTCCCCCTTAACATATGTCCTACCCTTCAAGTGACTTATCCCCTCAATTATTGGTCTCTTAGTCATGTTTTAAAATTCTTAATACCATTTCTTTGTCACTCATAGGTCAAGGAAAAAGCATACCAAACAGACCTTAAACTTATAGCATCCAAGTAGAACTTTACCATTTATGTGCTATCTAGAACATTCAAGTAACATAATGAAGGTGAATCATCCCATCCCCCTAAAGCTCCTCAAAGCCGTGGGTAGGGGATGAGGGAGTCTTATAGTTTTCAACTCATTTCACCCCACAAGGTGGGTCGTTAGCCTAGATACTAGAATATCTCACAGGGTTCATTCACATGCTTCATAGTGATTCTTACCAAAAATTCTAGCATGATATGTTTATCATATGAGCTCAACAAAGGAAAGATTGAAGACCTACACATGTCTAAACGTCTCATTTCAAGTTCATCAATAGTTCAAGGGAGAATCAAGGGGTACTTGCCTCTTTTTCCCAAAGGTAGAGTCTTTGATACATGTTCTTCTTAAGAGCCTTGAGAGTCACCTTCTCCTTCCTATTGTGACACATGGTTTGCACACATAGTGAGTGGTGAACAAAAATCCTTTGAAGAAGGATGTAAAGGCTTAAAAATATGTGAAAGGTCTCACCTTGATGAAGCGTCTTAATATCCTACACCTCCTAGGGTTCCTTCACCCTTTGAGCTCAAAGGTACTCCTATGGTGACGGAGGAGGGCCACGGCATTGGGGGGTTAGGGAAGAAGGGTTACCTTAAACTTGCTTTAAACTTAGAGGAATGGAAATTTTATTTTTGAAGATTAGTGTTAACCTCAGACAATGATGGAATAAATTTTGAAACCACTTGGTTATTTGCTCTTGTTTTCTTTACTGATTGCCAAAAGTTGGGTGTAGTTGGAGAGTTGGAATAGTGCTTAACAAGATTGGTGTTGTGAAGTGTTTTGAGTTTTGTTTTGTCTCAAGGGGGTGGCCAGATTTAATGGGGCAAAGAGGACACAATGATTACCTTGTTGCATGCATAGAATAGGTTAGTAAATATGGTGGGATATTTAATGATATGAAAGCTTTTGTCTCAAGATCATTCTAGAACATGAGATATTTTGGAGGGTTTTGGAGGGAGGGTGGCCGGTCGTTTAAGGGGTGTTTCGGTCACTCTCCTTCCTCTTGATTCCCTAAAGAAATTTCCTTTTCTTTCTCTTTTTTGGGTAATATTTAGGAAAAAAATGATTATTCAATTAAATAAATTAAGATAAGCATAAAATAATTTTTACCACCACTTGAATATCCAGAAATTCATATTACAAGACTTGTGCGATTAGGAATTACATTTACGGATAGGGCGGGTACAACATCTTCCTCCCCTTATAGAAAGTTTCGTGCCTGAAACTTTATTAGAATAGATACAGATATTGCTCTTGCATGCATTTCTCCAGCTCCCATGTCGTTTCCTGCTCTGAACAGTTAATCCACTGCACCTTTACGAGTATGATGGAGCACTTCCTCAGAACTTGTTCCTTCCGATCCACTACCCTGATCATCACTTCCGCATAGGTAGCATCTGTAGAGAAAAAGGGGGTTTGAGTGATTTCAAAATACATGATTTAAACGTGTTACAAAGAAATGCATGGCATATTTTATGACATGACACGCACTTGAATAAAACTTGCCTTATATAGTTCATACATAATGTTGTTCTACTAACGATCCATGAAGCTTTAAAGCTTACATCAAATGGCACAAATTTGTTGTGTTTGAACTATTTTCAGGTGCCACCATTAATGAACTAAACTAGTTCATTAAGTGAAGTACTTAGTTAATTAAACTAAGTAGTTCATTAAAGGAAGAAATATTTGGAAAAGGCACCAAGGCAAAAAGTTGAAGAAAGGAAAGTCCTCCACACCCCTTTACACGCCATTTACCATATTTATATATATATTTTCAGATTTTTTTAAAAAGGCACATACACATTTATTCCAACGTACTACCGACACGTTATATATTTTACGTACGTTAACGTCACACCACTATACTTAACTCATATTTATGAGTATATTCAGGTCTTCTATCATATGATATAATTCATCGTGATGATAAATTTAATACAACACGTTAAAAGGTTCTAAACCGAAAATTGTTGTATCGGGCGAATACCGAAACTTTGCCAACGTGTCACGTAATTGACATATATAGATAGCCAGCCCCTACACTTCAAAAATGGCCACAAATTTCGTGGCTTACATGGTATGTGCATCCATAAAATCATTCCATGTTGGCACACACAAATCACCCCACATTAAAGCCAAATTGTGGAGATTCCGATTTCAATTTTGTCATATGGTTTAGGCGCCACTTCAATCAGCCTTATGAGCTGAATATTAAAGTTTAATTTATGTATATTATGTGTAACATAATATATATAACATGTGCAAAAAGTTGGAACTTAATTAGAGAAAAATCGGGTAATCGATAAATGTCGAAAATTCGGTTTTCTACGTATACGACACATGAAACATTTTTGGCATGGCATATAACATATATCTAGACATTTTTACATACTTCATACATTCTAAAGTATTCTAGAAAAGTCAATTAAGGGCTGACTGGAATATACCTTGTGTGTATAATTAAATGTGCACTATTTTATAAAGTTTGCGAAAATAAAATTCAGCGCATTTATAAACTATTATACACGCCTATATCATCATGATGGAGCTTATGTGGAGCCTTGTTGGCAACTTGATTGGTCAAGAATAAAGCATGCAATGGTGGTGACTTAAAGAAAGGAACTACAAAAGGTAACATTTCAAATCTTGTCACAATTGTAACACATGCTGAAAATTTCAGCATGTGCATATGGCTGGCCAATTTTTATCCCTTAATGAGCAATATTTTACTTCTTCAATTAACTGAATTAATTGGGAGATAGTAAGGAAGTATTTTGAATATGTTATGGAATTAAAATGGTGATATCCTTGAATATCACACATGCTGAAAATTTCAGCATGTGCGAGAATGTATATGGCTAAATTCTAGGCTACATTGGTGACCACTTTTTATTCTAAAATTGATGAAAATATTGTGTACTAAATGGTGATTGAATTCTTCTTTAATTTCAAGGATTAAATCAAAGTAAACTTGGCAATATTTTGAATGAAATGCAAATGTTACACATGCTGAAATTTCAGCATGTGCATAAGTGTTATGGCCGATATTTTGGATGGTAATTTGGAGAAAATTGTCTTGCTAATTATGTGGGATGATTATATGCTTTAATGGATAATTGGCACATGCTTTTTGAGGTGTAATTTCAGATTTAATGATCATCCAATAAGGAGATGCCAAGTAAGCAAGGACATGTCACAATGATGCAGCACACTCTTCCAAGGACTTAGAAGATAATTTTCAAGAGGAGAATAGCATCAAGGGGGCGGCCACAATGTTAAAAGGAAAGGAAGAGAGCAAAATAAAAACAAGAACAAGTCTTGCAATTTGAAGCATCAAAAACATGTTCTAGCCTTCTCTTCTACACTCTCTTTCTTTCTTCTCTCTAAAAGCCTATTGTACTCATATTCATATACTTGAATAGGCTTCATAGAGTATACCACATACTCTTTATCATTGTAAAATATTGATCAAGGTGTGATCAATCTTGCACTTGCAAGGTGGTGGTGTTCGAGACAGTTGTATTCTCATACAAGGTTTGTAAAGGGTTGGAGTTGGTGTGTAACTCCATCAACTCTGTGGTAAGGTGTTCTTTGTGTTGTGTGTTTAGTGCTAACCGAGGAAGGTGTCCTCGAAGACTGGAGTAGGTTGTTTATAACCGAACCAGTATAAAATTCCTGGTGTTATTTACTTTCAGTTTCAGCACTGTTTATCATTCTTAATCATGTTGGTAAAAATAGTAAACAAATTTCAAAAATCACAAAACTTTCCAGAATCATATCCACACGTTTTAAGGTTCTTTTGGTGTAAGTTTCAACCCTTTTGGATAAGTATAAGTCATTCAAACGTCCAAAGTTCTGAGACAAGTGCAGTCTGCTTTTTCAGGCTTGCAAAGATTGAGACTTTGATCGTATTTGACTAACTTCCCAAAAGAATTTCCAAAACTGTTTCAAACCATTTAAATAAAACTAATAAGGGGTTAGTCTTTAAATTTTCAGAGCATTTAGAGTTACATACAAATAGGAACAAATTTTCAAATCAGACTACCGTTTCTGGCAGATTTGCGCAATCTGACCATCAACGATTTTTCAAGGGGTTAGAGGTTGAATTTTAATCTGAAATTTTTAGGAGATACTCAGAACATCTGAGGCTAAGTTTTCTCCAAAGTTCAGAATTTTTGAAGACCTGCAACCCAGTTTTCAAAACGTTTTAAAACTGGTCCTAAAAACAGAAACTATTTTCAAAGTTGAGTTCTTGGTTTAAAACTATTTTAAAAACCACATTTTCCGCATCAACTATTCAACCCCCCCTTCTAGTGGTGCCTTGCAGATCCTACAGCATCTTCTTGAATCTACAACATCCAAGCCGAACTCTTCCATTTCGTGCTCCAACGGGGGTTGACGAGGATGACTTGACTTTTGACTTAGAGCATCCACCACCTTGTTCACTTTCCCTGGGGGTACTGGATGGTGAGGTCATAATCTTTAATCAACTCAATGCAACGCCGTTGTGCATGTTTAGCTCTCTTTGAGTCAAGATATACTTTAGGCTCTTATGATCTATATAAATCTCGCATTCTTTGCCATATAAGTATGCCTCCAGATCTTTAGAGCGAAGACAACAGCTGCAAACTCCAAGTCATGAACTAGATAATTTTGATCGTAGGGTTTCAGCTGCAGAGAGGCATGTATTACAACTTGGTCTTTCTGCATTAGCACGGATCCCAGACCAATTTTTGGAGCATCACTGTAAACTATAAATCCATCACCGAAGATAGGTTGTGCCAGAATTGGGGCAATGGTCAACCTCTCCTTAAGCTCTGCAAGGCTCTGTTCCCAGTCAGGGGACCACTTTAATTTAGTTTTCTTCTGGGTCAACCTTATGGGTCGGACTGCTATCCATGAAAATCCTTCGACGAACTTACGATAGTAGCCGGCAAGACCAAGGAAGCTCTTGACTTCTGCTACACTAGTTGGCTTTGGCCACTCAGTTATTGCTTTGACTTTTCTCGGGTCAACAGAGGTACCTTTTTCTGAAATCACATGCCCTAGGAAATTCACGCTGTGTAAGCAGAATTTGAAATTGCTGAATTTTGCATATAACCTCTCCTCGCATAGGATGCCTAGTAACTTCTTCAGATGTTTAGCGTGCACCTTTTCGTAGGTTAATGGATCAAGATATCATCGATGAACACTACTATGAATTTATCCTATTTCTCTCGAAAGACTGTGTTCATCAGGTCCATGAATGCAGCTGGGGCATTTTTACGCCAAAGGGCATACCGAGGAACTCGTAGTGTCCGTAACAAGTCCTGAACACATTCTTAGGCACGTCCAAATTTGTAATCTTCAATTGATAGTAACCTTAGCACAGGTCTACCTTGCTGTATACTTGGGCTCCCCATAGCTGATCAAACAGGCTGTCTATCCTTGCCATCGGGCACTTGTTTCTGATAGTGATTTTATTGAGCTCACGGTAGTCGATGCATAACCGTGATCTCCCATCCTTCTTTTTCACGAAGAGCATCGGCGCTCCCCACAGAGAAATTCTCTGTCGGTTGAACTTCTTCTGAATCAACTACTTCAATTGCTCTTTGAGTTCCTTCAATTTTGCAGGCGCCATTCTGTATGGTGCTTTTGATATGGGCTCAGCCCCAGGGTTTAGATTTATCTCGATCTCTACCTCTTGATCCGATGCTAGTCCGTGCAGCTAATGCGAAAGGACAGCAGGGAATTCACGTACTACCGGAACTTGATCGAGGGAGGGCAGGTTCTGATTCGTACTCAAATCATACACTAGAAATCCATCATTTCCCCTCTTCATTAATTGGTATGCTTGGGCAGCAGTCATATAGATGTTCTTTGGATTCTTTCTCAACTTGGTGTTTCCCTAAATCTGTTCTACGTTTCCTAGACTAAGGCTATCTCTCACGTTAAAATCATGTCTTAGGGCTCTAAGATTAGCACTTAGTTCCTATGTTATGCCATGAATCTAGAGCTTGGGCTCTGATAGCAAATGTAGCGCCCCGCACCTAAGCAACACCCACGCATGGTGCACCCGTCATACTTCACTTAGGAAAGTACAAGGCGTCGATGCGTTACCAGTACTATTCCATGATTACGCCATGGACCACTGATGAAAACACCAAAAAGTGGTAGTAAACAGGAAGAATTTAAAACATTCAACAACCAACGTCCATAGCGTCAACCACAAAATAAAGTCTCAATGTAGCGCCCCAGCATGATACTGGCATCGAAACCAGTGCACCTGCCGTAGTCTACTACGAGGACTACAAATCATCAAAGCAGATCAAGCGCACGTCATTCATGACGTAAGATAAATCAGCGGAAACGTCATAAAATTTAAAACTTCACCAACATCAATGTAACCAAAGAAATACAGCGGAAATAACATGTGTTCAGTTAACGGTCTAACATATCCTCCAGTACAACATGCTAAACATCGAGTCTTCCAACCTAAAGAGAATGATCATAAATCTATATACTTCCATGACCCTCATCCCATTGAGCCCACTCGCCATCAACTTCGACAAATATCATTTCGTACTCTGGCTCACCTGAAAAGAAGATGGAGTATCTATTCTTAGCGAAAAACATCGCCAGCAAGTAACCCGTCTATACACCTTACGGGATCACACACGACGTGTTACCGATGTATTAGTCATTGCCCAAAATAAGGTGCTCGGGTTAGCAAATAGCATCTTTATAACAATTCCTCAAAACCAATAAATCACATAAATGATATGCGGATACAAGAACAAAAAGGTAACTAAAACAACGTACCACATAAATAGAATATAAGCTAGTCACATTTCTTGCATGTCAAATCTTATGCTTCGTGTATCATGATGCATGTACTTCCTCAAAACCACACACAGAACCCATGCATACGACTTCTTTCGTAAATATGCTATGCGTGTCATTTCACAAAATTTTTCATATTCTTCACGTAGCAGAACTTTATACCCTGTGGGTGATCAGTCCACAACAAACAGAACTTTATACCCCGTGCTAAAAGGTCCACGACCCCATCACATATAACTTTATACCCCATGCTGAAATGTCCACGCCCCATTACATATAGCATATATCCGTGCTGATAGGTACACGGCCCCATAAAACACTTTGTACCCTACTGTTGATTCACAGGTCACGCTTTTATACCCTACTTTCGCAGGCATGACTTTTATACCCTGCGATCAACCAGCAGCTGTAGTTTGCTTTTCGAAAACTTTAATCTTCTCTTGTAAACATATGTTCTTTCGCAAAGCGATTCTCATGTCAAATGCAAAGTTTTCAAGTCATGACTGCTCATGCAACTCCATATCAAACATGTAACATACATACACATGTTACATATAAAATACATGATCTTGCCCCTCAGACACTCCATGCTCGTACCTTTCTAAGTCTGTTTGTATCACCAACTCAGTTGGGATCCAATCATGCCCTTACTTAATCAAACTTAACATCTATCCCTCAAATACACCTCAAATACCCTTGCATTTTATGATCAAGGAAGAGAATAGAGTTATTACACATACATAGGGCGCCTAATGGGTCAAAACGACTTCCAGTACACTTGGAATGCCTACTTGAGGCGCCTAAAGTGACATGAGGCGCCTATACTAGGCGTTCAAAGTGTTCGGGAATGTGCTGGTATACATCGAATGCCTACATGAAGCGCCTTATGTGACATCGAACGCCTTTGGAGGTGTTCGAAGTGTTCTGGAATGTGCTGTGACACATCGAATGCCTACATGAAGCGCCTTATGTGACATGAAGCGCCTAATGTAGGTGTTCGAAGTGTAAGAAGATGCAATGGGACACATTGAACGCCTACTTTAGGCGCCTAATGTGACTTGAAGCGCCTAAAGTAGGTGTTTGAAGTGTTTTGACGGTTCTAGAACTGCAATTTTCTGCAGTAACTTCTTCCCATCGCCTTCCTCCTTCACCCCTTTTATGTTTAACACTTCAAGATCCATTTGAACACCTAGATTCATCATGCTTAACACATAACTAACATGAGTTGATTCTCAAACATGTAAAATAGTATCCACTCTAAACCTTCTCTCACCCACAACTTTCGATAGATATCTTCAAACATTCCAACACAACAAGTCTACAACAATGCCAACATTCATCCTTCAACTCCCTGCAAATACTCTCAAAACATCTAAGGTGTAGTTACCAAACTTAAGAACTTATACCAAGACAATGAACACATCACGAATAACACTTTTATGGGCATATTTAACAACAAAGATCACAACATAACCATTTTCAGATATTAGCCCAAAGAACATGACTTTACTCAATCAACAACAACAATTACATATAGTAAAGCATTTAACATAACAAATCAAGTTACTAATGTGTGGTCTGGATTTTCACTTTATAAGATCATAGGGCCTATAGAATCAAAGTTTGCGTAAAGCGTATAGAAAGATTACTTGCCTTTGTTTCCAGATAGTCTTACGAGTGTATTGCAGGATTTCAGGGAAGGTTGAATCGAGATTGGCTGCTTTTTCTTCCTTTTCTTCTTCTCTTCTTCTTCTTTCTCCTTTCTCCTTCTCTTTTCTCTCTAGGTGTTTTTTCCTTCCTCTTTCTCTGTTTTTAACCGACCCCTTTAGGCTAATGGGGAGTTATACCAACTGTTGTGTAACTCCCCTACCTTGTAGTTGGGGGTAATTTTGGTAATTCTTCCTACTTCTTTTAATTCCAAATTTTAACCCCTTTCTTTTCTTCTTCTACATTTTATTTAACTCATGCAATTACTTAAATTGTATTTAAGTTGTTTCTAATTATTTACTATTGGATGTGGAACTTACGAGGTATGACATTTGACCCCCCTTACAAAAAGTTTCGTCCTCAAAACTTACATACCTTAGTTGAAGAGCTGAGGATACTTCTTCCGCATGTGTTCTTCGAGTTCCCATATGGCCTCGCGTTCCGTGTGGTTACTCTATTGAACCTTCACATAAGGGATCACACGATTCCTCAACACTTGGTCCTTTCAATCTACAATCCTCACGGGTATCTCTTTGTATGTAGCATCGCCCTTGAGTTCTAAAGGTTGGGCTTCAAGCGCATGGCTTGGATCCGTCACGTACTTTCTTAATTGTGACACGTGGAATACGTTGTGAACTTGCGCCAACACCGGAGGTAATGCCAATCTATATGCTAAAGCTCCTACTTTCTCCAGTATTTCATAGGGACTAATAAAACAGGGACTTAGCTTGCCTTTGACTCCGAACCTCGTGATACCCTTTGTAGGTGACGCTCTTAAATAAACATTCTCACCTACATTAAACTCTAATGGTCGTCGCTTAAAATCCGCCCAACTTTTGTTGCGATCCTGAGCCGTGTTGAGTCTTTCCCGAATGATTTTCACTTTCTCTAGCGTCTTCTCCAATAGCTCAGGTCCGGTGATGGTCCTCACGCCGACTTCATCCCAGTAAACCTGAGACCTACACTTTCTTCTATATAACGCTTCGAAAGGAGCCATATCAATTGCACTATGGTGACTGTTATTATATGAGAATTCCATTAGCTTCACCATTCCATCCCAACTCCCTTTGAAATACAAGACGCAAGCCCTTAGCATATCTTCTAAGGTCTGAATAGTCCGCTGGAACTTCTATCAGTTTGGGGATGATACGCCGTACTCAACCTTAATTCTGTGCCCATGGTTTTCTGAAATGCTGTCCAGAACTTAGAAGTAAATCGTGGATCTCGATCGGACACTATACTCATGGGAACTCCATGCATGCTGACAATACTATCCATATATAGGTTTACCAACTTGCCGAGAGACGATTCACTTGCGATGGGTAGAAAATGTGCAGACTTGGTTAAACGATCCACTATAACCCAAATCATATGATGTCCATTTCTCGGCTTTGGTAAACCCGCTATGAAATCCATCGTGACATGTTCCCATTTCCATTCTGGGACCTCTAACGGCATCAGTAAACCACCATGCCGTTGGTGTTCTGCCTTAACTTATTGACAAACTAAACACCGCTCTATAAACTCCGCAATATGTCTTTTCATTCCGGACCACCAATAATATTGCTTGAGATCCTTGTACATCTTGGTGCTACCAGGGTGTATGGATAACCTTGAGCTGTGAGCTTCTTGCAAGATTTCCCTTCTAAGTCCATCTACGTCAGGCACACACAACCTTCCTCTGAACCATAGGCTCCCGTCCTCTTTGATCTAAAATTCCTCAACCTGATCATGTTTCATCCTTTCCGTTATCTCACTTAGGGTCTTATCATTCTTCTGAGCCTCTTTTACCCGATCAATCAAACTCAGTGTGATGGTCAATGCTATCAATACGTTCACCGTGGAGTCAATCAAATCCAAACAGAATTCTTCCATTTCTCTTTCCAATGGTGATTGTCGCGCATGGCTGGACTTCCTGCTTAATACATCCACCACTTTATTGGCCTTTCCTGGGTGGTAATGGATGGTCAAATCGTAGTCTTTTAGCAGTTCCAACCATCTCCTCTGTCTCATGTTTAATTCTTTCTGAGAGAATAAATACTTTAAACTCTTATGATCCGTGAATACCTCGCACTTTTCTACATATAAATAATGCCGCCAGATCTTCAAGGCGAACACAACTGCGGCGAGTTCAAGATTGTGTGTCGGATAGTTTTGCTCATAAGGCTTTAGCTGTCTTGAGGCATATGTGATGACTCGTTCATTTTGCATCAAAACACAACCTAAAATAAGGAATTAGACTAAACTTAATTGGTATACAAAATCATAACCTTATGCTACAGTTTACATACCTAAACCATTATTCGATGCATCGCTATAAATCACAAACCCATCAGTTCCAGAGGGTTGAGCCAATACTAGGGCTGTGGTTAATCTCTTCTTAAGCTCTGTGAAGCTTTGCTCGCATTCCGCCGTCCACTCAAACTTAGACTTATTTTGAGTAAGGCGACTGAGAGGCACTGCTATCCTTGAGAATCCCTCGTCGACAAACTTTCTATACTAACCTGCTAGACCAAAGAAACTTCGCACTTTGGTGACATCAGTAGGTCTAGGCCATTCCGTGATAGCTTCCATGTTCTTCGGATCCACAGCAATCCCTTCCCCGGATATCACGTGGCCCAAAAAAGCCACAATTCTTAGCCAAAACTCACACTTGCTAAACTTAGCATACAGTTGTTTCTGCCTTAAGATACCTAGAACGGTTCTCAGATGCTCAGGGTGAGTTTGCTCATCAAAAGAGTACACTAGAATATCGTCTATGAATACCACCACAAACCTATCCAACTGTTCTCGAAAAACAGTATTCATAAGGTCCATAAAGGTTGCAGGGGCATTTGTTAATCCAAACGTCATCACCATAAACTCGTAGTGGCCATATCTCGTGGGGAAGGCTGTCTTTGCGATTTCATCGACCTTCACTCGCAATTGATGATACCCTGATCTGAGGTCGATTTTAGAAAAGATCTTGGCACCCTTGAGCTGGTCAAACAAATCCTCAATCCGCGGAAGAGGGTACTTATTCTTGATGGTAATTTTATTCAACTCACGATAGTCGATACAAAGACTTATACTACCATTCTTCTTCTTCACAAATAAAACAGTTGCTCCCCAAAATGACACACTAGGGCGGATAAACTTCTTGTCCAATAACTACTGCAATTGTTCTTTTAGCTCTCTCAACTCTGCCGGGGCCATTCCATAAGGGGCTTTAGAGATGGGTTCAGCTCCTGGAATCAAGTTTATCTCGAACTTGACCACCCTTGGAGGCGGCACTCCTGACCATTCCTCCGGAAACACATCAAGAAACTCATTAACCACTAGATTTTGCTCAATAGTTCGTACTTCCTGAGTAACATACATGGCATACAATAGAAATCCATCAGCACCTTTCCTTAAGGCTTTGCACGCTTGTGCAACGGACATATATACCTTCTTGGGAGCCTTCTTTTGTTCCGCATCTCCTTGAAACATTACCTCTTCCATCTTAGCACTCTTGACTGTCACTTTCTTCAATCGACAATCAATATTGACGTGATACTTGGCCAACGAGTCCATTCTTAATATAACGTCAAATTCATACATCTGAATAAGGATCAGTGTTGCAGAGAACGTTTGTCTTTCAAACTCTAATTCGCAATCCCATTGCTGCTGGTATGAAACCATAATTTGATCTCCGGCCGCTTGAACACGGTATGGAGTTTCTAACCACTCAGGCAGACTATCAAGGTGCTTAGTGAATCTCTTTGCTACAAAGGAGTGGCTTGTGCCACTATTGAAAAACATGTTGGCAGGTGTCTTATTTACTAAAACCACACCTGCTACTACATCGGTAGCCTCCTGCACATCAGTGTCTGTTATGAGATGTACACGGGCATTTGCTCATGGCTTCACCCTCGGCTGCTGAGCCGTTTCTCTCGGAGTATTTTTCTTCATTTCCGGACAGTCCCTAATCATATGACCCATCTGTCCACATCGGCAACATGCTCCCGCAAGCTTTCTACATTCGCCGACATGATTTCTATTGCAGTGTGGGCAAACTCCCACAGCCTGTTGAACCACTGGATTCTGCACTGGGGGTCTCTGAAAATTCCCGACTGGACCCCTCTTCGGAATCTTGACCCAACGTCCGGGTCTGCCACCAACTCTAACCTCCTCTCTTGGCCTCTTGCCTCTATTAGACGACCCCTCACTAGATGCTCTTGCCGCCACCCTGCGAAAGTCACTCTCAACGCAGAAACACGCATCCAACATGTCCTCGTAAGCTTTCATACCTGCTTTCACTATTGCCGACTGTATCCTTGAGTCCAAACCCCTCTCGAACTTTGTCATCCTAAGGCGATTATCAGACATAATCGCAGGGGCAAACTTACCCAAAGCATGGAAACGATCTGCATACTCCAACACCGTCATCCTTCCTTGCTCCAATCTATCAAACGCTCTTATCTTGTCCAATATCGCAGTCTCTGGCACGTAGTACTTCAAGAAAACATCACAGAAATATGACCATGAGATAGGTGGGTTCATTCTCAACACCATTCCAGCCCACCCATTCATTAGCTTTGGCACAAAGAAGGGGTGTGGTCACATCTACCTTTATCTCTTCAGGCACTTGCACTAACCGGAAACATTTCTCCACCTCAGCCAACAGTGCTAGGCCTCCTCAGGATCAGTACATCCTCCAAACTCCAGAACTCTCATCTTCCTCATCTCTCCGTAGAAGAACCAGATATTATGCTGCGGTGATGGAGGAGGTGGAGGCTGCTGCTGCTGAGCAAACCCTTGGGCGATCACCGTTAGTGCATCAGTGAGCACCTGGGGTAAAGCCACTTGTGGTGGCTGGTTCTCCTGTCCGTTGTCAGAGTTTCCTGTGTTATCTCTTCTTGGAGGCATTTTCTCTGAAAGGTCAGCATTCCATTAGCAATCAGTTGATACAAGATGTTACTGAAAGCTTGAATGCGTAAGGATGGGTGGGGTATGAAATAAAAATATTAATACGAAATAAACGCGCTCGCACACACCGAACCTTGATCATACTTAAACTCTAGAGAAATCGGCACTTATAACTAAGGATCAAACTTAAGGGAAAATCATATCTTAAATGGCTAAAAGATCATGAACCTTAGTTTCTGATATATATTTGAAGCCTAGTCTCTGATATCACCTGTAGCGCCACAACCCGATACTGGCATCAGAATCAGTGCACCTGCCGTAGTCTACTACGAGGACTACGAAGTGTCAAAGCAGATCAAGCGCACGTCATTCATGACGTAAGATAAATCAGTAGAAGCGTCATAAAATTTAAAACTTCACCAACACCAATGTAACCAAAGAAATACAGCGGAAATAAAATGTGTTCAGTTAACGGTCTAACATATCCTCCAGTACAACATGATAAACATCGAGTCTTCCAGCAGAAAGAGCATGATCATAAATCTATCTACTTCCATGACCCTCATCCCATTGAGCCCACTTGCTATCGTCTTCGACAAATATCATTTCGTACTCTGGCTCACCTGAAAAGAAGATGGAGTATCTATTCTTATCAAAAAAACATCGCCAGCAAGTAACCCGTCTATACACCTTACGAGATCACACACGATGAGTCACAAGTGTATAAGTCATTGCCCAAAATAAGGTGCTCGGGTTAGCAAATAGCATCTTTATAACGATTCCTCAAAAAAAATAAATCACATAAATGATACGCGGATACAAGAACAAACAGGTAACTAAAATAACGTACCACATAAACAGAACATAAGCTAGCCATATTTCTTGCATGTTAAATCTTATGCTTCGTGAATCATGATGCATGTACTTCCTCAAAACCACACACAGAACCCATGCATACGACTTCTTTCGTAAATATGCTATGCGTGCCATTTTAAATTACTTTTCATATTCTTCGCGCAGCAGAACTTTATGCCCTGTGGGTGATCAGTCCACAGCAAACAGAACTTTATACCCCGTGCTGAAAGGTCGACGGGCCCATCACATATAACTTTATACCCCGTGCTGAAAGGTCCACGACCCCATTACATATATCATATATCTGTGCTGATAGGTCCATGGCCCCATAAAATACTTTATACCCTGCTGTTGATTCACAGGTCACGCTTTTATACCCTGCTTTCGCAGGCGTGACTTTTATACCCTGCGATCAACCAGCAGCCATAGTTTGCTTTTCGAAAACTTTAATCTTCTCTTGTAAACACATGTTCTTTCGCAAAGCGATTCTCATATCAAATGCGAAGCGTTCATGTCATGATGCAGGATGTTCATGCAACTTCATATCAAACATGTAACATGCATACACATCTTACATATCAAATACATGATCTTGCCCCTCAGACACTCCATGCTTGTACCTTTCTAAGTCTATTCGTATCACCAACTCACTTGGGATCCAATCGTACCCATACTTAATCAAACTTAACATCTATCCCTCAAATACACCTCAGATACCTTTGCATTTTATGATCAAGAAAGAGAATAGAGTTATTACACATACATAGGGCGCCTAATGGTTCAAAAAGACTTCCAGTACACTTGGAACGCCTACTTGAGGCGCCTAAAGTGACATAAGGTGCTTATACTAGGCGTTCGAAGTGTTCAGGAATGTGCTAGTATACATCGAACGCCTACATTAAGCGCCTTATGTGACATCGAATGCCTTTGGAGGTGTTCGAAGTGTTCTGGAATGTGTTGTGACACATCGAACGCCTACATGAAGCGCCTTATGTGACATGAAGCACCTAATGTAGGTGTTCGAAGTGTACGGAGATGCACTGGGACACATTGAACGCCTACTTTAGGCGCCTAATGTGACATGAAGCGCCTAAAGTAGGTGTTCAAAGTTTTCTGACGGTTCCAGAACTGCAATCTTCTGCAGTAACTTCTTCCCATCACCTTCCTCCTTCACCCCTTTCATGTTTAACACTCAAGATCCATCTTAAGAGCTAAATTCATCATGCTTAACACACAACTAACATGAGTTGATTCTCAAACGTAAAATAGTATCCACTCTAAACCTTCTATCACCCACAACTTTAAAAAGATATCTTCAAACTTTCCGACACAACAAGATGCCAACATTCATCCTTCAACTCTCTGCAAATACTCTCAAAACATCTAAGGTGTAGTTACCAAACTTAAGAACTTATACCAAGACAATGAACACATCACGAATAACACTTTTATGGGCATATTTAACAACAAAGATCACAACATAACCATTTTCAGATATTGGCCCAAAGAACACGACTTTACTCAATCAACAACAACAATTACATGTAGTAAAGCATTTAACATAACAAATCAAAGTTACTAATGTGTGATCTGGATTTTCTCTTTATAAGATCATAGGGCCTATAGAATCAAAGTTTGCGTAAAGAGTATAGAAAGATTACTTGCCTTTGTTTCTAGATAGTCTTACGAGTGTACTGCAGGATTTCAGGGAAGGTTGAACCTAGATTGGCCGCTCTTTCTTCCTTTTCTTCTTCCCTTCTTCTTCTTTCTCCTTTCTCCTTCTCTTTTCTCTCTAGGTGTTTTTTTCCTTCCTCTTTCTCTGTTTTTAACCGACCCCTTTAGGCTAATGGGGAGTTATACCAAGTGTTGTGTAACTCCCCTACCATTTAGTTGGGGGTAATTTTGGTAATTCTTCCTACTTCTTTTAATTCCAACTTTTAACCCCTTTCTATTCTTCTTCTACATTTTATTTAACTCATGCAATTACTTAAACTGTATTTAAGTTGTTTCTAATTATTTACTATTAGATGTGGAACTTACGGGTTATGACACCCAAAGTGTTCCAAAGAGTCCCTAATACAGTGACAAAATATGAAATTCCTAGTCGCTAGCATCTCTCATGGATAAGGCATCTGCGGCTCGTCCTCACAGTACTCTATCTCAGGCTCCTAAGGCTCTGAAAAATGATAAATAAAGAGTGATAAAATCACCCATCAAGTATCCCATGATCTATCGAAACATATCCAAACAATTAATAAGACCTTAAACCCACCAATGTAACAATTTAATTAAAATTTCATACCTGTCGGATGAACCTCTATGTTGATAAATCCCATCAAAACTATAACATGCCATTCCATACCATAACTTAGTCTCTACTTATGACAAACAATCCCTTACCTTCTACGAGCGGAGGTTCATGCAAGGCAATGCAGTATGAGGATATGCGGGAAAGAATAGAACAGAACTATGTAGGGCAGAACAGAACGGAACAGAACAGAATATAATAGCCGTGACCTTTGCTTTTCTCTGTAAGAAACGAACGTCTACTACGAGTGATTCCGTCAAAATAATACCCCATATGAGTCATAACAGAATAATACCACAGGTGAGTCAGAACAGATCACATGCCCCGTAGGGTCTACCAGCTACCACAACGGGACAATTGGGCAGAATAGAACATATACCTCACGCGGGTCTACCGGCTACCACGATGGGACGACCAGACAAAACAGAACATACATCTCATAGGGTCTACCGGCTACCTCGATGGGATAACCGGGCAGAAAAGAACATCAACCGGAATCAATCGCAAAGACAAAACGTCCAATACGGGTTTTTAAGACTGTTTTTCCTTTCTTTTTTAAAAATAGAATTTTCTTTTAAAAAACATGTCAGGAAATGCATATGATGCATAATGCAGTTTGTAATGAGTTTTGGGGGCCCAAAGCGTCCATACAATCGTATCCAAACAGTTTTGGGTCATAATTTATTCATAACGCGACGCTAAAAATTTCAGCTTCATAGCATAACATCTTAACCCCTCGTTTTAGCCCTTAAGCAGGTTTATTTACCCGAAATCTTTCATCAATTTACTAATTAGGTCTATTATAAAGTATCCATGCATTGGAAATGGTGTTGGTTGGTTTCAAGGGTCGAAACAGGACTCTTCTCCATGACATGCCAAAGCAGTCCATTGTTTCGGTCCTAAGCACATAAACGGCATCCAAAATAATTCCCATATCTTCCTTTTTCCCTTGACAGCATCTAATCATCCTAAGACATAATTTTACTTAGCCCTTAACCTTCGCGTTAATCAATTTAATTGTGAATAAGTACTTATATTTCAAGCAATTTCTTAAGATAATCTAATGAACATAACGACTTTGCTTTTGGTAGGTCTAAGCCTTTCCTTAAGTCTTCTAACAACTCCTAGTGGTTATACCTTCAAGCACTTTTTCAATAGCTTCAAATAAATATATCCAAATGTTAAAATCACATAAATATTTTCCACAAAAAGTGGTATAAAAAACAGTCCCATAATTGCACATATTTCATCATAGCAAGTAACTTAAAATCCTTACAAGTTATCCAACATAGTCATATACCAAAACAGCCTCTTAACCATCAGTTTAGGTGAAACTTAAGTATCAAAAAAATTTCCAAACCACCCTTAATACATAGCAACTGAAGCAATTCATTTCCCCTACTACAAAGCAAAACCGTGTGGTATGGAGGGCAACATACCTTCCAAGTTGACTTCTTTCCCCACCTTAATATATATTCTACACTTCAAGTGACTTATCCCTTCAATTATTGGTCTCTTAGTCATGTTTTAACATCCTTAACACCATTTCTTAGTCATTCATAGGTCAAGGACAAAAGCATACATAACAACCCTTAAACTTATAGCATCTAAGTAAAACTTAACCATTTATGTGCTATCTAGAACATTCAAGTAACATAATGAAGGTGAATAAATCCCATCTTCCTACAGCTTCTCAAAGCCATGGGTAGAGGATGAGGGAGTCTTATAGTTTCAAATCATTTCACCCCACAAGTTGGGTCATTAGCCTAGATACTAGAATATCTCCCTATGTTCATTCACATGCTTCACAAAGGTCATCATAGTGATCCTTACCAAAAGTTCCAGCATTGTATATTTATCATATAAGCTCAACAAAGGCAAGATTTAAGACCTAAACAAGTCTAGACATCTCATTTAAAGTTCCTCAATATTTCAAGGGAGAATCAAGGGGTACTTGACTCTTTTGCTCAAAGGTAGAGTATTTGATACTTGGTATACATAAGAGCCTTGAAAGTCACCTTCTCCTTCCTATTGTGACATACAGTTTGCTCACATAGGGAGTGGTGAACAAAAATCCTATGAAGAAGGATGTAAAGGCTGAAAAATGTGTGAAAGGTCTTACCTTGATGAAGCTTCTCAATGTCCTACACCTCATAGGGTTCCTTCACCCTTTGAGCTTGAAGGTGCCCCTATGGTGATGGAGAAGGGCCATGACATTGGGGGGTTAAGGAAGAAAGAGTCACTCAAACTTGCTTTAAACTTAGAGGAATGGAAATTACATTATTGAAGCTTAGTGTTTACCTTAGAGGATGATGGAATAGATCTTTAAACCACTTGGTTATTTGCTCTTGTTTTCCTTCCTGATTGCCGAAAGTTGGGTGTAGTTGGAGATTTTGAAGAGTGCTTAGGAAGATTGGTGTTGTGAAGTGTTTTGAGTTTTGTTTTGTCTCAAGGGGGTGACCGGATTTAATGGGGCAAAGAGGACACAATGATTACCTTGTTGCATGCATGGAATAGGTTAGTAAATAGGGTGGGTTATTTAAGGATGTGGAAGCTTTTGTCTCAATATCATTCTAGAATAGGAGATATTTTGGAGGACTTTGGAGGGAAAGTGGCCGTCCCTTTAAGAGGTATTTTGGCCACTCTACTTCCCTCTTGATGCCCTAAATAAATTTCCTTTTCTTTCTCTTTTTTGTAATGTTTATGAAAAAAGATTATTCAATTAAATAAATTAAGGTATGCATAAAATAATTTTATTGCCACTTGAATATTCGGAAATTGTTATTACAAGGCTACGATTAGGAATTACATCTACGCCAGGGTGGGTGCAACAAAAAGGTATTCTTACAAAGGGTTGAACTAGTAACCCCTTAAGGACCCAAAATATAGGGTACCTAAATGATTGTTACCCATTGCAGGGATCACATAAACCGAAATATATATCAAATAAGTGGTTCCTTAATAGAGGTTGTTCAAGACACATGACGGGTGATCAGAGCTTGTTCTCAAAATTGAAGAAGGTTACAAAAGGTGGATCAGTAACCTTTGGAGATTACAACGAATGCAGTATCATTAGAAAGCGAACAATCGGAAATCCAAGCACTCTTCCGATCTCCAACGTGTTCCTGGTAAGTAACTTATTTTACAATTTGCTTAGCATTTCACAATTTCTTGATAGTGGTTTTGATGTGTGTTTTTCTTATCCATATTGCAGCATTGTTAATAAAAAATGGAGAAAATGTATTAAAAGAAAAAAGGGAATGGAATATATTTACTTTAATTGATGGATGACATGTTAGATGATAACGTAAAATGTTTTATGTCAAATGAACCAAATGTGAATTAATGGCATAGACTTTTGGAAAAAAATTGGCATCCCAAGTCTTGAAAAACTTCAACGTACGAATATAGTACGAGGAATTCCTGAAATTGATTTGGCAACTTCAAGATGTGTGAATCTTGTATTAAAGGCAAACAAACACGTGAGTCTAAGCATGAGATTAGCACATCTAGAGTCTTGGAATTATTACATATTGATTTTTTTGGTCCTAGTTGCTAGAAGCCTTGGTGGACGACACTATTCATGTGTTACCATTGATGATTTTGCTCATTATACATGGACTTTATTTCTTGTAAATAAAGATCATAGTGCCGTTGAGATTGCTAAATTAATAAAACAACTTGAAAATGAATATGGTATAAATTTGAAAAAGATTAGGAGCGATAGAGGCGGCGAATTTAAAAATAAAGATATGGTTGCTTTTTGTGAAGAAAAAGGTATTAAGCATGAATTTTCACCACCTAGAATGCCACTATTAAACGGTGCAGTAGAAAGAAAGAACATGACATTACAAGAAATTTCAAGAACCATGCTTTGTGAAAATCAATTGCCTAGATTTTTGTGGGCAGAAGCCGTAAATAGTTCATGTTGCATAATTAATCGTCTATCAATTAGAAAGAAAATAAACAAAACACCATATGAGATTTCAATTGATTGCATGCCAAAGATTGATTATTTTCTTGTGTTTGGATGCAAATGTTTTGTATTAAACACAAAAGATAATCTAGAGAAATTTGAGTCTAAATATATTGAATGCATCTTTGTTGGATATTCTGTGAATTCTAAAGCGTATAGATGCTATGATCCTGTCACTAGACAAATAATAGAATCTACTCATGTGAAATTTAATGAATTTGGTGAACTTGAAATAAATAAAGAATACGATGATGATTTTGAACTAAAACCTTTGTTGGATGATATAGAAGAAAATATCATAAATGATGAGTATGACACACTAGAAATGCATGATCACTTAGAATCACATGAGAACTTAGAAAACAATCAACCAAAATGACATAGATATCACCCACACAACCTCATTATAGGCGATATATCTCAAGGTGTACGACCACGTAGAAGAATAGATCAAGATGAAATCAATCAATTCCATGTTATGATTTCTGAAACAGAACCCAAGAATGTGCTTGATGCTTTGAATGATTCTTCTTGGATTGATGCTATGCATGATGAATTGAATCAATTTACTGGAAATGATGTATGGGATTTAGTATCCCGAACACAAGATAAAACAATAATAGGCACAAAATGGGTGTGCAGAAATAAAATGAATGAGGATGGTAAAGTCGTTAGAAATAAAGCTAGACTTGTAGCACAAGGATATAATCAAGAAGAGGGAATAGATTATGAAGAGACATTCACAGACATAACACTTTTAGAAGCTATACGATTATTACTTGCCATTGATTGTATAAAGAATTTTAAACTTTACCAAATAGATATAAAAAGTGCATTCTTAAATGGCTTTATACACGAGGAAGTTTATGCAAAACAACCACCCGGATTTGAGGATATAAAATATCCTAATCATGTGTATAAGTTAAAGAAATCATTATATAGTTTAAAACAAGCACCTAGAGCTTGGTACGATCTACTTGCTACTTTTGTTTTAGAAAATGGATTTAAAAGAGGAACCATAGATAGCACTTTATTCGTGAAACAAGAAAAATTGGATTTTCTTATTATTCAAATTTATGTTGATGATATTGTTTTTGGATTTACATGTCATAAGTTAGTAGAAGAATTTGAAACTTGCATGAAATCCAAGTTTGAGATGCCTATGATAGGTAAACTAAATTATTTTTTTGGCTTGCAAATTAAGCAAACTAGTAAAGGAATATACATAAGTCAAGTAAAATGCATGAATGGCATGATTAAGAAGTTTAATTTTGAATAACTGAAACCATCTACCACCCCTACGAGTGTAGCCACTAAACTTGATAAAGATAAAAATGGAAAAGATTTTGATAATGCATTGTATAGATCTATGATAGGTTCTTTATTTTATCTTACTTCTAGTAGACCCGATATCATGTTTGGTGTGTGTATGTGTGCTTGTTTTCAAAGCACTCCAAAAGCCTCACACTTTAATGTTGTAAAAAGGATATTTCAGTACATTAAGCACACTCCCACGTTAGGACTTTGGTATGGTAAAAATTGTGAGTTTAACTTGCATGCTTATACTGATGCGGATTATGGAGGATGCAAAATAGATAGAAAAAGCACAAGTGGTACATGTCAATTTATCGGTAATTTATTGATATCACGGTTTTTGAAAAAGCAAGCTAGTGCAGCATTATCCACCACTGAAGCAGAATACATGGCCCTAAGTCTTTGCTGCACACGATTACTATATGTAAAACAACAAATCTTAGATTTTGGTATAGTTTAAAATCGAATTCCCATATACTGTGATAGTATTAACTTGTCTAAGAACCCTGTTTTACATTCTAAGGCAAAGCATACAGACGTAAGATATTGTTTTCTTTGTGATCTTGTAAATAGTGGTGATATCATTTTAGGACATGTTTGTACTGAAGCACAGATAGCCGAAATATTCATAAAAGCACTTAATCAAGCCACATATGAAAATTTGTGTTCTAAATTAGGCATGATTTCTGTTGATATACTATAAATTGCTCTTTGTTTCTATTGCTGCTAATGCTTTTGATATGATTTACAAAATAAAGAGGGAGAAAAGCATGATTTAAAGGGGAGAGAGAGAGGGATAGAGATTGATTTAAGGAGGGAGAGAGATTGATTTAAGGGGGAGCACAAAACGAAATTGAAATTTTGAATTAAAAAATATGCATGATTGTAGGTGCAGCGATTATGACACATTTATATCATGAATAGAGGTTATTTTGCAAATCATTAAAAGGGGAGATTGTTGAAAAATAGGGGTTTGAGTGATTTGAAAATACATGATTTAAATGTTATATTTTTTGAAATGCATGATTTAAGTGTTACATGACATGCATTATGCTTTATATGTTTATATGTATTATTGTCATACTAACATGCAATGAAGCCTTAAGGCTTACATTATATGGAAAACATTTTTTTGTGTTTATACTATTTGCAAGTGCCATGTTAAATGAACTAAACTAGTTCATTTAATGAAGTTCTTAAGGAGATGAACTAAACAAGTTCATTCAATGAAGTACTTGTACATTTCAAGATACGTATTTGGCAACAACTTTGGAATGAAAAGTTCCTCTCCACACTACACAAACGGCCACACACACACACATATATGTATACATATATGTGTGTGTATATATATATATATATATAATATGCATGAGCTTTTCTCTCTGGCGATTGCTGCGTGCGGTTATAGCTGCCACCGCCATCAACGCTCCTCGCGATCCCGTTGCAACTCCTGCGTCCAATTCCCACCGGTGATCTGCTATGTCATCGGCAGCGCTGCCGTCCTTTGAGGCTTTGGTCTCCAACGCCACAACGGTTACTATTTCCCCCAAAACGGTTTCACGATACAAAGGTATTCCTATGATCTCCTTCTCTAATGATGAAACTGATGCATTAGCCGTCCTGTTTCGTCTTCCGTTAGTAGGTAACTTTTGGTATGGTCGGCCTCCGCTGTAAGTTATCAGGATGTGTTTGAAAAAATTGGTTTTCGTAATGATCTGTGTATAAGTTGAATGATCAATCTCATGTTCTTCTCAATTTTCGGCATGAGCCATACTACATTCGTTGTTTTAACCATCGTTCTTTGAGTATTTCAGGGTGTCATATGAGGGTTACTAAATGGACTGTTGACTTTGATCCATCTACTGATGTTCCAATAGTTTCGATTTGGGTTGCGTTGCCAGGCTTACCCTTTCATCTTCATCAAAAGGTAGCACTTTTGAGATTGTTCATCCCATTGGGACTCCGATAAAGTTGGATATTGCTACATCGGATGGCTTGCACCCATCGGTGGCTCGTGTGTGGTCGAGGTCGACGTATCCCAGGAGCTACCCAAGAAAATATATTTGTAGGAAAAGGAAAAATGATTTTACAGCAAGTAGTTTATGAAGATTTGCCGTTATTCTGTATGACCTGTAGCCAACTTAGCCACGCAATAGGAGACTACGGGAAATCACCGCCTCCGCCAGCACCTCTGCAGCATCGACAAACATGATGGATGCCTAAGAAAACAGCCCCTTTGCACAATCCGAATGCCCCAACAGCACTAGTTATCATTTTGACAAGGTCAGGTGAAAATGCGCCATTGCTAGCTGCTTCCTCCCCTCATGATGCACCATTACCCCCCATTCATCTGAAGGATATCTCGCAATTGGGTTCGGATGCAGAAAACCCCCCTTTACAGGAAGATACTAACGCCGGAGAGCTTGGTCACTCTTCCGATATGGAGTTGCACGTGGCGGATCTCCCTCCTAATTTGCCACCTGTCTCGGAGGATATTGCACGCAAAATAAGTTTGCTGCAAGCATCACCATCGGAGGAGATTTTGATAGCCCGAATTCTAGATTCTTCGGCTGATGAGGGCTTTATACCAGTGGTTCCTCGCCATTGACAGAGAACACGCAAAGAGTTACCTCCGTTGCCACCCTCTACTATTTTGACTCGTAGCGCTGTACGTTCTTCGCAAGGGAGTGACATCACCCATTCTCAATGAATATAATGGTATGGAACCTCATTTGCTCATTTGCATCATTTGGTACATGTGCATAAACTGAATCTTTTAGCAATCATTGATCCTAAGCATTCATCTGACTGCATCAATCGGTATGGTATGGATCTTGGTTTCCCCAACTCTCATGCCTCCTCCTTATGTAAAATATGGGTTTATTGGCGTCCTATGATTTTTCAACTTGTGGCCGCTCAAGATGATGATCAAGTCCTGCATCTCCAGTTTTGTTATCTACCATTAAATTTATTGTTCCCCTTCTCGGTTGTTTATGCAAATCACACTATCATGCTTTGAAGACAACTTTGGCAATCTTTAAGAAATTATTTTCAGCAGACGACAATTTTGTGGTTAGTGTACAGTGAGTTTAACACTTTTCAATCCTTAGATGATCATCGAGGGCGATCTTAGCCCACATTATCGGCTTTACAAGATTTCAATGATTGTATCAAGGATTGTGCATTGATGAGCCCAACATTTCATGGTTCCCAGTATACTTGGGTTTATGGCCGTGGTCTAGGACAGGTTCAGCGTCACCTTTATTGGATCTTTATAAATTCTTCATTTCAGGATGCCTTCGATGATTTATGTCTTACACATTTACCTCGTATTTCATCAGACCATACACCTCTCTCATTCATATGTGACATATCATGCGCTCCAGGCTGACGACCTTTCCAGTTTTTAGATGCATGGTTATCTCATCCGGATTTTCATTCTTATGTAGAGGTAGCATGGTCATCATACCCAACATCTGGTGGCATATATGGGTTTTACAAGAAACTATCGCGATTGAAGCAAGATATACAACGCTGGAACACTACCATTTTGGGAACATATTTAATCAGGTGGAGTGGGCTGAGGCCAAAGTTAGACGGACTGAAAATGCATGGGATCAGGAGCCAACGGAGGTGAATCGTATTTTATATCATCAAGCAAAAGCTGCCTACATCCAAGCGATAAAATATGAATTTCAGTTTTGGAAACAAAAAGCTCGAGTCCGCTGGCTTCAAGATGGAGATGCCAATACACATTACTTTCATTCGGTAGTTGAGGGTCGTCGGACACAACTTCGAATACAACAAACATACTCTTCATCTGAGATGTTATGCGACACTCAGGAGGCTATTCAGGATGAAGCAGTTTCCTTTTACACGTCTTTATTTGTGAAGGAACCCATGGGAGATTATAATGCTATATTTCAGTACATTCCCTCCACTGGTCTCCACAGAAGAGAATTTTTTACTTACCCATCTTCCGCAGGCTACAGAGATAAAGGAGGCTATCTGGAATCTTGATCCACAAAGTGCAGCAGGACCTGATGGGTTTAGCGGTAATTTCTTTCGTTCATGTTGGCATAATATACAAAATGATGTGATTTTAACAGTGCAGGAATTTTTCTTGGCATCCCGCAACCTTTTGTCATGGCTAGCACTTTCATTACATTACTTCTGAAAGTCGAAGCGCCCCATACACTCGGTGATTTCAGGCCGATTTGCCTGACCAACTTTCTAAGTAAGGTATGTAGTCGTATAATTGCGACATGGCTGAGTACCATTCTACCAAAATTGATATCGCCAGAGCAAACAAGTTTTTTAAAAGTCTATGATATCTCTCCGTAAGTCTTGTTAGCTCGAGAAACGATACATCTACTAGATAAGAGGGTCAGTCAACTATGTCTTAAACTGGATACGATGAAATCTTTTGATCAGGTCAATTGGGAATACTTAGATTTACTCCTTGCAAAATTTGGCTTCTCTCCGTTTTTTGTCTGGATAATATTAAATCATTTGAGCAGTACCCGACTTTCTAATCTGATAAATGGCATTCCTTCTGGCGATTTTCGGCCTTATCGATGGGTGAAACAAGGTGATCCTCTATCTCCGTTATTATTCATTCTTTCTTCGAAGGGCTTCAGTAGGGGGTTAAAAGCTCTGGTGGCAGCAAATGCTTTGCAGCCTTTTCGATTAGGCCGAATACCATTTCATATTACACATCTTGCATATGCTGATGATTTATTGATATTCGTGCTAGGCACTATTGCAACTTTACGTGCGTTTAAGACCTTTTTGACTTCTTACGAGACAGCCTCTGGCCAAAAGGTTAACTATCACAAAAGTAGATTTACCCCCTCATCAATATCTCTTTGCGGCTTCAGACACGCTTCACAGATATTCTAGGTATGCATCCAAAAAATTTTACCTTTCCGCTATCTTGGATCTACTTTACATAAAGGTATCAGTCAAGCTTGTTAGTGTACGTCACTTTTGGAGCACATTGATACCCGCCTGAATGGCTGGCATCATAAACTTCTTCTACAGACTGGACGACTGGTTTTATTACGACATGTTATTTCTTCCATTCCATTGCATATTATGGCAGCAGGTGGCCTACCAAAGTCAGTGATAATAGTTATAGAATAGAAAATGACTCATTTTTCCTGGGGACAAAAGCGGCATTGGGTGTCCTAGGCCACTATTCGAACCCCTTGCTCAGAGGGCGGATTGGGGCTTAGAGATATTCGGGTCTTGCAGGAAGCATATTTTTGTCAAATATGGTGGCGGTATCAGCAGCATAATACTCTCTGGTTTAAGTTCCTACACGCTAAATATGGTCTTCGGGGAGATCATTATCCTCGATTGCCGGACTCTCCGATTTGGAAGCTTATTTGTCGATATCATGAATTTTTCCAAACACATAGTCAATATGATGGTTTGCATTTGATCTGAAAACCAACCTCATTGGAAGGGTTTACCTTGAGCTCAGCTTATGACTTATGCCGCCTATTGCATCCGACCATTATTTCAGCTCAGTTTATTTGGCACAAGCATCACCGTCCTGTTATCTGCAATTTTCTTTGGCGCCTATATCATCGTGCCCTCCCTCTTGAGGATTATTTTGATCAGTACATAGTTGCGAGGCCTACCAGATGTCCATTTTGTAAGGAGGCATCCGCTGAGGTGGATCACATTTTTTTGCATTACCCTTGTATTTGTTAGGAAATCCGACAAGATCACTGCAAAACACGTAGCGGAAAAACAAAACTTGATCTCCGATTTCCTACCAAGGATCCATGTTGTTCGTTTAATCGATGAAAGAAACGTAAAAAAATACCTCCAAAGATTCGAAATCCGCAGGTGGAAGAGGTGCGAAATCACGAACACCCTCTGTCGGTATCCACACGAATGCTTCCGCCCGGAGTGCTAGCTCTTGAACGGCGCGGCTGAGAGAACTCGCTTTTCTCCAAAAACGGCTCTAGGGTTTTCTGTTATTTTCGTGTGTCTTCTCTATAAGAGATACACAATATATATACACATATCTTGACGTCAAAATCCGAGTCCTAATCGGATTAGTCAATGCCAATCAAAAATCCATATCAGATATGGATTCTATTAGGATATTAAAAATCCATATCAGATATGGATTCTGTCATTATTATCCGATAACATATATATATATATATACATATATAACCATAAAACGAAAATAATAATAATAATAATAATAATAATTAATAACCAATATTAATATTATTAATATTAAAAACGATAATAATGATTAATATCCAATATTAATATTATATATTATTAATCTCAGCCATACGCATTCTTGTGTGTGACCCGATAGGCCCATATTAATTGGTAGTTGATTAAATCTCTATTAAACCAACAAGTCGTAATTGGCCTCTAGCGAGGCATTACGACTACCCAATTGACACGAGTAAAGTCCAACTAGCCTAATAACAGTACATGCATTAATCCCTTTGTCACACGATATCTAGTTTGAACATAAGTCATGGTCAGCGTCATACTTATATTGTTCAAACATATGATTACTCGATCTCTAAGTAGACTGATAAAACAAATGATACTGATCACACTATCAATTCATTTGAGCACGGCCATGCATTTCACAGTCTCACTAATCGAGGGGCCCAAAGATCTCTCTCTCAGAAGAGAGGGACAAATTCTATCTTGATTGTTCAATATCCTCTACATAATTTCTATCACATTTAATCATGACCTTTATTAACATTATCCAGTTACGGATAACGTTTGATCATGTGAAAATATAATAGTCTCTATGTTGGAAACTATGACAATCTCAAGTCAAAGGATTAAAACATGACTATCATGAGATTTACTTATGACGCTAATCCATGTAGTAATCTCATGATGGGTCTATCCAATACACTATTCTCTAACAAGTATCTATGAAATTTATTTGTATCACCATACACATAATCATCTCATGATTATCAAATGAATACCCATACTGATTATAAATTATTTTATCTCTATAACAATAATAAATCAGGAACATATATCAAAATTGTGTAACATACTAACCAACAATAATGATAATAAAACCTCTTTTATTAATAATAAATGTATAACATAAATATCCAAATCATGGCCTAGGGCACATACACTAACAGTATTCAACCTCTATGGGTTTTTTACTCGACAGCGGTGGACGGCCCATCTCTTGTCGTTCGACGGTTATGGCCTCTTACTTTCTCGGTGGTTCCGAGGCTCGTCATCTACTCTTTTAGGTGTTTTGCGGATGGTTATTCTGGGTATTGTTATCTTCAATATCTGCTGGGTTTATGCATCCATTGTCTATGGTGATACCACATTTAACACAACAAATCACTCATGGCTGTTATTCGCTCTGATATTTATTTGTTGGCCGAAAACAATAGAAAACACAAAACTTGCGTAGGGATATCAATCGGTCCACTGTTTGAATATACTACCGCCACTCTGTATAAAACGAGCATATATGGTTCGATGGGTTGTCCCTCCTATTGGTCGATTAACACTGAACACTGATGCTGCGGTTGGGAGTTCTTTTGCAGCTGGGGGTGCTACTCTACGGGATAGTTCAGGTGCATGTTTTGGAGCTCTTTCATTTTGCCTACCGATAAGTACACCATTGTTGGCGGAAATACAAGCAGCTTTATTTGGTCTGCTATACTTTTTGCCTCTACATCGTGACATTATTCTAGAAACTGATTGTCTTTGGTTGGTTCGTGAGCTTGGCCAGACTCCTAATGCTGCTGGACAGTTCCACTTTCGGATTATACATTCTTTGTTACGCAAGACCAACAACATTGTCCAACATACATTTCGAGAAGCTAACATGGCAGCTCATTATTTAGCGTAGCAAGGGTTACAATCACCTCAGACGGGCTATTACACTCCATCCACTCTTCCGGCTTTTGTTAGAGGTTGCGTCAAACTGGGTGTTACAATAGGACATCTTTGACATTTAGGATAATATGACTGAATATTAGAATGTCTTCCATATGGATTGGCCATCCCACATATGCTCTGCCTACACTCTGAGGGATGCAGGCAGGTTGGGTATGTTATTATTTCATTGGCTTTGCATATATTATGCCTTTGCTTGTTATGTGCGGATGCTTATTGGCTTAATGTTTGGTTTTTCATAGACTCTCATGGACACACATGCGGCTGCTCGTGGCACGCGCCCTCGATCGTTATCTTTTTCCCGGCTCGTCAACGCTCTATTGTGTGTTTCAAATTAAGCAAATATGTACTCTTTTTCCTTCGTGCAAGATTTAATCCACAAGGGTGGTTTTGCTTGCCAAGGTTTTAATGAGGCATATCATACCTCATTTGAACACTACTTTTTCCATTGTAGCCACATATGTATTCATGTATTTTGGCCTTCCAGCTCATACGTTATGTTATGTTATGACTTTCTTTGTAAGAACGGTATTCCTCCACCACAAGTGAGGGCGACACAGTAATAAAACTGGAGACGTTGTTCTCCTTCATTTAAAAAAATATATATATAATATACATATTTTTTTATAACGACGAATAATATATTTCTGTCCCGATGTTTCACCGACACATCATAAACATACATCAACATCAAACTACCATATACACATCATAGTTTTGAGCATATACAGGTTCCATGTCTTCAAGTTACCAAAATTATACTGACATGTCAGAAGTCCATAAACTGAAAATTGCCACATAGAGTGACTACCGAACCGCCACAGACATGTCACATACTTACCATACAAAGATTTCAAGCCTATATACACTCCAAATACTCAAACATGTCGTGCACCGCATGTCCAATACAGACCCAAAGTAATATCATATTTACACATATCAAATACCTATCATTTATCTTGTTGTTAGAAATTCAAATTCAAAATCAAACAACACATGGACGATTTTTTTCCTCAGCTTTTGGAGCTTAACTTGCACATTATATGGTACATAACACATTTTACATGTCTAAGAGGTTTGAGATTAATTGGAGAAAAATCACGTAATCCACGGAAGTCGGAAATTTGTTTTTCTACATGTTTGAATGAGACATTTTTTTCTTATCTTTTTGTGAGATGTATCTAGACACATTTTACACGTCAAAAGACATATTGGAGTATTTTAGAAAACAATTTAAGTGATGATTGAAATTTACCATATATGTGAAGATACTACACCATTATTTGTCAAAATTAACAAAATGATTTCAGCACATGTGAGCTGAAAGTTGGACGCCGTTTTGAGCTTATGTGAAACCAAGGTGGAGCTTATTTGGCACTTTGATTGATAGAGAATGATCCACAAATGAATAATGACATTGAAGAAGACCAAGACACACAAGGTAATGATTCAAAATTCAAACACATGCTGAAGCTTTAAGCACATGTACATTATGGCCGATTTTGCACATGTTAATCTTCAAAATTCATTCCAAAAATGAAGGGCAATCACATCATGATTGATTGGCAATTAACACATTTGAATTTTGAAATGTTTTCAGTTTTTATGATTAAATTCCAGGTCATATTTTTTGTGCCAAGGTGGGAAAATGAAGATACTATCATAGAGTGGCAACAAGGCAAAGACACATCGTTTGTCCAATCAGATTTTGCCAAGTAAGCAAAGGTATGTAACAAGATATACAAGGCATCTTCAAGGGTATTCAAGATAATCTTCAAGGAGGAACTCCACCAAGGGGGCATGCCATACTCCTATAAAAAGGAGGAAGATGATCAAAGCGAAGCAAGACACATTTTCATATCCAAGCAAGTGCAAAACAAGACTCTCTTATTCTCCTATCTTCTTCTCTTGCACAAGCCTATGATACTTACATTCCATAATCTGTATAGGTTTTGTTTTTACAACCCATACACATACCATTCTTGTACAAGGTTAATCAAGGTGTGACCAAACATTCATTAGTGCGGTGGTGGTATTTTTGTTGGATGTTTGTGTTGTTCATTGTAAGACGGTTGGATATTAAAGGAGTTGATGTATAACTCCAGCAAGCCTTGTCTTAGGGTGTTGTTGGTGATTAGTGAATACCGAGGAAGGTGTCCTCGAAGACTGCAGTAGGTCATTTTGACCGAAAGAGTATAAAAATCTTGGTGTTCTTACTTTTCAGCACTTTTACTTTCAGTTCATGTTCTTGCATCGTTTTTATAGCCCCAGAAAAGACAGGAAACATTTTTCAAAAATCATCAAACTTTGTAGAAACGTAGAAAAAGTAGTAGGTTTTATTTGAGACAAGTTTCATCGAAATCGGATAAGTATGAATCATCCAAACGTTCATAGTTTTGAGACTAGTGCAATCTGATTTTCAGATCTGCAAAGGTTAAGAACACCGACGTGGTTGATATACTTGCCAAAGGAATTTTGAAAACTGTTCCAAAAATTTGAAGTATAAATCTTGAGGGTCATTCAATAAAATTTTCAGATCAGTTAGAGTTGTCATTAAATAGGAATTAATTTTTCATTTTAAGGAACAGTTTCTAGCAGATTTACAAAGCCTAGGTAAAATGTTTTTTCAAGGCTTTACACATTTAATTTTACTCTGCAAATTTTGTGACACGTATATAACATCTGAGAGTATATTGTCACCAAATTTCACGCATTTTGGAGGTCTATAACGTGATCACTGTTAATCAATAACAGGATCTGAAAACAGAATCTGGTTTCTTAAGTGAGTAATTGGTAACAGAAAGTTTTAAGACCCAATTTTTCTGCACTCACTATTCAACCCTCTCCTTCTAGTGGTGCGATACAGGTCTAACAAAAATCTTCCATTTTTAAGTTTTATATTCAAAGAAAAACGCAAGTATTCTACTTTGTTTCTTCATGCGTGTTCAAAAGTCTATCAAACATGTTTCTTGAAAAAACATTCTTTCTATGCATATGTAAAAAAGTGTTCTTGCATGCTATATATATATATATATATATATATATATATATATATATATATATATATATGAACACTTGTGTGTGATTCTTGGATATATGACTAGTTATGATTTTGGATGATATGAAGAATGTCATGCATGTGGAGTTTAGGACATGAATAGGTCTCATACAAGCATGCATATTACATGTAGAAGATAATAGAGTATGCATGTCCCATTTCATGAAAAGTGTTGGTTGCATGCTACACTTTCTTGAAAAAGTGTACTAAGAACCACACATTGAATCATTTTCTTATGCACATATGTATTTTTTTCCATGATTTTTAGTGTTTATACATGTTGATGGTCTTGATTTGGCATTGTTACAACCCACACCCCTGGGCTAGTTTGAAGGAGAGCACAAAGAAAAATCACGACTGGTTTAGGGTGCGACCGTCGTACCGCTCTACGCGGAATGGATGAAATCTCCAGCAAACACCGAGACAAGGAAATGACAACCCTAGATGACTAATTAGCTTAAATAAATTATTTAAATGAGAAGCACAAGTAGGACACAAAAATTTCCTTCACAATTAAATAAACATAAAATTAAAAGAAAGACGTATGAAAATAGGGAAGGGCAAAGTAGTCTTTCAATTTCCCTACCCCCTTGGCCGCCCACCCCCTCCTGACTTGCACTTTCTTCTATTTTTCTTCCCTCACCCATCACTTCACTCTTACACTCCTTTGTACTTTTCTTACACCTTTGCTTTTCATATAAGACAAACATTCTTTTCCTTTATCTTCCTACACAATTTCGTCCATCCCCCTATTCCAAGGATAAAGAAGACAACTTTTTTTGTACAATCGTTTTTCCCATTTCCCCATCATCTTTATTCTTACACCGATACAATAATACAACTTAGCCTCATGATGAAAATCCTCCTACTACACCTTGACACTTTCGGCTGACAAGAGAGGACAAGGGAGGGACCTTTAAACCCATCAATTCTTTGTTTCCCATTCTTACACACTACCTTCTGACACCTTTAAATTTCACTTTTCCCAACCAAGATAAGACAAAAATTTTCCCCACCCTTGCACTCCATCATTTGGCCATATCCAAAAAACGAAGAAGACAGCTACCTTTCTTCAATCTTTAATTCACCAACCAATCCAATTACATGCAATACTTACACATGCCATAATTCTTACAACTCCAAGGAAGCACTATTTTTCTTCCACATCACATGCCTTCACCGCCCACATAGGCAAGAGAGAAATAGATGCTGCGTCCTTTTCCTTTTTACCCCCTCCATACTATACCCAATTAGAACACATGCAAGCCTTATTCCCATCATTTCACTCCTTTCTACCATAAAGTGTGGTAATTCAAGACAAATCTAATACCTAAAGAATTCACCAAGGGAATTCTACATACAACTGAAGTGTTCATTTCGGCATTACGTGGAGCATATTGTTAATTATATGAAACACCTTCAGCACCTTGATTAATCATCAACTAGATTACCTATTTATGCATTATAGCTTCTTAATTACTTGTTATGATCATTGTACACTTGCATTAACATAAGTTTAGGGGTTAATTAGGCTCGGGATTTATTAGGTGTAGTTTGTAAGTATAACCGTTGGACGGGTCACATCACAGGACAACGGGTAGTTGTCTTCAACATGTATATAAGCATTTCATCCGTGTATTCTCATATATGTGAATCAGAAGAGTTCTCTTCTCACTTTCAAAGTGAGTTTCAAGTGATTATATGAGTAAATTTCTCTATATGGTACCAGAGCCATTAAGCTCAAAGTGATCTATACGCAATTTTTAAATTTCTACTGTTCATTATCTTCTTCCCGAGCGTCTGTGATATTTTTTTGTGAATTTTTCTTGAGCAAGTTGATTGATTCCTGTTAAATTCTTCACACATTGTCTTTCTTCTATTGTCTGTAAGTTATGGAATCTATTGGAAGTGAAGCACCCACTGTTCCTGGTCCTGCAGCTGTTGCTCTGGCTTTAGTTCATCTAGAACAACTCAAGGATCAAGTGCTGTTGATTCGAACCGAGTAACAATTACTAGCCACAAGTTAAATGGAGGAAAATATCTTGCATGGTCAAGAGTTGTCAAAATATTTGTTACTGGTAAGGGAAAAGAGGATTACTTAAGGGCTGATTGTGTCATGCCTGGGGAATCTGATCCTGGCTTTAAGTTATGGAACACTAAGAATATCATGATCATGTCATGGCTTATTGGTTCAATGACTACGGATGTAAGCAATAACTTCATCCTCTATGACTCAGCTTCTGAAATATAGAAAGTTGCTAAGGAAATGTACTCCTAAGTGGATAACATTTATGAGTTCTATGAGCTTGAATTCATGTTGCAGGACATTAAACAAGGGGATTCCCATGTGAATGTATACTTTGGCCAGCTTAAACAAATATGTCTACAAATTGATGTTCATGATACTCATAAATGGCCCACTCAAGAGGCTGACAAAATGTATAAGTCTATCACTGAGACCATGAGAAACTTTGGGTTCTTGGCTGGCCTTAACAAAGAATTTGATGTTGTTAGAGGTAGAATCCTGGGGACTAGGCCTCTCCCTTCTATTAATAATGTGTTCTCTGAGATTAATCATGAGGAGAGTGGAATCAAATTAATGATGAACTCCTCCTCCAACAATGAGGGAGCAGCTATGGCCATCAGCACCAAGCAATCATCCCATCCTACCAATGTTGTGGTCGATGTTGCAGGCAGATTGTATGCTCATGTACATAGCACCCAAAGGAGAGGTCCTGACCCCCAACAAATTCGGCAAATTCTATGAGAAGTATGGGCACTTAGAGGAGAGGTGCTATGATAAACATGGAAGGCCACCTGTGGATGGAGAGGATCTGAGCCGTTCACATGGAAGCCTCAGTCCTCACCATCAGGATGTTGGACAAGCTCAAATTCTAGAAATAGCCTCAGTGGTGGTTACTCTAGACACTGTTCTTCTTCTCCTACTCCAACTATGCCAATTCAAAGCCAACTTGATGCCATTCTGCAGTTCATGAAGCAGCATCAAGGATAGTCTAGATCACTTAACATAAATCAGGAAGTAATCCAGGCTACTATGGCCTCTCATTGTAACAATTCTCGACCCTTACATAGTTGGATTATTGATTTTGGTGCCACACACCACATGTCATGGTACAAAGATCACTTTACTCATTTTTACACACTTTCACTTCATCTCAAGGGGAGACAGAGGAACCTTTGTCTAGAGAAGTGCCACAACCTGTTGATGAAGAAGTTCAAATGACTGATCCCTCTGAAAGTTCCTTAACATACAGAGCAATTACACCTCCTCATGATAGGCCTATTGCTATAAGAAAGGAGGTCAGGGAGTGTTGAAAAGACTATATCCCTTGAATAACTTTGTGTCTTTTGAATGTCTGTCTAAACAATTGAAATCTTTTGTTTCTACAATTGATAGCATTCAGGTTCCAAGGACCATCCAAGAAGCATTAGCTGAACCATCCTGGAAGCAAGCTGTACCAGATGAAATGTCTGCATTATTAAAGAATCAAACTTGGAAGCTGGTCCCTGCAGTTTAAGGATCTAGACTAGAGAGCTGCAAATGAATATTTACTGTAAAATATAACTCAGATGGCACAGTTAATAGGTACAAAGCCAAGCTGGTGGCCAGGGGCTTCACTCAGATACTTGGCATTGATTATAAGGAGACATTTGCTCCTATGGCCAAGCTCAATAATGTAAGATTTTGTTTACTATTGCTGCTACCTGGACTGGCCTTTACACTAATTAGATATAAAAAATGCAGTTTTAAATCGGGATCTTGATGAGGAAGTCTACATGGAGATTCCTCTTTGCTTTTTCGCTAAAGAAGACTCTAATATGGCCTTTAAACTTCAAAACTCCCTATATGTATTAAAACAATCTTCTAGATCATGGTTTAGGAGATTCAATGTTGTGGTCTCTAATTTAGGATTTACATAAGCACACAGTGATCACACCCTCTTTGTCAAGTATGATTCACATAGTTATGCACCATCATTCTAGTGTATGTCGATGACATAATTTTAACTGGAAGTGATCATTCTGGAATTAGCAATACAAAAAGGCAACTTTTTAAGGATTTTGATGTTAAGGACCTTGATACGATCTTGGATCGTATGAAAATAACGACAGCTTCTTTCAACTCCAAAAGACACCTTTGATCAACCCTTGTGTGGGACAATGGCGCAAACACCACCTTCTTGGACAAGAGAAATCAACAACGTCTATGTCGAGCAATTCGAATCTCCCAACCCAACACGTCGTTCCGTATCCTTGGATTGTGATTCACCAACTAGGTTTGCTCACACCTTGATTGGATCTAGCCTTGATTTTTAATTTTGAAAACCAAAGGAAAACACTCAATAAGCAACCCACGGTTACAAGCTCAAAGTTACCAAAAGTTTGGTATGAAACCTGAAATTGAAATTATGAGAAAACTGTTTTCTCTTCCTACATTTCCAACCTTGTATAAAGCTATATTTTGGCTATTCCTAAAAGATAAACGATAAATCAAAGTCTTCACATTATTACCTATCAATCTAAATCAAATCTACATAAAGGACAAGTCAAAGCTAATCAAGGAAGATTTCAAAATCCAAATCTCTAAAATCTAGTCCTGGAATACATCCTATCGGTTGTTGACTTATACCCGCTTCTAGACGCCGAATTAGGGTTTGCACTCTTCAGAAAAGTTGTAGCTCATGAAATTCTCTTGAATTTGGGCTTTTGAATCACCTCATGTGGACTCTTCTTGACAGAGAGACGGGCTTCCAAAGACTAGGTATCCATCCAGTGAACTTCAGTACTTTCTATTCTGGACTCCCAACATGCATCTGATTTTAGGCCATCTTATAGCCCGAATTAAGAAAAGTGCAAAGCATACAAATCCTTCAAAATTGAGTTATCTAAAACCTCCAAGTGGTTTTAACACAATTAAATCAGTACTCCGATCTGGGCATCCAAAATACCGACTGGTGTACGGCTGCCTTCTTGAAAGATAGGGACTCTTCAAGCCACCTCCCTTATTTAGCCTTGTCACCTTAGAAAACACTCAAACACAGCCATTAGCACTAGAAACACATATTAAAAGACGCTATAGAATATACTAGATCCAAAACAAAGACAACACAAACAACTAGACTCGATATTACGGTGACAACGCATGAAATGACCATCCTGCATTCCCACCAACCCTTACATCAATAGACGCAAGGATAATCAAGTCACAGCCTCAATGATGAGCATCCAATGCTGTCCACCATGTGCTGGCATCTCTTGTACATGCCTTGTCAAGAAAGCACCTGTGTCAAAACCTAGTCGTCTCGCTTGGCCTCTTGTAAAGGGACCCTTATGCGTCTCGTTGGAGGGTCCTTGTACAAGATTATCATGAGGAGGATCTTGAGCCTCATCAATCCCCCCTCCTCAAAAGGATTCGACCTCGAATCAAAGTCATCAAAATGCTCAAAAGGAGTAAGATCGCTAACATTAAAATTGTGAGAGATAGAACCATACCTGTCCGGCGGAAGATCAAGAACATAAGCATTTTCACCAACCTTTTGTAGGACCTTGAAAGGTCCATCTCCCCTCGGCATGAGCTTGGACTTCCTCTCGGTAGGAAACCTAGCTTTGCGCAAATGCAACCAAACAAGATCGCCAGGAACAAAAGAAACATGTTTTCTATTTACGTTCAAGTTGCAATTTGACCTTAGCATGCAATTTCTTAATCATTTCAGCTTTGTTCTTACCATCAAGACTAGCACGTTCATTTACAGGAATAGGAAGTAAGTCAAGTGGGGAATGGGGATTGAAACCATAAACAACCTCAAAAGGTGAATACAACGACCCACTATGCACTGTCCTGTTATATGCAAATTCAATATGTGGTAAGCATGCTTCCCAATGTCTAAGATTCTTTTTAATCAATGCACGCAACAATTGTGATAAAGTCCTATTAACTACCTCAGTTTGGCCGTCAGTTTGAGGATGGGCCGTGGTAGAAAACAAAAGTTTAGTACCAAGCTTTCCCCAAAGGACTCTCCAAAAATGACTCAAAAACTTAGTATCTCTATCACTCACAATTGTGCAAGGCATACCATACAAACGGACAACTTCTTTGAAGAACAAGTCTGCAACATGGGAAGCATCATCGGATTTCTTGCATGCAATAAAGTGTGCCATCTTAGAAAATCGATCTACGACAACAAACACACTATCCATCCTAGTTTGGGTCCTAGGCAAGCCTAAGACGAAGTCTATAGACAAGTCTACCCATGGTGAAGAAGGTACGGCCAAGGGAGTATAAAGTTCATGGGGGTGCGTGGTTGATTTTGCTTGCTTACAGGTGAGGCAACTTCCACAAACTCTCTCCACATCCATTCTCATGTGGGGCCAAAAAAATGCTCTTTTAGGGTTTCCAAAGTCTTAAAAACCCCAAAGTGTCCCATTAGTCCGCCTCCATGAGCCTCTCTCACCAGCAACTCTCGCATAGATCCCCTCGGTATGCACAATCGGTGTGCCCTAAACAGATATCCTTCATGCAAATAGAACTTACCGAAGGGTGACTCAAGACATGCATCGTAAATGGATCCAAAATCAATATCATCCTTGTACATTTCCTTAACATGCTCAAACCCAAGCAAATGTGACGACAACTTAGTGATTAAAGTGTATCTTCTCAACAATGCATCTGCCACAATGTTATCCTTACCTTGCTTGTATCTAATGACATAAGAAAATTGCTCAATGAACTCTACGCACTTTGCATGCCTCTTATTCAATTTTCCTTGGCTTTTAAGGTACTTAAGGCTCTCATGATCAGTGTGGATCACAAATTCCTTAGGTTGCAAGTAATGCTGCCAAGTTTGCAAAGACCGCAGTAATGCATACAATTCTTTGTCATAAGTGGAATAATTCAATGACGCACCTTTTAACTTTTCACTAAAGTATGCAATAGGCTTCTTTCCTTGTGTAAGAACGGCCCCTATTCCAACCCCGCTAGCATCGCACTCAATCTCAAAAGTCTCTTCAAAGTTAGGTAATCGTAAGATGGGGGCTGAGGTGAGTCTGACCTTCAATTCGTCAAAGGCCTTTTGTTGAGCTTCTCCCCAATGAAACCCAACATCCTTCTTGACAATCTCGTTTAGTGGTGCGGCTATTGTAGAGAAGTCCTTCCCAAAACGTCGGTAGAAGCTTGCCAGACCATGGAAGCTCCTAACCTCTCCCACGGTTTTGGGAGTGGGCCATTCTATGATGGATTTCACCTTATCCTGGTCCATTTCTATCCCTGAAGCACTCACTACGAATCCTAGGAACACAACCTTCTCCATACAAAAAGAACACTTTTTAAAATTGGCAAACAGTTGTTGTTTCCTAAGCGTGTCAAAAACTGCTTTTAGATGGTCAAGATGGTCAAGCAAGTGCCTAGAATAAATCAAAATGTCATCGAAGTACACTACGACAAACTTGCCAATGAAAACTCTCAAAACTTCATTCATCAACCTCATGAATGTACTGGGTGCATTAGTTAAACCAAAAGGCATCACTAACCACTCGTACAATCCAAATTTTGTTTTGAAAGCCGTTTTCCACTCATCTCCCTCCTTTATCCTCACTTGAAAATAGCCACTCTTAAGGTCAATCTTAGTAAAGTACTTAGCACCATGCAACATGTCGAGCATATCATCTAGTCTAGGGATTGGGTACCTATACTTCACTGTGATTTTATTGATGGCTCTACAATCCACACACATTTGCCAGCTTCCGTCTTTCTTAGGGACTACTATCACGGGTACATCACATGGGCTCATACTCTCTCTTATCTTGCCCTTACTCAAAAGCTCCTCTATCTGTCTCTGAATTTCCTTCGTTTCCTCGGGGTTTGCACTATAGGCTGGCCTATTAGGAAGTGTGGCCCCTGGAATGAAATCTATTTGGTGTTCAATACCTCGCAGTGGGGGTAGTCCTGGGGGTTCTTCATCGGGAAACAAATCGGAATACTCCTCTAGTAAGGTCACAACACCACTGGGTAAATAAGTCGGTAAGTCATCCCTAGAAAATAGGGCAGTCAACGCTCTCTTTGAACAAAAACACATAAACAATCTTCTGGGAGTGCAATGCATGGGTAACTTCACTAGGCTTTGCAAAGAACGCGTGTTTTGTGGGTGGATGAGTAAGGAGTGAAGGGGATGGGGGTGTGGGGGTCATGCCCGCGGGCCGGGTGCCCTTTGTGGAGGCCTTGGAGCTTCTCCTTGGCTCCTCTTTCCCTTCTTGAGGTCCTCCAAGAACCTCCTTTCGGCCACTCTTTCCCTTGGATCATTCTGAGTTTTGTTTCTTCTTTGGTGATCCTCAAAAACTTTGTGCGGTGGCAATGCATGAAGTTTGAACATCTTGTTGTTAAACTTAAATGAATAGACATTGAGACGACCATCATAAGTAACATGTTTGTCAAACTGCCATGGCCTACCTAGAATGATATGACTAGCATGCATAGGTACAACATCACACAAAATCTCATCTTTGTAACTGCCAATGGAAAAGGAAAGCATAACTTGTTTGGACACACTTAATTCTCCACAATCATTCAACCAAGATAGCCTATACGGGTGGGGGTGATCAATCAAAGGCAGATCAAGTTTCCTAACAAGTTCTACGCTAGCAACATTAGCACAAGATCCCGCTATCAATAATCAAGGTACAACACTTACCTTTCACCGTGCAGTGAATGTGGAAGATGTTCTCCTCGCTGTAGGGCCTCTTCCTCTTCCTTTACATGGGCGCTCAAGATTTTTCTGACCACTAAGAAGTCCTTGTAGGCGCCCTCTTCTTCCTTGATCTCTTCTTCACTGACCACTTCATCTTCCTCCTCGGACTTAAGTTTTTCCTCCTCACTTTCATCAGTGTAGTACTCTTGCATATCGTCTAGGTACATGATCTTCTTAGGATTAGGGCATTCTCTCGCATAATGGCCCCTACCTTGGCATTTGAAGCACTGAATATCCCGGAATCTAGGGGTTGGGTTTCCTGTCTTGCTCTCTCCCGCCCTATTCTTTCCTTTGTCACCTCCCGCTGGAGAGGAATTCATCTTGCTTGGAGCTTGACTTGGTCCTCGGGTAGGCGTGGTTATGTTTGGCCGACTATATCCCCCATTAGGATTCGACCTAGGCTGTATTCTAGTGGAAGAATACACATTAGTTCTAAAACCGTAACCACTAGCAGAAGAACGTACCTTTAACTGTCTTTCGATCCGTTGAGATTTGTGTACCATAGAGTCCAGATCCACGTAGTTCGTAAGCTCAAGCTGGAAGCCAATCTCCCTGTTTAGTCCTCCTAAAAATCGCGCCATAGTTTCCTCCTCGGGTTCTATTGTGTTGGTTCTTATCATTAAGATTTCAAGTTCTTTAAAATATTCATCAACACTTTTAGACCCCTGTGTGAGTCCCTGCAATCTTTGATGTAAAGTACATTCATATGACTCAGGAATAAATTTTTTTCTT
>AP025052.1:11053118-11090618 GCA_036186865.1 Eustoma russellianum
CTGTGTGAGTCCCTGCAATCTTTGATGTAAAGTACATTCATATGACTCAGGAATAAATTTTTTTCTCATTTCGTATTTCATTTCATCCCAGGTGGAAATCGGATCTCTCATGGTTCTTCTTCTTATATTTTGAATTTGATCCCACCAAATTAATGCATATTCCATGAATTCAATGCTAGCATAACATACCTTTTGCCATTCGGAGTAGTTTGTGCATGAATAAATAAGATCGACCTTCTTCTCCCACTCAAGGTATGCATCGGGATCACTCTTACCGTAAAAGGAAGGGATGTTCATCTTGGTTTTGAGGAAATCATCCTCTTGCGGTGGCGCTCTCCTTACTTGCACTCGGCCTTGGGGCCAAGCTTGCGCCTGATCTATCTCTTCCTCGTAAAACTCTTGTGGTGGATATTCTTCTCTCGGCTCGCGATGTCTCATGGGCACTTTCCCTTGATCTGGCCGTCCTCGGCTTCCCATGGCAACGGATCCTCTGGCCTCTCCTCCACGCGAGGTTTGTCCGTGGCTTTGTAATTGCGCGTGTGGCCGAGTTTTGGCTGGAAGTCCTTTGGTCCAACTCCTCAACCTTGCTAGAGATTTCTTGTAGCTTTTCCAGTACCTTTTCAAGAGACACATCAACCCTCGTCTCCTCTGCCACGGCATTGGTTGACGACATATTTTTCTCCTAAAATGAAATAAAGAAAACAAGAAAAGGAAAACTAACACAAACACAAAAGAGATTTCGTTACGTTAGTGAAAATCAAAATCAATGTGTATGTTCCTCTCTCACTCTTGTATAGTCACTCAAGTTGGTGCTTTCCTCGGCCAATCTTGGGCTAGATACAACCAAAGCAAGCTTCTCAATTGGCTAACACAATCCGATGATCAGTAGCACCTTTTTCTCCAACGCGTCACCCAAATTTCAGCAACTAATAAGCAAAGGTATCAAGCCAAGAACAAGACAATTTAACACACTTAACCTCCTAAGAATCAAGGAAAAATGAGACCAAAAATTATGTCAGAGGCTGAGCCAAAGAAAACTAAGGGTTGCCCTTGGCAATCTTTAGTTAACCTTAACCTTATGCAAATTAATCACACGTTGTTGATTCAATTACAATCATCAAGTATCCAAGTGTAAAGACAATGAATGGTGTAGTATTTTGTGGCTTCAAAAGGCACGGTTTTGTGGTCTTGGATAAAACTTGATATTCAATAATTCATCAACAACTTGGTATTTTTCTTGCACTTCTCGTTTTCTTTTTTTTGTACAATTTTTTTTGTTCTTTTTGGAATTCTGCCGAATATATATATATATGTATATATATATATTTGTTTTCTCAGAACGTCGAGAGTGACAAAAATTTTTGCTACATGACTGTTATTTGGAATTGGCTGAATGACCTATAGCAACAAGTTGTTGCCTTTACGAAATCAGACAACATAAAAGATGAATTTTGTGTTTTCTAATATGAGACCTTCTTTATTGTTTAAGGCAAAGAAAGGCAGCATATGTGATATGAAAATACAAGTGAATAGTTTTGGTGTATGATCAATGCCTTTTGCTCGAATAGTTGTAAGGGCACCAAAGTCTTGGATACAAGAAAAATTGCAACACAAACCAAGAAACAATGTAATCAAGCCACACAAGTCTAAAACTAACTAAAAGCTTCGTTAGCAACAAGATTTACGTGTGACTAGGTAGCATTTTTAAGCAATGAACTCGGGTTATATGTTATGGCTGAATTTAGGCCCTAATACAATGAACCTATTGTCAAGTGTGTATAAAGATTTGATCTTGAAGGGTTATTAGCAAAAATTTGTGCAAAGTCCAACTTAATTTTTTTGGTGTCACACAAGCTCCCGAGTGATGGAGAATATGTAATCTTTTCTTGTGTTGTTTGAGTACACGGTTGCTCTGTTCAAGAAAGAAACTGATGCAACAAAAGATACGATGTAACTAATTTGATCTCAGTGAGCCTTTTGTTTTGCTTTGGTCGTCACTCACAAAAGAAATCCAAGCAAAATTTATGGCAACGCATGCATGGGATTGTATGGTGGACAGTTGGGTGATTCTAACCCGGAAAAAAAAAACGGTAGGAACTTTGCTTTCTTGTCTTCGTATGTGTTGAGAATTAAAAGGGAACGCAGTTTTTTTTAAATACACATGAGTAGGTATAGTGTGAATGAAGCAAAAGGGAAGTAAAGGTTCTAGGCAGTACCTTCAGCGTGCTTGGTAACAGTGGCTTGAACGAAAATAAAATTCAAAGATTGTGATCTTTCTTTTGTTTTTTTTGGTTTTGTTGAACAAACGAGATTTTTCTTTTCTGTAAGGATATGTTTTTTTTCTTTTTGGACAATGTAACTGCAATTGAGACAAAAGAAGAACGGAGATAGGAACAAACGTTTGGATAGGAGGAAGAAAACAACGACAAAACATAAGAACGTTAACGATATGCGAGTTGTAAAGAAGAAACATTTGCTCTGATACCACTTTGATACGATCTTGGATCGTATGAAAATAACGACCGCTTCTTTCAACTCCAAAAGACACCTTTGATCAACCCTTGTGTGGGACAATGGCGCAAACACCACCTTCTTGACAAGAGAAATCAACAACGTCTACGTCGAGCAATTCGAATCTCCTAACCCAACACGTCGTTCCGTATCCTTGGATTGTGATTCACCAACTAGGTTTGCTCAAACCTTGATTGGATCTAGCCTTGAATTTTAATTGTGAAAACCAAAGGAAAACACTCAATAAGCAAACTGAAATTGAAATTCAAAGAAAACTGTTTTCTCTTCCTACATTTCCAACCTTCTATAAAGCTATATTTTGTCTATTCCTAAAAGATAAATGATAAATCAAAGTCTTAACATTATTACCTATAAATCTAAATCAAATCTACATAAAGGACAAGTCAAAGCTAATCAAGGAAGATTTCAAATCCAAATCTCTAAATCTAGTCCTGGAATACATCCTGTCGGTTGTTGACTTATACCTGCTCCTAGATGCCGAATTAGGGTTTGCACTCTTCAGCAAAGTTGTAGCTCATGAAATTCTCTTAAATTGGGGATCTTAAATCACCTCATTTGGACTCTTCTTAACAAAGATACGGGCTTCCAAAGACTGGGTATCCATCCAGTGAACTTCAGTACTTTCTATTCTGGACTCCCAACTTGCATCTGATTTTAGTCCATCTTATAGCCTGAATTAAGAAAAGTGCAAAGCATAAAAATCCTTCCAAATTGAGTTATCTAAAACCTCCAAGTGTTTTGAACACAATTGGATCGGTACTCCGATCTGGGCATCCAAAATACCGACTGGTGTACGGCTGCCTTCTTGAAAGATAGGGACTCTTCAAGCCACCTCCCTTATTTAGCCTTGTCACCTTAGAAAACACTCAAACACAGCCATTAGTACTAGAAACACATATTAAAAGACGCTATAGAATATACTAGATCCAACACAAAGACAACACAGACAACTAGACTCGATATTACGGTGACAATGCATGAAATGACCATCCTGCATTCCCACCAACCCTTACATCAATAGACGCAAGGATAATCAAGTCACAGCCTCAATGATGAGCATCCAATGCTGTCCACCATGTGCTGGCATCTCTTGTACATGCCTTGTCAAGAAAGCACCTATGTCAAAACCTAGTCGTCTCGCTTGGCCTCTTGTAAAGGGACCCCTATGTGTCTCGTTGGAGGGTCCTTGTATAAGATTATCATGAGGAGGATCTTGAGCCTCATCAGACCTTGGGCAGTTGAGGTACTTCCTTGGCATGGAAGTTGCAAGATCCTCTGATGGGATTAATATCTCGCAAAGAAAGTATGTTCCTGATCTTTTGCAGGAAACCAACATGGTAGTGTGCAAACCAGCCAGTACTCCAATTGAACCAGGTCATAAACAAATTAAAGTATAGGACTCTAACTACATAGATAAAAGCAGGGTTCAGAAGTTAACTGGTAAGCTCATTTAGCTATCTCATACAAGGCCTGAAATTTGTTGTGGGATAAGTTTTATTAGTCAATTTATGCATAATCCTATGGCTGAACATTATAATTATGCTCTCATGGTACTGAGATATTTGAAGACAACACCTGGTTAAGGCTTGTTCTTCAAGAAATCTTTTGACAAGAGGCCTTACTGTGTTTACTGATGCTGATTGGGCTGGCTCCAAGAGTGACATGAGATCCACTTCTGGCTATGCATCTTACCTATAGGGAAACTTGATTACTTGGAAGAGTAAGAAGCAACCACTGGTTTCTAGGAACAGTGCTGAAGCACAATTGAGAGCATTATCCCTTGGCGTCTGTGAAGGCCTTTGGATACACAGAGTAAGAGTTAATTGCACCTGGTATCCATATTTTTTCACAGAGTCTTAGGTACATCCATTCTTTTATAAAACTCACTTACCAGCCATACTCATAGGTGAAATTAACACCTGGCATCCGGCAATCGGGAATTGACCTGCTGTAGGCGGTTTTAATCAAAATTCCATTTATTTTTCACTTTTCCCCCTCTTGGCGCCTAAATTTTTCCAACCATGGTTAATTCAACTTTCCCTCCATTAATTCCAAACAATTCCTCCCTCTAAAAACTTTATACCTCTGCTTTTCCATCAAACCAAGATACGAATCCAATTAGCTATCTGCTCTGATTCAAGAACTTCGATCAAATCGAAAGAAATGAGACCTGGTGTAGCATTGAAGCCCAAAACGCCAACCTACACAAGAAAGGTGCCAAACATATTTAGGGAAAAAGCGGAATGAAATTCGTTGATTCGTGCCCTGTGGCGTAAAAGTGCTAATCTTATGAAAACAGGAGTTCATAGTGCTACCACCAGAGAAAGGTCTGGGACCAAAGGAGAGAATTTTATTCGATACACTACACTAATGATCCAGGAACAAAAATGGGTTGGAAGCTTGCAACAGAATTTGTTTTCAAAATTGAAAAGACACTGAAGGTGGCTGCTGGTGGAACGGAATGCAAACTTTTGATTTTTCTTTTCGTATCTATATCTTCCCTCAAATTCTCCCCCTCCTAAACTTCTCTTAACGACTTCTCAAAAAATATTCCTTTTATCTTGAAAGATTAAAGATTTTGGAGGAAGAAGATGAAGATCGATGAAGAAGATGAAGATGTAGGAAGATAGATTGGTAGGGGAGGGAGGCCGATGTGGGGGTGGGAGTGGGGGTTTTCCTTTTTATTTTTGAATTATTTTTTCCTAAACTTTTAAATTTTTGACTTTATTATTTTATTGATCCTAAACAGTGGTTAAAGTCGGGTTAAATGTGGGGTTAAGTACGGTCAACGGTTGATTTGAGCAGTCAACGGTAAACCAGCAGGTCATCCGGATGCCAGGTGTTAATTTCACCTATAAGTATGGCTGGTAAGTGAGTTTCATAAAAGAAAGGATGCTACTTAAAACTTCGTGGAAAAGTATGGATACCAGGTGCAATTAACTCCACGGAGTAATGCAGGATCTTAAACTTCCAAATGAGGCACCGATTCATGTATATTTTGACAATATATCTGCTATCAATATGACAGAAAATCCTGTCCAATATGACAAATCCAAACATATTGAAATTGACAGGAATTTTCTAAGGGAAAAAGTGGAGGACATGGTATTGAAATTACATCACATTCAGTCCAAGCATCAGGTGGCAGATATGCATACAAAGCCTGTCACTGTCCAAGTCTTCAGGTCTCTTCTTGGCAAGCTAGGATGTATATATATATACAATCCTAGCTTGATGGAGAGTGTGGGAATTCGAGAAAAATTTAGTACCTGAAGAATGCACCAAGGGAATTTTGGATACAGCTGAAGTGTTCATTGCGGCATTACGTTGAGCAGCTTGTTAATTATATCAAACACCTTCAGCACCTTGGTTAATCATCAACTAGATTACTTGTTTATACATTATAGCTGCTTAGGTACTTTTTATGATCATTGTACACTTTCATAAACATCATTTTAGGGGTTAAGTAGGCTCGGGATTGATTAGGTGCAATTTGTAAATACAACCGTTAGACAGGTCACATCACAAGACACTGGCTAGTTGTCTTTAACATTAATATAAGCATTTCATCCATGTATTCTTCACATATGTGAATAAGAAGAGTTCTCTTCTCACTTTTAAAGTGAGTTTCAAGTGATTGTTTGAGTGTACTTCTCTATATAAAGCATAGTAAAGATTTTTGTCTTACAAATTTTTGTCTTCTTCCCCACCACCCTCAAAATATTTTGGCCAAAAGAGGATAGAATGGTCCCTTATGCCACTCAACCTTCATTTCACCTCACCTTTCAAAAATCACACCATTCTCTTTCTTCCTCTGTTCAAAGTTCCTTCATTCTACCGTTTATCTTTCAGCCAAGCTTTATTGCTTTAAACCACTCCTAGTATCCAAGAACACCATTCCTGAACAAGAAGTCAATCTATTCCAATTCTTAAAGAAAGATCAAGTCTCCAGCCTCTACATCTTCTCCCTATCCCCACTATCTCATTCAAACAAATATCTCGCTTCCTTCCATAGACAAAACCATAGGAAGTATTAGGAAGAATAAGGGAGAGCTCCACATCACCTTTGCCAAATTCGCCTCAAAATCCAAGCCAAGACTACCCCTCTTCCTCTGGTGAAGACAAGAACAAGACTCCATTTTCACCCTTACAAGGCCTCAACCCGTGGCCACCTTGAGCAGGAAAAAGATAAGTTCTTCAACATCAAAGGGGAAGAACCAACTTGCATGTGTAGGATTCTAAAAGTTAAGGAAGCAAATCATCATTTGAAGCATCCTGTTTGTCATTCATCCCCTCAAGAGGCTTCCTGTTCTTCTCCTCTAGATTTCCACCCATGAGCTCCGTAGTGGAAGAAGGAGAAGGTCTCTTAGGTATAAAGTGAGGAGACTACAAAGATTTTCAAGGTAAATCTCTTAAGAATTAATCTTAGGCATGCCTTGGTCATTGAATATCAAAGATTGACTATTTCTCCTCTCATTTCTTGGCCTAGGCCGAGAGCAATCCAAGGCTAGGAAAGAAAGAGATCTTTTTTGTTTTAAGTCAAGGAACAAGGCAAATATCTCTTCCTAGTTTCTTTATGCATGTTAAAATGGAGTCTTTTATGATAAAATCTAAGATAGATCATGCATGCATAAGATTAAATGATGTGAATACTAAGAACATGAAGAAAGTGTACTTGCATGTTCATCATCTTATGATCGTGATAAAATTATTGCACATATGTATGTTCATGATTATGGTGAAAGGAAAAAGTGTCATGCATGTTACTTCCATGATATATATAGGTGTTTTATGTACGTATATTATAGCCAACATGATCATCATCATAATCAAAAGTCTTCATCTTCATCTTTATGCTACTTATGAACATGCATGACATTAGAAATGGTAGAATGAAAAATGGTGGTATGGACATGAATATACTCATCGTTCATGTACTTAAAAAGGAGGAAAAATCATGTATATATGTGTCTTGTAAATTTCAGCCATAGAAATAACATGCACATCATCATAATATTTATTTAGCCACTCTCATAAATGATACAATCTTGGATCGTATAGAATTTGACGATCGCTTCATTCAACTCCAAAAGACACCTTCGATCAACCCTTGCGTGGGACAATGGCTCAAACACCACCTTCTTGGACAAGAGCTATCAAAAATGCCTATGACGAGCAATTTGAATCTCCCAATCAATCACGTTGTTCTGTATCCTTGGATTGTGATTCACCAACTAGGATTGCTCAAACGTTAATTGGATCTAGCTTTGATTTTTTAGGTGAAACCCAAGAAAACACAAGGAAAACGCCTCAATAGGTCGAATTCACACACAATTTTATTAATCATATAATTGTTGCTTACTTCAACCATGTTTTTTGGTTTATATAGACATAAAAGAACTGAAAGCTAGTCTAAAAACTAAGAAGGGTTGGATTTAAGACTCCTAATACAAGTAGGACTCCAAAAAATTAAGTTACATAGGATTACAAAACTGTCGAAACTTGAAACGATATTTCCGATATTCTAGCATCTAAATTAGCTCTTCATGTCTTCGTAAAATTGTAGATCGTGGAACATACTTGACTTTAGACTCTGAGATCACCATATATGGGTAAGTATTGAAAGAGATTTAATCGTTTGAATTTCAATTGTCATCAGCATACGAATTTCAGCATCACTCAATTTTATCACGAATTATATATATCTTCGGCTTCGAATTTGAGAAAACGATAGAAGTAGGAGTTGTAGCCCTATCCCTTATCTTTCATATCCAACTAGAATCATGGTATTTGGATTAACGATCGCAAAGATATGGCAAAAATACGGGATATGTGTCATACGCAGGAAAACCCTCATTTTCAGCTTTGCTGCTTCTTCAAGCAAACGTTATTCCAAGCTCATGCAAACCCATGTATCTAAATGACACTTGTAGTCTCGTCTTGCACATGCCTATACAAGATATGTCTAGCTGTAGGATTACTAATGGTGTACACATTTTTTGTGTGTGTAGAATGGAATGAGGAGGCTCCTTGTGCCGCATCAATCATTCCCTCCTCGAAAGGATTCGACCTCGAATCTAAACAGTCAAATGTATAAGAGGTATATTTTAAGAAAAACTCACAATATATACAAGACACAAACCTAAGAGAATAAAGTATAATGAACATGCATAATTTGAGTTTAACATGCTTAGGATGAACAATTAATTGAACGAAAAAGCATATAGACAACAAAACATTATAACACATATCTACATGAACACTTAGCAACAAGCACCTCTTTCTAATGTGTTTAGGATGTACTAACAAGATAGGTAGAAAGCTCTTCTCATAATATTTATCATGCATGAAAGAGAAAGTGTGTAAAACCTAAGGAATAAACAACGTACCTTATATGCTACTTAGAACTTCCAAATCATATGTATTTGAGCTATTATGCTCAACAAAGCACAAATCAGCACTAACATGCAGATTATTATCCTCAAACTCAGTTTGTAGTGTAATGTCAAGTGGAATTTCAGATTCATATGCACGCAAATTAGAAGTCTCAGCATTATCATATGGAAGGTCACTATCAAGAAACTCAAACAAAGGATTATTATGGACAATCCATTCATGTTTCTCAATGTTATCATGTTTATGATATAAGACATCACTATGCTCATTTGAAATGTCACTCAAATCATCTTGTAAATCAGCATGCAAATCAAGCAAATCATGTGAATCATGTGTAGCACAAACAACTTTAGATTCAAGCTCATCACTTTCAGCATGCAAGTCAGTCTCTTGCATATGAACACGATAAACATCAACAAGTCTCCAAAGATCCTGCAATTTATTAAGGAGGTCTAATTTGTGCACCTTTTGTTCTTCTACTTCTACAAGGATCTCAAAGTTACGTTCTTTTTGTCCTAGAAGTTTCTTACGAATGTCAGAATTACGTTTTAAGGACTTCACACGGTTATGTTCAACTTCAACATCATCATAGAAACAAACATGCAATTTCTTGTCAAGTTCACACACTTTAGAGCGCAAAACAACATCATTACTGGAATCAGATTTAGGCAAAGAAGATTTAGACAATTTAGGATCATGCAATTCAAGAAGCTTATCATGTAAGTCATGTTCATTCGGCCCGTCAACTTTATCATCATGAACAACATGTGTATCAATTGAAATTTCAGCATCATCATCATATGAATCATGCGCAATATCAACACTAAAATCATCACTAAAATCATGCAAATCATATGTAGTTCCATAATAAGCTTGATTGAAGTCTTCTACCATTGCAATATAGAGGTCTATAATGTCATCATCCATGGAATCCTTGACTAACCTGAAATTAAGCAAGAAAACAAAGAAAGAAAAAACTAACAGAAAGACAAAAAAACATCGTTACATTAGTGAAATCAAAATCAATGTGTATGTTCCTTTCTCTCTCTTGTATGGGCACTCATAGTTTGCGTTTTCCATGGTCAATCTTAAGTTAGATACAACCAAAGCAAGCTTTTCAAGTGGCTAACACAATCCGATGATCAAATTGCACCTTTTTCTCCAATGTATCACCCAAATTTCAGCAACTAATAAGCAAAGGTATCAAGCCAAGACAAGACAATTTAACACACTTAACCTTCTAAGAGTCAAAGAAAAAAAAGGAAATCAAAAGTCACGTCAAAGGCTGAGCCAAAGAAAACTAAGTGTTGTCCTGGGGCAATCTTTAGTTAACCTTAGCCTTATGCAAGTTGAGCACAAGTTGTTGATTTAAATGCAACAATCAAGTATCCAAGTGTAAGGCAATGAAAAGATGGTTTATTTTGTGGCTTCGAAGGGCACAACCTTGCTGAATTTTTTTATGGAACTTGATTTGCAAATAATTTTGAGAACAACCTTGGTACTCTTCTTCTTGCACTTTTGCCGACTGTCTTTTTAACGCTCGATTCGTATATTGCTATAGTATGTATCCAAAACTTATATAACACAAAGTCCCAAGCAAGCCTTTAAGACTTCCATCAGATCTTCGTTAGTAAGACTTAAAGAAATAATGGTCCATGCAAATAATCTAGAAGAACAATCCCTGTCCAAGAAATGCACCAGGATAATTTGACAAAGATACATAATTTTGTGATACTTATGACGATACTTAATATTTCTTGACAAAAACAAAACAGTTCCGCGGCAGTCTTAGGTAGATTTCGGCCAAGCAGTTTTTTTTGTCTCCAAGACTAGGCTTTTTGTGGCTAGGTTTGGCTTGAAGATGATGTCTTGGATACAAAATAATTTCAATACAAACCAAGCAAACAATGCAAGCAAGTCACACAAGTCTAAGATCAACTAAAAGCTTCGTTAGCAATAAGATGATTTATGAGTGACACTAGGTAGCTATTTAGCAATGGACTTGATTTATGTGATATAGCTGAATATAAACCATAACACAATGAACTCTATTGTCAAGTGTGTGAAGATTTGATCTTTAAAGGTTAAGAACAAAAACTATATGAAAAAGGCCAACTTTGCACTTGTGACACGCACTGGCCAGAAGGAAGACAAACGTACCACTTTTTTTAAAAGCAAAGAACAAAAGAATAGCAAACATGGCGACTGATATTTGTTCTGACGTTTAAAGAAATGTGATGAGGCTGAGATCCTCACAAGGTGGATCAGAGGTGATCCTTGTAGTATATCGTTAGCTCTCTGCTTAAGTCCATCAATAGAACCTGAGAAGGAAGAGAAATGTTAGAGGCCCATGACGCTGTCCTATGAAAATTCTCCAATGCTCAAGTCAGTTATGGGTATTTTTGTATGCAGTTTATGCTGGAATAAAGGTTTAGGATAAACCTGGTTCAATATCTCATTGAGAATATGGCTGTTTGAAGGTTAGCTGAGGTGGTATTTTGGGAGATCTCTCACTGAAAGATCTTCCTCTTTAGATAGAACGGAGTTCTTTCCTTAGAGAAGAAGGCTCTGACAGTTGTAGTTGGTTCTGAAAGTTATGGATCGCCCCCCTCTCTCGTCTTGAAAGAGGCCTTTTTATACACGAAATTGATAAGAATGGTGCTCTGCTCGATGACGTGACTGTTGCGTGTGTCAGAAGGGCTACTTTATCTACTGCAGACGTACTGTTTGACTGGACAGATGCCTGCGAATACGGCTGTGCCAGTGGCTGAATCTACGATACATAGGTCGGCCAGCAGTAATGACTTTGTACTTAACCAAGCGATGCTTGACACCTGAAAAGCACTTGCAGAATTGTCTTGATGGTCCCAGACAGCAATTAACAAATATCTTGTCCGAGCTTAACCGAGATAAAGAATCCAAGGCTAAAGCTTGAAGAAATCAGAGGGTCGAGGCCGAAACTGTTCTGAGGCCGAGCAGAACCTGAGTGCTTGTATAATTATACTGTTGATCATGTATTTGAATATTCGCTTGTTGAGGTTGACAATAAGCGGTTGCCTTGACTAATGCATTGCCGAGCCGAAGTGTAGTGTGCCTGTCTAGTCTCAGAAGACTGGTTAAAGTTAACCATTTCTGGTCATATTGAATAAGTGCCGACCTGACTCAGGCATGCGACCGAGCTGACCAAGAATTATGCTTGGGTCTGCCTTAGTTACTTCGATAAAACTTGCTTCAACCATAGATGATAGTGGCCGAGGTTAAGGCCTTTTGGCCGAGGCTGACTAGTCAAGTAGCTGAGCCTGAACTACGTTGACTATTTGACTGTCTGATAACTTTTGTCTCATCTGAATAGGTCGTATTTTGGCTTATCATTTTGCCCCTAGATTAGTTTGGCCGAGCTGACCAAGAAGGGCAGGCTAATCGATTCAGAGGTTTTAATACGTTGTCCTTTCAATTGATGATGTGTCAATCTCTGATTGGACCGTACTGCGCATTTACTATTTGCACAGAGTACGAAGCGTGAGTGACGCACCTTTTCATGTCTGTCATTTGCTGGAATCGAGGACAAAACCCTCGAGGTGCCAATTGGAATAGTTGTTCTGCAGCTATAAATAGGGATTGCAGAGTAACAATTCATTTCTTTTGCTTTCGTCTTCTTCTCCGGTGCTCCTCATCCAGATTCCTCCCGCGATCTCAGTTTCCTCCGGTCATCTTCCTTCTTTTTTTAGCCTATCTTCACTGTAAGTCTTCCTTTTCGTTTTTCACCATGTCTGCTTCTCCTCCCTGTGATTCTCAAAATATCTCCGAGGGCGCTTCTTACGCCGGTGGTGGTGGAGGAAGCTCTAGTTCTCCATCTCCGTCTGGCAGGACGGTCTTTGACGATCGTCCGATAGTAAGATTGCACGGGACCACTGGTGGCGCTGCTCAATCCAGCAGAGCCATCACCGTGGTTGACTCCTTGCTGGAGCGGGTAGAGGTTGCTCTTGCTCCGGCATCTATAAAGCCCTGGCTCTGTAGAGGGCCCCCACTCTGTATACGGGGATACTTAATAGGGGCCTGCCCTCTGTTTTCGTCCAAGAATCCTTCTGTTCCTTGTCTGAGGCTGAGCTGATTCGGATCTATAAGAAATATAGAGTTGACCTAGACCGGTTTGGCCCTGTTCTGCCTTTGCCAGGTCAGACAGCTTATGATCCTCCAAAGGATTATGAAGCTGTCTACGAAGACTGTTTCAAATTGGGGTTTAACCTTGCAGGACCTGCAAAGAACCACTAGAAGGGGGTGGGGTTGAATAGTGGGTGCGGAAAATTTGGTCTTGAAAATTGTTTTAAACCAAAAACCCATCTTCTGAAAATAGTTTCTGTTTTCAGGACCTGTTTTGCAACGTTTTAAAAACTAGGTCATAGTCCTTCAAAAATTCTGAAATTTGGAGATATCTTAGTCTCAGATTTTCTGAGTATCTCCTAAAAATTTTAGATTAAAATTCAACCTTTAACCCTTTCAAAAATCGTTGATGGTCAGATTGCGCAAATCTACCAGAAACGGTAGTCTGATGTGAAAACTTAATTCCGATTAAACTGTAACTTCAAATGGTCTGAAAATTTAATGAAAAACTCCTTAGTATGTGTATTTAATTGGGTTGAAACAGTTTTGAAAAATTCCTTTGGGAAGTTAGCCAAATATGTTCAAAGTCTCAACCTTTGGAAGCCTGAAAATCAGACTGCACTAGTCTCAGAACTTTTGATGTTCGGATGACTTATACTTTCCAAAAGGGTTGAAACTTGCGCCCAATGAAACTTAAAACGTGTGGCTATATTTCTGGAAATTTTTTGTGATTTTTGAAATTCTTTTAATATTTTTAAGATCGTGACGAAAGTGATGCACTGTGCTGGAAACTTAAAGTAAATGCTGAAAATTAAAAAACACATGGAATTTTATACTGTTTCGGTTAAATCAACCTACTCCAGTCTTCGAGGACACCTTCCTCGGTTATCACTAAACAACAAACAACAAACAACACCTTACCACACAGGGTTGATGGAGTTGTACACCGACTCCAACCCTTTACAAACCTTGTAAGCGATTACAGTGACCACGAACACCACCACCAAGCGGATGCAAGATTGGTCACACCTTGATCAATCTTTTACAACAATATAGCGTGTATGGTGGTTTAAATTAAGCCTATAAAATATGTATGAATAGGAATACAATAGGCTTTGAGAGAGAAGAAGAAAGAAGTGTAGAAGAAAAGTGTAGAAACATTTTTGCTCCCTTGAACTTGTAAGACTTTTGTTGTTTTTTGTTTGCTCTCATTCTCTCCTTTTTGACAAGAAGTGGCTGCCCCATATTGCCTTTTCTTCCCCTTGGAAATTATCTTTTAAGTCCTTGGAAGAATATCTTGCATCATTGTGACATTCACTTGCTTACTTGGCAACACTTCATTGGATTATCATCAAGACCTTGCTTACTTGGAACTCATTGATTGGATGAGAGTTGTCTTCATTTGATGACTGTATAAATCTAAAAATAACACTTAAGACCATGTGCCAATTAGTAATAAAAATAGTGCCATAAGTCACATAATAAATTCCATAAAATTTGCAAGACAAATCATCACCATTAAACACCATAAAATCGGCCAACTCACTTTATCACTTGCTGAAATTTTCAGCATGTGCACTATCCAAGACTCATTCAAATTGTTGCCATGTTGGCATTAGATTAATCACTTGAAAATGAAGAATCAAATATGTTAAATTCCAATACCTAAATTTCGGCCATATACATTCAACACATGCTGAAATTTTTAGCATGTGTGATAATTCAAATATCATCACAATATTTCCATTACAATCTTCAAATCAATCCATTAATATTGAAGAGGCAAATAAATCATCAATTAGTGTAGAAATTTCGGCCAGCTCAAGTGTACTCATGTTGAAATTTTCAGCATGTGTTACAAATGTGACATAGTTTGAAATATTACCTTATGTAGCTCCTTCTTTTATGTCACCAACCTTGTATAATTCATTCTTGGCCAATCAAGATGCCAACTAAGCTCCACATATGCTCCAACAAAGCTGTAGTAGGCGTGTATGAGGCTTGAACATGTGCTGAATTTCATTTTTGTAAACTTTGTAAAATAGTTCACAATAATTATACACGTATGGTATATTCTAATCACCCCTACATTGATTTTTCTAGAACACTTTAGAATGTATTGAATATGTAAAAAGTGTCTAGATACATGTTATATGTCATGCAAAATACGTTCCATGTGTCGTGTTCGTAGAAAATCGAATTTTCGACTTTTGTCGATTACGCGATTTTTCTCCGATTTAATTCAAACTTTTTGCACATGTTATATATATTATGACAAACATAATATACATAGAATAACTTGAATATTCAGCTCTAAAGGCTGAGTGTAAGTGGTGCCCCATGTGCTTAAAAAGTTGAATTTGAAATCTCCACAATTTTTCCTTAATTGGGGGTGATTTGTGTGTGCCAACATGGAATGATTTCATGGATGAATATAACATGTAGACCACGAAATTTCTGGTCATTTTTGAAGTGTAGGGGCTGGCCATCTATATATGGCAAGTACGTGACACATTGGCGAAGTTTCGGTATTCACGCGATACGACAATTTTTGGTTTAGAACCTCGTAACGTGTCGTAATAATTTTGTCATCACCATGACTTATATCATATGATATAAGACCTTAATATACTCATAAATATGAATTAAATATAGTGGTGTGACGTTAACGTACGTTCGTAAAATATATAACATGTTGGTAGTACGTTGGAATATATGTGTATAGTGCCTTTTTAACAAAATCTGAATATATATATATATAAAGGCGTGTAATAGGGGAGGAGAAAACTTTCTATTCTTCAATTTGGTGCATTTGTGCCTTCTCCAAATATATCACCATTTAATGAACTACTTAGTTCATTTAACTAAGTACTTCACTTAGTGAACTAGTTTAGTTCATTAATGGTGGCACCTGAAAATAATTCAAACACAACAAATGTTCGCCTTTTGATGTAAGCTTCAAAGCTTCATGGCTCGTTAGTACGGCAACATTATATATGAACTATATAAGGCAGGTTTCATGCAAAAACGTGTCAAGTCATAAAACATGTCATGCATTTCTTTAGTACACGTTATTTAAATCATGTATTTTGTAATCACTCAAACCCCTTTTTGTCTACAATCTCCCCCTTTTGATGATTTACAAAATAACCTAAGTTCATGATTTAAATTTTGTCATTCCCCCTCCAATCGTGCACAAATTCAAATTTTGAATTTTGAATTTTGAAATCTCTCCCCCTTGATTTGTGCAATCAATCTCTCTCTCTCCCCCTTAAATCATGCATTCTCTCCCCTTTTATTTTGGAAGACAATAAAAAATGCATGTAAATATGGAAAGAGATATCAAATCAAATCAGCAGAAATCATGCCTAATTTAGAACGAAGATTTTCATACGTGGCCTGATTTAGTGCCTTAGTAAATATGTCTGCTACTTGTGCCTCAGTGCGTACATGATCTATGATAATATCACCGTTGTTTACGTGATCGCGAAGGAAATGATTTCGTACTTCTATATGCTTGCCCTTAGAGTGTAGGACGGGGTTCTTAGATAAGTACTATCATAATAGATGGGAATACGATTTACCGTGATATCAAAATCAGAAATTTGTTGTCTTTACCATAGTAATTGTGTGCAACAAAGACTAAGTGCCATGTATTCAGCTTCGGTAGTGGATAAGGCTACACTTGCTTGCTTTTTTGAAAACCATGAAATTAGCGAGTTTCCTATAAATTGGCAAGTTCCACTCGTGCTTTTTCTATCTATTTTACATCCACCATAATTTGCGTCAGTATAGGCATGCAAGTTAAATTCACAATCTTTATCATACCAAATGCCTAAAGTGGGTGTGTGTTTAATATATCGAAATATTCTTTTCACAGCATTACAGTGAGACACTTTAGGTTGACTTTGAAAACGTGCACACATACATACACTGAACATGATATCAGGTCTACTAGCAGTAAGATAGAGCAAAGAGCCAATCATAGACCTATACAAAGCATTATCAAAGTCCTTTCCATGTTCATCTTTATCTAGTTTAGTGGTGACCCTCATAGGGGCAGGAGTCGGTTTTAAATTCTCAAAATTGAACTTTTTAATCATGTCATTTATATACTTAACTTGGCTTATATGTATACCTTTACTAGTTTGTTTAATCTGCAAGCCAAGAAAGTAATTCAATTCACCAACCATAGACATTCAATTTGGATTTCATGCAAGTTTCAAAATCTTCAACAAGTGTATGAGATGTAGAGCCAAAATGATATCATCAACATAAATTTGAATGATTAGTAAATCCGATTTATCTTGTTTTAAGAATAGAGTGCTATCTATCGTGCCTCTTTTAAAACCATTGTCTAAAAGAAAAGTAGCAAAACGATCATACCATGCTCTATGTGCTTGCTTTAAGCCATATAGTGCCTTCTTTAGTTTGTACACGTGATCGGGGTGTTTCAAATCTTCAAAACTGGGTGGTTGTTTTGTGTATACTTCTTGTATAAAGCCATTTAAAAATGCACTTTTCACGTCCATTTGATAAAGTTTAAAACCTTTCATGCAAGCAATAGTAAGTAAAAGTCGTATGGCTTCTAAACGTGCTACGGTTGCAAATGTGTCATCATAATCTATTCCTTCTTCTTGATTATATCTTTGTGCTACAAGTCTAGCTTTGTTTCTAACAACTTTTCCTTCTTCGTTCATTTTATTTCTAAACACCCACTTTGTGCCTATTATAGTCTTATCTTGTGGTCGTGGCACTAAATCCCATACATCATTTCTTACGAATTGATTAAGTTCATCATGCATAGCATCAATCCAAGAAGAATCGCGCAAAGCATCAAACACATTTTTAGGTTCAATTTCGGATATCATGGCATGAAATTGATTTATTTCAACCGGATTTATTCTTCTACGTGGTCGCACACCGTGAGTAATGTCGCCTATAATGAGATCGTGTGTGTGATCCCTATGCAATCTTGGTTGATTATTTTCTACGTTCTCATGCATTTCTAAGTGATCATGCATTTCTAGTGTGTCTACTTCATAATGCGTGCCATCATCATCTTCTAACACTGGTTTTAATTCAAAATCATCGTCATATTGTTTACCTTTTTCAACCTCACCAGATTCATTAAACTTCACATGAATGGATTCTAAAATTTGTCTATTGATGGGATCATAACATCTATATGCTTTTGAATTCACAGATATCCAACAAAAATACATTCAATTGATTTAGATTTAAACTTATCTAAATTATCTTTTGTATTTAAAACAAAGCATTTGCAACCAAACACACGAAAGTAATTAATTTTAGGCATGCGATCATTTACTACCTCATAAAGCATTTTATTTATTTTCTTTCTAATAGAGAAATGATTAACTATATAGCATGCACAATTTAAGGCTTCCGCCCACAAAAATCTAGACAATTTATTTTCACACAACATGGTTCTAGCGATCTCTTGTAGTGTCCTATTCTTTCTTTCTACTACTCCATTTAGTTGTGGAGTTCTAGGTGGCGAAAATTCGTGTTTGATTCCTTTTTTTCGCAAAATGCAATCATGTCCTCGTTTTTAAATTCACCTCCTCTATCACTTCTAATGTTTTTCACATTTAAACCATATTGATTTTCAAGTTGTTTTATTAGTTTCGCAATCTCAATGGCACTATCATCTTTATGTGCAAGAAACAAAGTCCAAGTATAGCAAGAAAAATCATCAATGATAACACATGCATAATGACGTCCACTGAGACTCGTAGTGCGACTAGGACCAAACAAATCAATGTGTAATAATTCTAAAACTCTAGACGTGCTTATTTCATTTTTCGGTTTGAGTGACTTGCGTGTTTGTTTGCCTTTAACGCAACATTCACTTAACTTAAAGTTGTCTAAATCAAGTTTAGGCAATCCTCCTATCAGGTTATTTCGTTGTAGTTTTTCAAGTGTAGAAATGCCGATGTGTCCTAAACGTCTATGCCACAAATTAACGTTAGGTTCATTTGATATAAAACACTTAACCTTAGCGTCTAACATGTCATCCATAGAAAGAGTAAAAATGTTTCCTTCCCTTTTTCTTTTTAATAATACTTCTCTATTTTTATTTATTATATTGCAATATGGATGAGTAAAACACACATCAAAACCGTTGTCAATAAATTGTGAGATGCTAAGAAGATTATAGGATAAGTTACTTACAAGAAAAATGTTGGAGATTGAAGGGTACTTGGGCTTCCGATTGTACCTTTTTCGATGATTCTTCCTTCATTGTTGTCTCCAAAGGTCACAGATCCGCCTTGGTGACCTTCTTTAACTTTGTGAACAAGCTCGGGTCACCCGTCATGTGTCTCGAGCAACCACTGTCAAGGAACCATTTGATAGATGTGTCTTTTGATGTGTGGGTTCCCTGCAATGTATAACAATGATTTAAGTACCCTTTTAATTTTGGGTCCTTACGAGTTAGTTATTCACCTCTTAGTAAAAGTACCTTTCGGTACCCATACTTGGGTGATCCTTCTCGGCCTGGCAAATAGTAAGAATGTAGATGAAGGAGTGGTGTAATAGACATGTGGTGAGTAGACTTTAGGCCTTTGGCCGAGAATCCCTTTATGTGCATCATATGGTGTGCGTTTTTGATATGTTCTCGTGTTGGTGTGCATAGTGCGTGATCTAGATGGATGAAATGAGCGTCGTGTATGCATCACTTGTTTCTTCTCATATTTATACGACACATAATTATATTTCGTATGATATGACGAAGAGATGTGACGATATGAGGGGAGAGGGGGTCTTTGCGTTATCTTAGATGCCATGTTTGCTTTAGGTGTGTCTACTTTCTTAGACAAGACGAATTTGGTTGGTTTAATTGATACTTCATTTGTCTCAATGTATCCTAATCCATTTTTATCACTATCATGTTTTTATGATAGAATAATAGATCTAGCATGTTAGATCCCGTATCAAACTGTTTCATCATTTTCTCTAAGTTCGTATTCCTTGATTTCAAATTTGAAATCTCGGATCTCATTTCATTATTATGTGTAGTTAATGATGTGATCTCTGATTTTAATGCATTTATGATGCATGACGACTCCTCTTTTGAATCGTTTAATAGAGAAACAAGATTCGTGTTAGAAGATTCTAACAACTACTTGTCTTCAGTTAATCGCGTCTTTTCTTTTGAGAGAGTTTTAGTAAATTTATCCAATTCTAAATATTGACTGAAAAGATCATCATATGAAGGTTCAGAATCAGAACCAGAGTCAGAAGATACCTCGTTTGATGCTTTGGATACAAAGCATACTTGTGCAGTCTCCTCTTCTGTATCAGTCTCAGAATCAGATGTGTCACTCCAAGTTGAGGCCTTGAGAGTTCTTCTCCGTTGCTTAGGTTCTGAGACAAGTCTATTTTTGGTCCGATCCTTGTCAAGGTGTTTGTTTTTTTGCTTGTCCTTGTTAGGGCAGTCATATGATAGATGTCCAAGTTTACCGCATTCATAGCATTTAACGTCCTTGTCATTTGTTTTATTCTTATTTCTTTTAGTGGAAGTGGTCTTAGGTTTGTTTTTAAAAGACTTTCTCATGAATTTTCTTAAGTATTTTGCGAATAAAATTAAGCCATCGTTGTCTGATTCAGAATCACTATCACCTACATGATCGGAAGAAGTAGAGACGTATTCGTTTGATTTAAAAGCAATAGTCTTACCTTGATTTGATGATGATTCCGATTTCCTTACAGTGAGTTTGTTTTCACATACCTTACGTGATCCAATTAGTTACTCCATTTTAATTGATTTGGTTTCTTTGCTCTTCTCTATAGCCGTCACTTTAGGGTCCCATTCAGATGGAAGGCTTCGTAATACCTTTTGGACCTTTTCCTGCATAGAGAAGATTTTGCCAAGAGACTCAAGAAAATTGTAAATGTTAGTCAAGCATAGATCCATATCGACAATAGACTCATTTGGAAATAACTTAAAGGACTCAAGTGTAGACATAAGCATATTAATCTTGGACTCCTTTACATGGCTAGTCCCTTCGTGTTTCATCTCAAGAATTCTTCACATTTCTTGAACACTAGAGCAATTAGACACATAGCTAGATTCACTTTTACTTAGCCCGTTTAAAATTAATTGCATGGCTCTAGCATTAATGCTTAGTCTTTTTTTGTCATCACTAGTATACTTTTGTTTTGGCTTAAGGACCTCTAGTGTGACTCCATCTACAGTAGATAATTTTGAAGGAACAAATGGACCGTCCTCTATGATGGACCATAGATCAATATCAATGGCCAGAAGAAAATTTTTCATTCTTAACTTCCATTGAATAAAGGACTCACCATCAAAAAGAGGAGGCCTTTGACTAGACATACCTTCTTGTTCGGTTTTGAAGCTAGTGGTTGCAGTCTCACTTAGATCGTTGGATCCTTTGGTTGTGAGTGTGCCTGCTCTCTGATACGACTTGTAGGACCTGCAAGGCACCACTAGAAGGGGGGTTGAATAGTGGGTGCGGAAAAATTGGTTTTCAAAATTGTTTTAAACCAAAAACCCAACTTCTGAAAACAGTTTCTGTTTTCAGGACATGTCCTGCAACGTTTTAAAAACTAGGTTACAGGTCTTCAAAAATTCTAAAATTTGGAGATATCCTAGTCTCAGATGTTCTGAGTATCTCCTAAAAATTTTAGATTAAAATTCAGCCTTCAACCCTTTCAAAAATCGTTGATGGTCAGATTGCGCAAATCTGCCAGAAACGGTAGTCTGATTTGAGAAATTAATTTCAATTAAACCGTAACTTTAAATGGTCTGAAAATTTAATGAAAACCCCTTATTATGTGTATTTAATTGCGTTGAAGCAGTTTTGAAAAATTCCTTTGGGAAGTTAGCCAAAAACGTTCAAAGTCTCAACCTTTGCAAGCCTAAAAATCTGACTGCAATAGTCTCAAAACTTTTGATGTTCGGATGACTTATACTTGTCCAAAAGGGTTGAAACTTGCGCCAAATGAAACTTAAAACGTGTGGCTATGTTTTTGGAAATTTTCGTGATTTTTGAAATTCGTTTGGTATTTTTAAGATCGCGACAAAAAGGATGCACTGTGCTGGAAACTTAAAGTAAATGCTGAAAAGTAAAGAACACATGGAATTTTATACTGGTTCGGTTAAATAAGCCTACTCCAGTCTTCGAGGGCACCTTCCTTGGTTATCACTAAACAACAAACAACAAACAGCACCTTACCACACAGGGTTGATGGAGTTATACACCAACTTCAACCCTTTACAAACCTTGTAAGTGATTACAATGATCACGAACACCACCACCGAGCGGATGCAAGATTGGTCACACCTTGATCAATCTTTTACTACAATATAGAGTGTATGGTGGTTTATATGAAGCCTATAAAATATGTGTTAATATGAATGCAATAGGCTTTGAGAGAAAAGAAGAAAGAAGTGTAGAAGAAAAGTGTAGAAACGTTTTTGCTCTCTTGGACTTGTAAGACTTTTCTTGTGTTTTGTTTGCTCTCCTTCTCTCCTTTGTATCAAGAAGTGGCAGCCCCATATTGCCTTTTCTTCCACTTGGAAATTCTCTTTTAAGTCCTTGGAAGAATATCTTGCATCCTTGTCACATTCACTTGCTTACTTGGCAACACCTTTAAGACCTTGCTTACTTGGTACTCATTGATTGGATGAGAGTTGTCATCATTTGATGACTGTACAAATCTGAAAATAACACTTAAAAACATGTGCCAATTAGTCATAAAAATGTTGCCATAAGTCACAAAATAAATTCCATAAAATTTGCAAGACAATTCATCACCATTAACCACCATAAAATCGGCCAACTCACTTTAACACATGCTGAAATTTTCAGGATGTGCACTATCCATGACTCATTCAAATTGTTGTCATGTTGATATTAGATTAATCCCTTGAAAATGAAAAATCAAGTATGTTAAATTCCAAGGCCTAAATTTCGGCCATATGCATTCAACACATGCTGAAATTTTCAGCATGTGTGATATTTCAAATATCATCTCAATATTTCCATAACATCTTCAAATCAATGGAAAATAAATCAGCAATTAGTGTAGAAATTTGGGCCAGCTCAAGTGTACTCATGCTGAAATTTTCAGCATGTGTTACCAATATGACATAGTTTGAAATATTACCTTATGTAGCTCCTTCCTTTATGTAACCAACCTTGTATACTTCATTTTTAGCCAATCAAGATGCCAACTAAGCCTCACATATGCTCCAACAAAGCTCTAGTAGGCGTGTATGAGGCTTGAACATGTGCTGAATTTCATTTTTGCAAACTTTGTAAAATAATGCACAATAATTATACACATACGGTATATTCCAATCATCCATAAATTGATTTTTCTAGAATTACTTTATAATGTATTGAATATGTAAAAAGTGTCTAGATACATGTTATAAGTCATGCCAAAAACGTTCCATGTGTAGTGTTCGTAGAAAATCGAATTTTCGACTTTTGTCGATTACGCGATTTTTAACCGATTGAATTCAAACTTTTTGCACATGTTATATATATTATGCCACATATAATATACATAGAATAACTTGAATATTCAGATCTAAAGGCTGAGTGTAAGTGGCGCCACATGTGCTTAAAAAGTTGAATTTGAAATCTCCCCAATTTGGCCTTAATTGGGGGTGATTTATGTGTGCCAACATGGAATGATTTCATGGATAAATATAACATGTAGACCACGAAATTTCTGGTCATTTTTTATGTGTAGGGGCTGGCCATCTATATATGGAAAGTACGTGACACATTGGCGAAGTTTCGGCATTCAGCCGATACGACACTTTTTGGTTTAGAACATTGTAACGTGTCGTAATAATTTTGTTATTGCCATGACTTACATCATACGATATAAGTCCTGAATATACTCATAAATATGAGGTAAATATAGTGGTGTGATGTTAACATACGTTTGTGAAATATATAACGTGTCGGTAGTACGTTGGAATATATGTGTATAATGCTTTTTTAAAAAAATCTGAATATATAAATATATTTTTTTAATCAAGAATAATATGTTTATAAAGAAACCTCACTTGTGGCGGAGGAAAACCATATTACATCAAGTATATTCGTCAGCATAAGAAAATAAATGAAAGAGAATACAAATAATGATGTATCTCCAATCGTATATGATATGCCGCATTAAAACCTTGCCAAGTAAAACCACCCTTGTGGATAAAACCTTGGCGAAGGAAAAAGCGTACATATTTATACGATTGTCATGGATACCAAAGATGGGGGTGTAAACAGGTATATCCAAACGTGCTCGACAGTAGCTGGTGCTGATCCACTTGGAAGGCCAAACCGTTGAAGGAGCATGATCTTCTTTCAAACGCACCTCGAGACAAGGAAATGAAGTTGTTATTATCAGGATATTTAAGAGATAGCTGAATATAGAGTGATGGAACAATCGCATACCCAAGTCGCCTCGGCTGTGATATTGCCAAGACGACGACCACTTGAAAAGTCTCGTTAGCGAACTCTTTATGACTGCTGGACACCAAACTTGGAGGTGCCTCCCCACCCACGAATATGACAGTAGCGTGCACCAAAGCAGGAGAAACACATGCATCAGACAATGACATGAAGAGTAAGATTGAACATGAAGCAACATAGATAAAGCGATAAAAGGCACAGGAGGATAACGCACCAACGTTGCCTGTGCACAAAAACACAGGCAACGACGTATGTATGTAGCCAAGGTCAGCATGTGTGACTAACATATGGCAGGCAGTTGAAGATCCATATGCAAAGCACCACGTACTTCACACGGTAGTGATTGGGCCGAAAGATAACTGCGATGACCTGCGGCGCGGAAGCCATATCGTGCTAACCTGTGTGCTGCGGAGTTTGCCTCTCGCGGACAATATTGAAGTGCTGACTTACTGAGGTTAAGAAATAGCATGGCCCGCTTAATGTCCATGGAAAAAGCTCCAGAGAAACTGGGCTCCGCAAACAAAGACACCATCCGTTGACAATCAGTTTCAATAATAATGTTGGCATACTGCAGAGCATATAAAATTAAGGCATAGAGCATGGCTTGTAGCTCAGCTCGAAGTGGAGGCATCAGGGGCAGCGCAAAACAAAGAGCTGAGAGCAAACGGCCATCTGAGGTGCGCAACATTGCGCCTCCTGCCGCTAGCTTCTAACCAACTGAGGCATCAATATTTAACTTTAGCTTTCCTGACGGGGGGAGTTGCCATCGAATGATAGATAGTCTCTTGGATCGAATTGGTGGTGAATAATGTTGCTGGACTAGATGTGGCAAGTGCTGGGCAAACTTTCTGTTATTTACTGACGCACACCATGTGTAGATCACCATTTTGATCTTTGTGCGCAGGAGGTCTGGGTTGAAAGTCTCATTACCAAATCGACATGATGTATATGACTTCCATATCTCCCAAGATACTAAAGATGGTACTACTGCTCGAAGTTGACCCTTCATTGATGACGTTGAAGAACTTCGCCACCAACGTAAAAGATGTCCCTTAATCGTATTGGAGTGGGGTAATGGACCTAAAAATGTGATCGAAAAATCGATCCATAAAGACCAAATAGCAGAACAATGCAAAAAGATATGATCTTGGGTATCATGCTGTTGGCAACAAAAGATACACTGGGAAGGTAGCGCCATGAGCCATCTACACAAGTGGTGTGTGATTGGGAGAGATTTGGTCCATAATCTCCATATAAATATTTTTTGCCCTGGAGGCGAGGTATTCCACCAAATGTAATTATATTCCCTTTGTGGCAGACCGTGAGCAGCAATATGTGAATAAGCCGAATGTATAGAAAACTGACCATTTCCATCCGGGGTCCAATGGATCGTGCCATGCGATTGAGTAGTATGTAACTCCATATATGCATTGATTCTACAAAGACGCTTCCATGTAGCTGAGTCATAAACATGGGAATAAACTGAGGAACGTTGACCGTATTTGGCCCTGCTAAATTCAGCCCATAGCGTGTTAGAATGAAAGTATTTCCACCAAAGCTGGCAGTCATAAGATTTTTGCACATGAGTGAGGCTTTGAATTCCAAGTCCGCCAACTTCCACATCTCGACTGACAGAAGGCCAAGATTTCCAATGATGGCGACCATTCCAGAGAAAGACAACCATTTTCCGGTTCAATATGTTTATCACCCCCTTGGGACACTTGGAGCTGGCGATAAGGTGGGTTGGGATGGTGTTGAGTACATATTTAATGAGTACTAGACGACCCGCCATTGATAGGAATTTTGTTGACCAAGATGCGAGCTTAGAGTCAAAGTGATTGAGCAGAGAAAGACAGTATCTGCCTTATTACATCCCTTATATAAATAAGATCCAAGATATTTGATAGGTAAGGATGTGGATCTCATACCCATTGCCTGCAGTGAATTGTGTGCTGGGGCTCTATGACCTATAACAAGTTGACATTTGTTGTAGTTCACTAATTGACCCAACGCATGTTGATAGGTCTCAAGAAAATTGCGGAAGCGATCCACATTACGCACAGCCCCGTTTAAGAAGATAAGGAGATCATCGGCAAACCCCAAATGAGACACACCTTTCACACGGCCTATATTAAATCCGAAGATATACCCCTCCTGAAAGTAATGCTTTAGACCTCTAGAGAATCCTTCTGAAGACAAAATGAACAACAACGATGATAAGGGGTCTCCTTGATTGACCCCTCGGCCAAGAGAAAATGAAGTAGTCAACCCCCCATTAAGTAGAATAGAGCAAGTAGTCATGCTTAGATTATTGATGATGATCCGTACAAGGCGTGCATGCATACCCATCTTACATAAAAGCAACTGCAAATATTGCCAACTTACTTGGTCAAATGCCTTGGCCATATCCAGCTTAACTAGAATGTGTCCTCCTCTAGTACGTTTATCCAGTACATGGACCATTTCCTGCGCTAGGAGGACTTGCTCTGTGATTCCCCGTCCTTTCATAAAGCCCGCCTACTCCGGTGAAATTAATTTGTGTGGCATAACAGCTAGCCGAGTGGATAATAGACGTGTAATCACTTTTGAAATTAAGTTGGTGAGACAGATGGGGCGAAAATCTGCAAAAGTATGAGGATTTGCAATTTTCCGAATGAGGACTATTGTTGCAGCCGCGATAGGCTTTGGCATACAAATGACCAGATAGAAGTCATGTACTGCTTTATGAACATCATGTTGAATAATATGCCAAAATTTTCTATAAAAAGAGCCAGGATACCCATCAGGCCCCGCTGCACTTGAGGGGCTAAAGTCCCAAACCGCTACTTTAACTTCATCGAGTGTTGGGATCGCTTGTAGCATTTGATTGTCATCGGGGTCTATCAACTGAGGTATATATTGTAGTATGCTTCCATAATTTGCAATAGGCTCAGATGCATATAATGTTGAAAAATACCGTATAGCCTCAGCAGCGATGGCATCTGATTCTGTGTACTCGATCCCGTCAGGAGAAAATATTCTACATATATGCTGCCTGTAGCGTTTATCTTTAACTGTTTGATGAAAAAAGAATGTGTTTGCGTCCCCTTCATTCAGCCACTTGACATTGGCCTTTTGTTTCCAAAAAAGAAAGGCACGATGCTGTGCCAGCTTGAGCTCCGCCACGCGCTGATGATATATAGTGCGCATATGCTCCGTAGGGTTGTCATCATATTGAATTTCGGCTGCTCTCATCAACGTCTCTGCATAGGCTATTGCATCAAAGATATTACCAAATGTGTCTTTATTCAAAATGCCTTAGATCACGCTACAGGAGAGATAATTTTCGGTGTAATCCCCACATATCCCCAATTGTTGGGTATGATTGCCATCTGTGTACAACAAAGTCATAAAAGTCTGCATGTGTTTCCCAAGCACTTAGATAACGAAAGACAGCAGAAGGTTTTGGACCCTCATTGTCACATGACAAGAATAATGGGGCATGGTCAGAGGTTGCCCTACATAGGTGCTGAACATTCATAATTGGAAATAAGTAAGAGAAAGTTGAGGAAGTGAGAAAGCGATTAAGGCGGCGGCTGACTCGCCCTAAACCACGTCCATCACTCCAAGTAAATTTCGATCCCTGGTAAGGAATCTCCTGCAAGTGACAATACTGTATAAAATCATTGAAGTCCTGAAGAGTACGTAGAGAGGGTCGAGATCGTCCACTGTGTTCATCCAAAGTCCTAAAAGTATTAAAATCTCCGCCTATTAACCAAGGAATGGTATTCGAAGCATGAAAATGTTCCAACTGTTCCCACAATATTTTGTGTTCTAGAGTAGAATGGCTCCTATATACTGCTGTTAGCCAGAAAAAATCACCAGAGGCAAGCCAGCGAAATTTAATGGAGTGGTGCTGTTGGCCAGTAATATCCTCCTCCCAATTCAAGATTGATTCCTTCCAAAACATCCATATTTGATCGTTACAAACAGATAAAGATTTAGTGAAACCCAACTGCAGTTGACAATAAATTAAATGATTGGGCCGTAGTTTTGGTTCAATCACAACTAACGCATGTAGATTATGTTTTCGTGTGATGGATATTAAGCGTGTGAATGACGTACGAATCCCACGAATGTTCCATAACAAAATCTTCATTGTGATAATGCATCAAAATAGTTTGAGAGGTGGGAAGCACGTAACCTGGTCAGTCTTGGGGAGACAGGATTTTTATGTGGCCTGCGCAATATTTTTTGTCCCTGTGAAGGTGCTGGACCAGATGGAGGGATCGATGGGTGGCTGTGCATTTTTGCATCAACATGTGCTGCTTCCACAAGATGGGAAATATGATCTGCGCAGCTTTGATCGAGTTCATCCATGCAAACATCATGTTGGGGGGGATCGATTTCACTGTCCGAATAAGAACCAGGAAAAGATTTGTCCAGAACATCACCGACTATACAGTCATTAACTCCTTTAAGATGAGATATATCTTGAACATCAGTAATGGCTTGGGGTGCCACCATATCTGGAGATGGCAGAATGAAGAATTCTTGTGGTGTGCATGATGTCTAATTGCGAACTGGTTGCACTATATTTGGCTCTACATCTGCAGCATTGAGAGGTTCCTTTGCCGGACCTATATTTTTTGGCGTCCAACGTTGACTTTTACTTTTGTCCCCTGGCTGGTTAGGGTTAGAAGCCTGTTTAGTCGTGGGTTTGTCACCTGTTTCTTTGTGATTGTCCCGGTTGGCCGCTGCAATCCACAGCGACATGACCCAGGCGAAAACAGTGATCACAATATCTTGGCAAATCCTCATACTCCACTGTCTGCATGATTACCCTAGATGACGTTTGGATAAATACACGATTAGGAAGCTCTTTGGAAACGTCTAACTCAACGCATACACGTGCAACCGAAGGGTGGTTCATTGTAGCTGTGGCGGAGTCCAATTTCAGAGGTTCTCCTAGCATTGCCGCCACTTGAAAAAGAGCATCTTTACGATGCATGTGTATTGGGAGACCTGGTTAAGAAACCTAGATTGGAACAACCGGTACCTCAACTGCAGGATTGTAGTCCGGGGTCCATTTTGTGATTCTCATCTTCCTGAGATTATCCATCCTCTTCGAGCAAAACAGCGAATATAATCCTGTTCTAGATCAAAATGGAGTATGATATGCGATGCATCTAAAAGGCCAACCTTTACTGCTCCAGTGAATCCTATGCGATCAATGGCTGCTCGAATGGTGGCTAATGGCGGCCGTCCATACCAAAAAGTGCCCACCAATGTGAATCTGTATGGTGCGGCTTGTGAGTGGATCTCTTCATCAGTGAATGTGATCATGGGGCTGCCCTTGTATTTTTGTACATCCTTCGCTTTAATAGGTTGAGAGGCGTCTTTGAAGAGCGAGGCAAAAGAACGGCAGGGTGAAGATTGCGGCGCTGTGACCGTAGTAGGGCGCAGGGAGTCTGGCGGTTTTGCGGCGGGTTGAGAAGAAGCTGCCATAGAAGTATCGGAGGTGAGGCGGAATCAGGGAAGGCGGGATACGATGGCAAAGAACGGCGACAGCGGCTACGCCGATCGCCATTGAATCGCAGGAGCGGGCAGCATGGCGAAGTCGCGTATATAAAGGCGTGTGATAGGGGAGGAGAAAAATTTCCATTCTTCAAATTTTTTGCCTTTGTGCCTTCTCTAAATATATCACCATTTAATGAACTACTTAATTCATTTAACTAAGTTCTTCACTTAGTGAACTAGTTTAGTTCATTAATGGTGGCACCTGAAAATAGTTCAAACATAACAAATGTTCGCCATTTGATGTAAGCTTTAAAGCTTGATAGCTCGTTAGTACGATAACATTATATATGAACTATATAAGGCAGGTTTAATGCAAAAACGTGTCAAGTCATAAAACGTGTCATGCATTTCTTTAGTACACGTTATTTAAATTGTGTATTTTGTAATCACTCAAACCCTTTTTTCTCTACAAACATTCCTATTCCTGAACCCCTAGTCTGCATTCTTCGTGCTTATAATCTTAGACTTCACCAAATAAAGCCCAATGGTCTGAAGATCATTCTTTGCTATCTTCTTTTTCTTAGGATAATTGAGTCTCCTTTCCATATAAACGTATTTAGGGCTCCTTTTTCTTGTCGGATCTTGGATAGCTGGTACTATTTTAGCAAACGAGTGCCAATAGCGAGTTTAACCTTGCTATCAACATCCCTACCTTTACCAAAAACAGGAAAGGTAGATTTTTCTATGTCAAAGGGGATGAGCTGCCGAAATGGAACATCTGGAAATTTGGCAAGATGGATAACCTGAGGCTGAGCAGAGAGTATTGCAATGAGGCAGCCAGACTTCAGAGTCTGCCCATTGTGATCAACTGGCAGAAGGAGGACTCCACCATTTTGGAGGCGGCTGACCTAGGCCATTTGGCTTTAGGTTAGAACTATCAACCCCTTTCTCCTGATAACCTGATCATAGTCAGAGGTTGGTCTTGGTATGCCTTAACTTTTGTATTTTTCTATCTTTCAGTTGATAACTGTGTGATTCCTTGTGCAGGCGCAATGGCTTCTGGCAATGATGATTATGCCAAGATGGCTGAAATGGCAGCAAGAAAAAGAGCTCGCCAAGTCAGACGAGTCTCGGCAAATGCTTCTGTTAGAGGGCCTCTGCCTCAGCCTTGCCTCCTGGAGTTCCTTTGGCCGAGCCCAATCGAGAAGAGCCTGAGCCAGGTTACTGATTTTCCTTAGCCCTTAACTTTTGTAATGTTAAAATCTAATTCTAACTTGTTTGATGTGTTTTCTGCAGCTTTGCCAATTATAGAAATACCAGATGGCGAGGCTGATACCCCCTCTCAAACTCGGGCCTCAGCTGAACTCAAACCATTAGTTGAAATTGGTGAGGGCTCAAGCCTTTGCCGAAGAAAGAGGCACCGAGGTGAAGGCTCATCCAGGGGCCAAGATGCATGCCCTTCTCGGCCCTCATAAATGGTCCCACATCAGCCATCTGAGGGGGTTATGCCCCAACCCGCCGAAGTGACCCTGCCTCAGCCTGCTAAGGTAGCAGAGCACTCCCTTGTTGGGTTTTCAAATCAAGACTCTGTTGTAGATCTGGCCACAGCCAAAAGGCTAAACAAGGTGACGATTCTGCCTCTGGACCAGTAGAAGTTTGAAGCTGCTCCTTGGGAGAATCTGAAAGAAGTCTCCCACTCCAATATCGCCTCGATAAGTGAAAAACTTTTCTAAGTGTTTGTTCATGATAACACTTAGTCATTTTCTAATTTTGTTTCTCTGACAGATCCGAGCACAAGAGTTGGAGGTCCGGCCAGAGGCGAGAAATTTAATGAAGCTCTCCAGGATAAGTTAAGGGAACTTGATGAGGCCAATGAGCTGAGAGCCGGGCAGGCCTGGGAAATTGATGCTCTGAAGGCTGAGGTCTCCACCCCTCAACAAAAGATTGAAGAGGCTGATATGAAGTTGGCCACTTCCAACTCCATGATGGACGAGTTGGAACATGAAGTGGCCAACCTGGAGTTTGCTTCTACTCAAGCTTTGGCCAAAAACGAATCCCTCAGTAAGGATAAAGCCAAGCTGCTGCAGCAGAAAGAGACTTTAGAAGAGTAGTTGGTTCATCTGCGTCAGCAATTGGCTGAGGCTGAAGTCAAAGCAGTTGCTGATTTTAGAGGATCTACACTGTTTGAAGAGCACATGCTTCTGTTGCAAAGTACGGCTATGGAGGTTGGCCAAACAAAAGCCATTGATGTCTGCTCAGATGTCGGCCCCGAATTGAACAAGAAAGATCCTCGGCTAACTGAGCTTTATAGTTCAACGGCTGCCCAGGAGTTCAACACTCAATTTAGGCTGTTTTTGGATGGAGATGACTTGAGGGAACCCAAGGATTAGACTTAGGATTTCTTGTAATTTAACTGAGCAGACATCAATTGCACACTATACTTTGAAATTTATCAATGGAATATTCCTAAGTATTTTGCAATTTTGTAGCTTTTCATTCCATTTTGCTATGCTTTTTTCCTTAATAATTTCTACTAAGTCTAACCTTCAAACTTGTCTTTGCCGAGATTCAATGTCGGCCTTGCACTTGGCAAATTTTCTCTTTGCAGTTAGTTTCTTTAACAATTAAACTGAATCTGCAAGAGTTAAAATATATAGAATAAACTTGTTATTCTGCTGAGCTGAGCCAAGAGTTGGCTAAGAATGAAACTTGTCTGAGCTAATAGACTTTGATCTGCTTTAGCCGAGATTCAAGCTAAATGATGCTTAGAAATAGTCTAAGTCTTTAATTGCTGCCAGATCTGGCAATCATCTTCCTCTGTTTTGGCTATTCTAGCCTCATCAGCAGCTTGCTCCCTTTTTAAGTTGTCAGTTTTAGATCCAAGTGTCCATTTTTAATCAGGCCTAGCCGAGGCACTACGGCCGGGATGAGATTATACGGCCCAGGTTTACCTTGTAGCGGCCAAGATAAGATTATACGGCCCAAGTTTCCCTTGTAGCGGCCGGGATACGATTATACAGCCCAGGTTTCCCTTGTAGTGATTGAGATAATTCTGTTCAATGCCTTGAGATAATTTACTTGGAATAGTTCTAAGTCTTTCATCGCTATAAGGCTTATAGTTGTATCCAACTCTGCTTGTTTATTCAGCAATTCTTTGAACTAAACAACTTTTATAGGACCGTCCTGGACTCCAGGATCTGTCTTGCCGAATATTTCTTGGAATCTTCAAAGCATTGACTAATGAGTTATAGAGCTGAGTAAACCTCTTAGGTCATTTTGAACCGAGGTGTGAGACTGTCACACTCGGGGTTCCTTTAAGATCATGATGCAGATAGCAAATAGTCGAACCCCCATCATGGGAGGGCATTTTGTCCAAGCAAATACCTTGTCAAGCCATAAGGCAAAGGCATGGAGACAATCAAGGTAAACCCCTGACAAACCTTAAGACCGAGGCCCACCAAAGGGCGGATACGCACGCAGGAGTGAACCCCTGACAAGCCTTAAGACTGAGGTAAACCTTTGATGTTGTTGGAAGGATAGTATATCATTTCTTTGATCTGATGAGCCATAAGAGAGAAGTCACCGAGGTGGAAAAGCTTGTGTTCCGAGTCCTTTTATGAGCCATAAGGCAGAGATCGAATAAGCGTGAATCTTGTCGAGCTCCAATTATTTTACGACTCATGAAGTGAACGTCAGGTAGACACAGAAATTTTCTTACAATCTAGATGAATCCCTCTGTATGAACCATAAAGAGAAGGAATAATAATTATGCCCCTAACTCAAGCTAAATGTCTAAGAGTGTCAGGTCGAGCTGACCCCAGTATGATGATTGATGCACCGATATCATAAGGCCAAACTAATCTGGACCAGATATTTATGTAGAATAACCAGGGAATATCTTTGCCCCATTAACTCAAGTAAAGCTCTTCTTATTCCATGAAGAAATAAATCTTCTGGACAAACTTACTACCGAGCAGAAGAAAATGCCAGGCCTAGCCGGTTGATAATCTTGAATAAAATGATATGATGGGGACTTTAAGTCCTATTTGTCTAGAAAAAGCACTGCTTAATATCTAGTCAACTCTTTTGCAAATAGCAAATTTGTAATAAACATTGAAAATCAATGCATTTAAAGTACATTTATGTACATGAGGATTTTGGGAACACGCCAGAAAGGCGAATCACAATTCCTTGTGGGCTTCTTTTTTCAGGTCAGCTGTATCCTCTACGAAACCTGCAGTCTCTGACATGCCGAATCTGAATCCTCATCTTCTTGTGGCCGATGTCTATGGTTGGGTCGGCACCTTTTATTATGAAGAGACCGAGTAAAGTCTAGCCTATTGTGCATCCTCGACCTCGGATTGTAAAATCGTTGTAAGTGGCTGAGCTCGATTAGACGCCCAATCTCTTGGGCGAGATACTTGCAGTCCTTTGTACCATGTTTGATATCATGATGATAGAGACAATATAGTTGATGATTCCTTTTATGGAGAGGTCCTGTAAGGGGTTGAGGATCTTTTGCTAGACACTTCTTCCTCATGTAGGAGAGAATATGAGCCTTTGAGGTCAGCAGAGAATTTCTTTCTTTACCTCGGCCTCCCAATCAAATCTTGACGGAACGCCTTTCTTGTGGTAGAGCTCTGCCTTTATTGTCAACTTCTCTGCCATGCCCAAGTGGTAGCAGCGCTTTTCGTGCGCATTTCAAATGATAGTCCAGAGCCTTTACAGGCTCAGATACAAAGTGCTGAAGACTAGACCTTTGTCCTGAACGTCTAGCTTCAGTCATGAATCCACTCTAAAGCCCAGTATAATATTCTGGCCGAGTTGGAAAGTATTGCAGAAGTTTTTTTCCGGAGGAGAGTTACTGGGATGGAACCCACTGGGTTCCACCATGGGGCTTTTTCCTTCATTTCTTTCACCATAGCCTGGAATATATTAGGATTCTGAACCACATAACGAATGTCCCGTATATGTTCCTCATAGGTGAAGGCAGCAGCGGGAGCAGAACATTCTGCTGGTTCTGGGAATCACTGTTCCGGTTGCAGTTGAAGAGATCGCTGATGTCTTCTAGGGATCATAGGTCGCTTAGACCCTTTCCCATCAATTCTCCCAATGATGGTTTTGTAGGCTATTCGCCAAGGAGGCCCTTGAAAGGCTATTTTTAAGGAATATGGAGGTAAAGGCCCTCCTTCTAGTGCCAAATGATGAGACCGAGATCCTCACCGGGTGGATCAGAGGTGATCCTTGTAGTATGTCGTTAGCTCTCCACTTAAGTCTGTCAATAGAACCTGAGAAGGAAAAGAAACATTCGAGGCCCAGGACGCTGCCCTAGGAAAACCCTCCGACGCTCAAGTTAGTTATGGGTATTTTTGTATGCAGTTTATGCTGGAATAAAGGTTTAGGATAAACCTGGTTCAAGATCTCATTGAGAATATGGCTGTTTGAAGGTTAGCCGAGGTGGTAATTTGGGAGATATCTCACCGAAAGATCTTCATCTTTAGATAGAATGGAGTTCTTTCCTTAGAGAAGAAGGCACCGACATTTGTAGTTGGTTCTGAAAATTATGGATTGCCCCCCTCTTTCGTCTAGAAAGAGGCCTTTTATACACAAAATTGATAAGAATGGTGTTCTGCCCAATGACGTGACTGTTGCATGTGTCAGAAGGGCTACTTTATCTACTGCAGACGTACTGTTTGACTGGACAGATGCCTGCGAATACGGCTGTGCCAGTGGCTGAATCTACGATACATAGGTCGGCCAGCAGTAATGACTTTGTACTTAACCAAGTGATGCTTGACACCTGGAAAGCACTTGCAGAATTGTCTTGATGGGTCCCAGAAAACAATTAACAAATATCTTGTCCGAGCATAACCGAGATAAAGAATCCAAGGCTAAAGCTTGAAGCAATCAGAGCGCAAAGGCCAAAACTGTTCTGAGGCCGAGCAGAACCTGAGTACTTGTATAATTATCTTGTTGATCATGTATTTGAATATTCGCTTGTTGAGGTTGACAATAAGCGGTTGCCTTGACTAATGCATTGCCGAGGTGAGGTGCAGTATGCATGTCTCGTCTCAGAAGACTGGTTAAACTTAACCATTTATGGACATATTGAATAAGTGCCGACCTGACTCAGGCATGCGGCTGAGCTGACCAAGAGTTATACTTGGGTCTGCCTTGGTTACTTCGATAAAACTTGCTTCAACCATGGATGATAGTGGCCAAGGTTAAGGCCTTTTGGCCGAGACTGACTAGTCAAGTAGCTAAGCCTGAACTACATTGACTATTTGACTGTCTGGTAACTTTTGTCTCATCTGAGCGAGTCGTATTTTGGCTTATCAATATGAAAGAATGAAAGAGTGACGTTTGTAGACAAGTTTTCGGGGGTAAAGATTTTTTGAGATTGAATGGATCAAAGGACTTATATTATGAGCTGAGGGTTTTAAAGAATGTAACTCAGTGGACAGAAGAGTCATTATCCATTATGCTCTCCCCGTTTGTAGACAAGTTTGCCTTTTCAAAATTGAAGCAAAGTTCACTCAATATGATAACTCTCTGAGTAAAATGATGTGAAGGCTCTGCATTTTTTTGTGAGTTGACAATTCAATGATATTTTATATTTGGTGCAACGTACAGACTTTGCAAACCAAAAAAAAGTCGTAGCTTCTTTTTTTCTAACAAGATGGGCATTCTGTAATCAAGCAAGATGAAAAAAGTTCAGGCACAAGTTAGAATCACGTGTGCATGCATATGAAAAAGGTTCCAGGCTGCATGTCGTCATAGAACATATGACTCCTTTTTTTTGTCTTCATATGTTCTGTGATGACACGCAGCCTTTTCCTTTTGTGTTTTTTTATCAGATGAATGTAATGGATTTGATAAAACAAACGAAACAGAGGTGGGAGTGACGGACGCTTGGGTACAAGGAAGAAAACAGTGACAAAAACACAAGTAAAGGATATGCGAGTCGTAAAGAAGAAACCTTTGCTTTGATACCACTTTGATGCGATCTTGGATCGTATGGAATTTGACGATCGCTTCTTTCAACTCGAAAAGACACCTTCGATCAGCCCTTGCGTGGGACAATGGCGCAAACACCACCTTCTTGGAGAAGAGCTATCAAAAACGCCTATGACGAGCAATTCGAATCTCCCAATCCAGCATGTTGTTCCGTATCCTTGGATTGTGATTCATCCAACTAGGTTTGCTCAAACCTTGATTGGATCTAGCTTTGATTTGTTTAGGTGAAACCAAAGAAAACGCAAGGAAAACGCCTAAATAGGTCGAATTCACACACAATTTTTGTTGAGAAAAAGGGGTTTGATTGATTACAAAATGCATGATTTAAATAACGTGTACTAAAGAAATGCATGAAATATTTTATGACTTGACACTTTTTGTATGAAACCTACCTTATATAGTTCATATATAATGTTGTCGTACTAACGAGCCATGAAGCTTTAAAGCTTACATCAAATAACGAACATTTGTTGTG
>AP025052.1:11091877-11125314 GCA_036186865.1 Eustoma russellianum
GCCACCTCCTCCGCCTCCACCACCCCCTCCAAAGTCGGTCCGTCCTCCCCGTCAGCGGTGGACCCCAATCAAAAAAGGGTGCGACGGTGTCGGGGGTGCCTCAGCCCGAGTTTGTTGAGCCTACGATCAACAATGATACCTCCTCCCCTAGGCCGCTGACCCAGCAGAATTTGGCCTCTGCCATGCAGACTGAGGTTGACGTTCCTCAGATGCCTTCACCGCTCCACCGTGTTGCGGCTGCTTTTACTGAAGAGGAATTTTGCGATGCTGCGGATCATCAACTGCCTGTCGAGCCAACACATGTAGAAACAGGTCACTCTTCGGATACAGATTTGCCATTAGAAGGATCGATAGAGGAGATTTTGGATGTTACGGAAGACATTGCCCGTAAAATGCAATCTATACCGCCGTCGCCGGATGAAGATGTTCTGATATCACGCCTAACGGATATTGAGACTGCGACAGAATTTATACCGGTAGTCCCAAGACGCAAGCGACGCACCCGTAAGGACTTGCCCCCTCTCCCGCCTTCTACGATCTTAACTCGGAGCGCATCTCACGTTGTCCAGGGAAGTTCCTCTCTTACTCAATGAATACCTTAGTTTGGAATATTCGGGGCATGCGTGCCTCATTACCAAGATTAAAATATTTAATTACAGAACATCGGTTGCATTTACTAGCTTTATTAGAGCCCAAACACACACCCTCAAGCATTTGTCGATTCATGTTGCAGCTTGGTTTTACACACTCTTATGCTTCTAATTCACATCGTATTTGGTTTTTTTGGCGTGATGCTGAGTTTCGATTACTTGCTACTCAGGATCAGGATCAGGTGGTGCATTTTACTCTTCAATCCATTTCATTGCAATGGACGTTTGTATTTTCGGTGGTCTATGCCAACACGACGCCTATTCAGCACCGTCCTCTTTGGCAAGCCTTGAGTGACTTTGCTGGTTCGTGTAATTTGCCTTGGCTAGTTGGTGGTGATTTTAACACATTTCGCGCATTAGAAGATCATCGTGGTCGGTCGGTTCCATCATTAGAAGCATTACAAGACTTTAATGACTGTAATGAACAGTGCTCTCTTATGGCTCCTCCTCACCAGGGCTCCAGATTTACTTGGGCAGATGGGAGAGGTCTGGGTCGCATATGTCGCAGATTAGATTGGTTATTTATTAATTCAACATTTCAAGATAGCTTTCCGACGCTACAGTTGTCTCATTTACCGAGGGTTGCCTCTGATCACATGCCAATATTGTTCTTATGTCGCCGCCAGGGAGGTCCTACTCGCCGCACATTCAGATTTTTAGATCCATGGTTGCATCATTCAGACTTTCATAGTTATATGCAGCAGGCGTGGCTATCTTATCCTACTACGGGTGGTATGTATGGTTTCTATAGCAAACTATTCTCATTCAAAAAAGATATTCAACGGTGGAATATTGACGTCTTTGGCAATATTTTTAATAATCTTAAGTATGCGGAGACACAATTAAATCATGCTGAAGCAGCCTTAGATGCTCAACCTACAGAGGACAATCGAGCCGCATATCATAAATACAAGGCCGAGTATCTGCAAGCCTCTGCTGCGGAATTACGCTTCTGGAAGCAAAAAGCTAGAGTGAAATGGCTTCAAGAGGGTGATGCTAATACACAATACTTTCACTCTATTGTTAAGGGGAAGCGGACACAATTACGTATTCAGCAAATACATGATTCTGAGGGCCATCTGCTAACGGAGCCATCGGACATCATGGCAGCTGCGGTTTCTTTTTACACTGATTTGTTTGCTCCCGCTGCTACGCAAAATCATTTGGCTATATTATCTTACATTCCTCGGCTGGTCTCAGACGAGGACAATACACGGTTGACCATGCTTCCTACTGCATCCGAAATCAAAGATGCAGTATGGCACCTGGATCCTCACAGTGCTGCTGGCCCAGATGGTTTTCACGGTATGTTTTATCGTTCATGTTGGTCGGTCATACATTCTGATGTGGAAAAAGCTGTGCAGGAATTTTTCCTAGGTATTCCGCAACCATCGATTATGGCAAGTGCAGTTATTACTTTGATCCCCAAAACATCCTCACCACAGTCTTTCAGTGATTTCCGCCCAATCTGTTTGACGAATTTCCTCAGTAAGGTATGTACCCGCATTATCACGACGCGTTTGGGCCTGCTTCTCCCTAAGTTGATTTCTCCGGAACAAACAGGTTTTCTCCCAGGGTATGATATCTCCACACAAGTTTTATTGGCCCGAGAAATGGTTCATATGTTGGATAATGGCACTTCACATTTATGCTTAAAATTGGATATGATGAAAGCTTTTGACCGAGTCAGTTGGGATTATTTGGAGCGACTATTGTTGAGCTTTGGCTTTTCAGGTTTTTTCACTAGGCTAATCCTTAATCATCTCCGAGCTACTACATTATCAGTTTTGATCAATGGTGAGTCATCTCCACCTTTTCGCCCATATCGGGGGGTGAAACAGGGGGATCCTTTATCTCCTTTGCTTTTCATTCTGTCCTCTGAGGGATTCAGCCGCGGCTTATTGTCTTTAGTGACAACTGGCAATATTCAATCATTCGGCCTTGGTCGTATCCCATTTGCCATTTCGCATCTGGCGTATGCCGACGATCTTCTTGTTTTCCTGCAAGGAACACAACGTAATATCCGACGGTTTAAAAGGTTCTTAACGGACTATGAGACTGCTTCTGGACAAAAGGTCAATTTTCAAAAGAGTAGTATTATTCCGTCGGATCGCCTTTCTGTGTGTCGGGTTCGCGAATTACAGGAGATCCTTGGGATGAGACTTTCGACACTACCTTTCCGTTATTTGGGTCCTTATCTTCACAAGGGTATCAACCGTTCTCACTATTGTGCTACTTTTTTACAGCATTTCGATGACAAATTACAAGGGTGGCATTCCAAGCTTTTATCTTCTGCGGGCCGATTAGTCTTATTGCGTTCTGTGATTTCTGCGCTCCCTCTGCATGTCATGGCGGCAGGGGGGCTGCCAAAGTCAATCATTAAGATGATTCATAGAAAAATGGCTACTTTTTATTGGTGGAATCGCCACCACTGGGTTGCATGGTCCAATATTACAATGCCTATAGAGGAGGGTGGATTGGGCCTACGAGATCTTAATTCCTTGCAGCAGGCATATCATTGCAGAATATGGTGGCTATATCATAAGCAAGATACATTATGGAGTCGGTATATGCATGCGAAATATGGACGTAGGGGAGACTTTCGGCCACGTCTGCCGGATTCACCAATTTGGAAGCTTATTTGTCGCGTCAATCATATTTGTGTAACGCATACAGCAGGGACGACTAACTTTCTCACGTGGCAGCCCTCGACATCAGGGGAATTCACTTTAAAATCTGCTTACAATATATGTCGCTCATTTAGACCCACATTGTTCTCAGTGAAGTTCATCTGGTTCAAACACCATTCGCCATCCATCCGATTATTACTCTGGCGTTTGTTCCATGCGGCTTTACCATTTGAAGACTATATAGGTCCTTATTTGACAGCACGTCCTACGCAGTGCCCGTTTTGCAAGCAGCATTCTTCCTCAGTTGATCATGTATTTTTGTATTGTTCGGCAATCCGACTCTTGTGGATGTTCTTTGCAGCGGAATTGCAGGGCATATCTCCAACTACTCTATCTCTTCGGCAATATTTATTGGCTTGGTGGTACAGGTCATCCTTTTCTTCATTTGATGGGGTGCTCAAGATTGTGGTCCCTGGCATTTTAGTACATAATATATGGCGTTACTATGCTAATATGGTGTATGGAGATCAGACGTCCTTTTCTATATCTGCACTTCGGAATACAATTCATTTTGATATTCATATGTCGGTTCATACACTCCAAGGTACCAAGCTTGCAGCCGGACCTACCCCGCCGCTATCATGGCTTCCAACGCCTCGCCCTCCGCGTCTACAAGTGATTAAATGGCTTACTCCTCCATCAGGTCGATTTAAACTCAATGTTGATGCAGCGGTTGGACGCTTCAATGCGGCAGGAGGTATCATTTTACGTGACTCTTGTGGCACTTGTGTGCGTGCCGTAGCATTCCGCCTCCCACCATGTCCACCGTTGCAGGCTGAAATTCAGGCAGCTCTGTTTGGCTTGCTATATTTTCTGCCATTATATAGGTCCCTGATTATAGAGACTGACTGTGCACAGCTACTGCAACGTCTACGTCAACAGCAGCCCGTTTTCGGAAACTTCCATCTCAAATTACTGCAACTGTTGATCACTCGCCATCACTTGGAAATTCAGCACGTATTCAGAGAGGCAAACATGTCAGCGCATTACTTGGCTCAGCATGCAATGCTGTCGCCATGCACTTCATTCTTTACATCCTCTAGCCTGCCATCAATGGTCCGTGCTGCAGTTTCGTTGGATCTCACGTCAGCTACCTTGCGTAGGCAGTCAACATAACGTCTTTCAAATGGATTGGCACACTCGCTTTTTCTCTGCCTGTGCTCGATTGAGTGCAGGCAGGTAGGGTATGTTGACTGTCCTTTTTCAATTGCTTATCATAGGCATCCGCCATGCTTACACACATATTGTTTTTCCATGTACATGGTTTATTGTTGGCGAGGACGCTCGATCCGTTTTTGTACATGCCGCGGTCAGTGATATCACAGAAACTTGCATTGATTGGCAAAGGTGTACTGTTTCTGCCTGTGTTTTTCTCGGTGCAGGCAGCCTTGGTGGGTTCAATATCTTGTCGGTTTATTTACTTGGGCTGGTTTTGCTAGGCATATGTGATGTATATTTTGATTTTGCTGCTGCATGTATATTTGTGTATCTACAATCTTGGATGCTTTCTTTTCTCGGGAGCTTCTATCTGGCTGGATACTCATTTCGCGCAACTGACTATGCCTTGATGGACACGAACATGGCGCGTTGGCGTTGGCGTGGGCTACCTCTATATGTCTTCCACAGGGATTGGTGTTTTCTGACATATCCTGCCTGTTTCCTAAAGGATCCAGGCAGGTTCGGTATGTCTGCTTATCTATTGGCCTACATTTTATATTTTTTTCTACTGTATCATAATTACTGCTTGGTGCCTGCTCTTCCATGTCTTGGACTATATCCGGCGCTGGCAAGTGGTGGTTTTTCCTCCTTGGCGGACTTAACGCTCATTGACAAGCCCACACCTTGGTTTTATTCGACGGGACTACTGGAGGTGACACTGTTGCGTCATAATTTCGGCTTTATCCGACATATGCACCAGCTTGAAGAATATCAACATCTGTACTCATATTTTGATTCTATGCATTTCAATGATGGTCGTATAAATATGTACGCTTTTTTCCTTCGCTAGGGTTTTATCCACAAGGGTGGTTTTTCCTAGCAAGGTTTTAATGCGGCATATCGTATATGACTGGAGATATGTAATTCTTAGTTCGTTATTTCATTTATTCGCCTACTCTGAACTGATGTAATATGGTTTTCCTCCGCCATAAGTGAGGCTTTATTTTTAAATATATATATATATATATATATATATATATATATATATATAGTCAGATGAAAAAAGCGGATGACTCTCTCTGGCGCTGACTATCGCCGGCGGCGGTAGCCGCCGCTTTCGTTGTACCGCGTCCACCAACTGTTCGCACTGCTCGTTAATCTCATCATCCGTCATCTCCCTCTATCCTTTAATTTCCATTCAAAGTTCCAGTTTTTTCTGTTTCCGATTTGCGCTGTCGTCTCATGGCTGCCGCACCATCCTTTGCTGCGGTGGTCAGCGGCTCCAGTTCTGTCTCCGATATTTCAATCGCGCCGAAATCAGTTTCCCAGTATAAAGGCATCCCTATGATCGCTTTTTTTGATGCTGAGATTGATGCCCTCGCAGAACCTTACAGGTATTCTTTGGTTGGAACTTTTTGGTATGGTCGTCCGCCCTTGAAAATAATACGTGAAGTCTTTGAGAAAATTGGGTTTCATCAAGATTTACGCATTACCCTGATTGATCAATCCCATATCCTTTTAAATTTTCGCAATGAAGCGGATTACTTGCGGTGTTTCTATCGTCGTTCATGGCATATCTCTGGGTGTCATATGCGAATCACCAAGTGGACAGTGGATTTTGATCCGTCGGCAGACGTCCCCATTGTCCCGGTTTGGATTTCCTTTCCATCCCTGCCGATTCATCTGCACCATCGTGCAGCTCTTTTTGAGGTGGTCAGGCCGATTGGGACTCCATTGAAATTAGATGTTGCAACTGCGGCGGTTTAAGACTGTCAGTGGCTCGTGTTTGTGTTGAGGTTGACGTTTCTTAAGGTTTGCCACAGAAGATATATTTGCATGCAAAGGGTAGGATGATCTTACATTTCGTAGTTTACGAAGACCTACCATTATTCTGCACCGCCTACCGTCGTCTTGGTCATTCAACGAGTGCATGCCCTTCGAAGGACAGCAGCAATGATCATTGTCCTCCGCCGCCTCCCCTGCCGCCGCCTCCTCCTCGAACACAACCCACCCGGCAGCGCTGGACCCCAGTCAAGCAGAAGCCGTCAGAATCTGCTCTACCAACCTCAGTTGTAGTTGTTCCAAATAGTGATCAAATAAGCCAGCCAGAAACTGGGGATATCCCTCTGGCAGACACAACCCTACATCATGCGACCACTGCCCCTTTGGAGGAGGAATTTTGTGATGCTGCTGATCAGCATCTATCCACTGACCTAAACCCCGTAGAAATGGGTCACTTTTCAGATACCAATTTGCCCACTGATACTCATGTTGATGATATCCCTACGGTCCCGGAAGATGTCGCATGTCGCATGCAATTCATTCCGACATCGCCTGATGAGGAGATATTAATATCACGATTAGAGGAACAGGAAGCTGAGGCTGAATTCATCCCAGTTGTCCCACGTCGTAAGAGAAGAGCGCGAAAAGATTTGCCTCCCCTTCCGCCATCCACAATCTTAACTCGTAGTGCATCGCACGCCATATAGGGAAGTTCCTCCTCTCCTTCTCAATGAATGCCATTATATGGAACATCAGGGGCATGCATGCCTCGTTACCTAGATTAAAACAAATGATTCTTGAACATCGTTTACACTTACTTGCTCTGCTTGAACCCAAACATATTCCCTCCCGTATACATGCATATGCGTTACAGCTTGGTTTTTCACATTCTTATGTTTCCCAATCGGAACGTATTTGGTTTTTCTGGCATGATACTGAGTTTCGTTTGCTGGCTACTCAGGACCAGGAACAAGTGGTACATTGCACTATTCGATCGGTTTCATTGCAATGGACCTTTGTCCTATCGGTTGTCTATGCAAAACATACGCCACTCCAACGATGACCTCTGTGGCATTCTTTATGTGACTATGCTGACTCATGTCAGCTGCCCTGGTTGGTAGGTGGTGATTTTAACACTTTTCGTACAATCGAGGATCATAGCGGCCGTTCTGTTCCGAAATTATCAGTATTACAAGACTTTAATGACTGTATTGAACGCTGCTCCCTCATGGCGCCCCCGCACCAAGGTTCTAGATTCACTTGGGCAGATGGCAGAGGTCTTGGTCGTATCCGTCGTAGATTGGATTGGCTTTTTCTTAATTCTGCCTTTCAGGATGGTTTTGCGGATATACAGTTGTCGCATCTGCCGAGGGTTACCTCCGATCACATGCCACTACTTCTCATATGTCGACACAGTGTGTCATCTAGCAAACGTGTATTTCGATTTCTGGACTCCTGGTTACATCATTCAGACATTCACTCTTATGTGCAGCAGGCATGGTTATCATATCCCACTACTGGAGGCATGCGTGGTTTCTATGATAAATTGTTTTCTTTCAAAAAAGATATCCAACGATGGAATAAGGACATCTTTGGCAACATTTTTAACACGTTAAAACATGCCAAGGATCAACTTAATCATGCAGAGGCTGCTTTGGATGCACATCCGACTGTGGAAGCGAGAGAGGCATACCATAGATCCAAGGCTGAGTATCTTCGCGCTTCCAATTCAGAATTGCAATTTTGGAAGCAAAAAGCTCGGGTTAAATGGCTCAAGGATGGTGATGCGAATACACAATACTTTCATTCTATTGTCAAAGGGAAGCGAGCTCATTTGCGCATTCAACACATCCGCGATGTTGATGGCCAGCTTTTAACAAATCCGAGTGACATCATGGCTGCAGCAGTCAATTTCTATACAGATTTATTAGCCCAAGCGCCAACACAGAATCATTCTGCTATACTTTCATACATTCCTCGGCTGGTAACTGATGCGGATAATATTCTCCTAACACAGCTACCTACTGAGACTGAAGTTAAGGAGGCAGTGTGGCATTTGGATCCGCATAGTTTTGCCTGTCCAGATGGCTTCCATGGTATGTTTTATCGTTCATGCTAGTCTATCATACATTCTGATATTGTTAAGGCTGTGCAGGAGTTTTTTCTGGGTATTCCACAGCCTCCGGTTATGGCTAGTGCATTAATTACTCTGATTCCTAAGACGCAATCCCCCATAGACGTTTGGTGATTTTTGGCCTATCTGTCTAACAAATTTTCTAAGTAAGGTCTGCACCCGTATTATAGCCACACGTTTGGGAAAACTGCTACCGAAATTGATTTCCCCAGAGCAAACAGATTTCCTACCAGGTCATGATATTTCTACTCAGGTTTTATTGGCAAGAGAAATGGTCCATATGTTGGACAGTGGTGCGTCACATTTATGCCTGAAATTGGATATGATGAAGGCCTTTGGTAGGGTAAGTTGGGACTATTTAGAGCGTCTTTTGCTGCAGTTTAGATTTTCTGGTTTTTTCTCTCGACTTATCCTCAACCATCTGCGTGCTACTTCTTTATCGGTTTTGATCAATGGAGAGCCATCGCCTAAGTTCCGCCCATATTGAGGTGTCAACAGGGAGATCCTCTATCTCCTTTGCTTTTCATTCTGGCATCGGAAGGTTTTAGTAGAGGGCTAACCTCATTAGTAACAGCGGGCTATATAAAACCATTTCGTTTTGGCCGTATTCCTTTCGCAATAACACATTTGGCTTATGCGGATGATCTTCTGATTTTCCTGCAAGGTACACAGCGAAACCTGCGTTATTTTCATAAATTCTTAACGGAGTATGAAACTGTTTCGGGGCAAAAGGTTAACTTTCAAAAGAGTAGTCTCATACCTTCGGCGCGTATTCCATCCCGTCACGTGTGCATCTTACAAGAGATATTGGGCATGCGACTCTCTTCCTTACCGTTTAAATATCTTGGTTCATATCTTCACAAGGGAATAAATCGGTCATGTTTTTGTGCTACACTACTACAGCATTTTGATGATCGATTAAATGGTTGGCACTCCCACCTCCTTTCGTCAGCGGGTCGTTTAGTTTTATTGCGTTCAGTACTTTCTTCACTCCCTCTCCATGTCATGGCTGCAGGAGGATTGCCAAAATCGGTCATTAAAATGATACATAGAAAGATGGCCACTTTTTACTGGGACAAACGACATCATTGGGTGGCTTGGTCAAAGATTACCTTGCCTGTTGAGGAAGGAGGTTTGGGACTACGGGATCTTCACATGCTGCAGCAGGCTTATCGCTGCAGAATATGGTGGCTTTATCAGAAACATGACACTTTGTGGAATCGGTATATGCATGCTAAATATGGCCGTCGCGGGGATTTTCGGCCACATCTACCGGATTCATCGGTTTGGAAACTAATTTGTCGTATTCATGATGTATGTACTTCGCAAACAGTAGGTGTGGGCAATCATCTTACATGGCGACCAACACCTTTGGGTGACTTTATGCTCAAATCAGCCTATGATATTTGTCGACCATCTGGGCCAACGTTACTCTCTGCTAGGTTCATCTGGTTCAAGCACCATTCGCCCACCATTAAAATTCTGCTTTGGCGTTTATTTCACTCAGCGTTGCCATTTGAAGATTACATTGGCCATTATTCTGCTGCTCGTCCAACGCAGTGCCCATTCTGTAAGCAACACTCTGCCACAGTAGATCATGTTTTCCTGTATTGTCAGCCAATAAGGCTATTATGGACTTTCTTCGCGACGGAGTTGCATGGCGTCTACCTCACTACTATGACTCTACGTCAATATCTATTATCTTTGTGGTATCACTCCTCATATTCTTCTATCCTTTCTTAAAATTGTTGTTCCGGGCATCCTCGTGCATAATATATGGCGCTACTACGCTAGTTTAGTGTATGGGAACACTACATCATTTTCTTTATCGGCACTCTGGAACAATATTCACTTTGACATTGATATGTGGATTCACACGCTCCATGGTTCCAAACTTGCAGCAGGACCAAATGTATCTTTGTCTTGGATTCCAAAGATTCGATCTCCACGCAACAAGGTAATCAGATGGCATACTCCACCTTCAGGCCGATTTAAAATTAATGTTGATGCAGCCGTTGGACGGCTATATGCCGCGGGTGGAGTCATACTGCGTGATCACCACGGCATCTGTGTGCGCGCTCTGTCTTTTCGCTTACCCCCATGCATGCCGCTAATGGCTGAAATTCAGGCTACCCTATTTTCTTTGCTATATTTTCTTCCTTTATATCGGGCACTTATCATCGAGACAGACTGTGCGCAAATGCTGCTGCGCTTACAACAGCAACGGCCTATTTTTGGCAACTATCATCTTCGGCTCTTACACACATTGATTAATGGTCATCACTTGGAAGTCACGCATATCTATCGCGAAGCCAACATGCCGGCACATTATCTTGCTCAACACGCCATGACATCCCCTATCACATGCTTTTTCACTAGCAACAGTCTACCACCCATGGTTCGTGCCTCTGTTGCTTTGGATCTCATGTCCGCTACATTACGCATTCATTGATGTCTACGTCTTTCATATGGATTGGCGCACAACCCTCTCTTCTGCCTGTGCTCATGTGAGTACAGGCAGACTCAGTATGTTTCTCCTGCTTCTTCATGCCATCTCCTATCGATTGCCATCTATTGCTGCATCCTTTGTTTTATTAACTTCATGGAATGTAATTTGTTGTGGCTGGATGATTATCATTGCCGCTGGTGAGTGTCTACACTATCAAGTCTTCCAGATGGATTGGCATACAATTTCATTGGCTGCCTGTGCTTTTCTAACCGCAGGCAGTTTCGGTGAGATTCGCATATTATTGATTTATCAGACTCTTATACATTTTCTGCTTCTGCTTCATGCCCTTTTCTGTATTTTTGATGCATGGCCATATACGCATCTTCAAACTGGTCCCGCTGCTGCTGCACTGGTCTTCCATATAGATTGGCGCTCTCTTCATTCCTCTGCCTGTACTTCTGACAGTACAGGCAGGCCTGGTATGCGCTGTTTTCATTGGCTTGGCTGCATTTACTTCTGCATTGTTTGGCTGTATCACATCTTCTCCTGCTTTTGCGATGCATGGACGTCCTCAACATTACACGTGGCTAATCATGCGCACGAGGCTGCTGAAGGTTCTGCAGATGGTGATCGGATGATCCTCAGGGAACACTATCTCCTGTTTCAAGTGTCTCACAAGCATTAATGTTTTTTCATTATTCTCTTGTAAAGCGTCTCAACATTCCAAGAATATAAATATGTACGCTTTTTCCTTCGCCAAGATTTTATCCACAAGGGTGGTTTTACTTGGCAAGGTTTTAATGCGGCATATCATATATCTCTTGGCTGTTGAAACTTCAACTTTCTACTTTCCGTTATACTTTCTTCATGTAATAAGGTTTTCCTCCGCCAGAAGTGAGGCATAATTAATAAATCGTTTGTTTAAAAAAAAATATATATATATATATATAGTCAGATTTTTATAAAAAGGCACATACACATATATTCCAACATACTACCGACATATTATATATTTTACGAACGTACGTTAGTGTCACATCACTATATTTACCTCATATTTATAAGTATATTCAGATCTTATATCATATGATATAAGTCATGGTGATGACAAATTTATTACGACACGTTAAAAGGTTCTAAAACAAAAATTGTCGTATCGGGTGAATACAAAAACTTCGCCAACGTGTCACGTACTTGCCATATATAGATGGCCAGCCATACACTTCAAAAATGGCCACAAATTTTGTGGCTCACATGGTATATACAGCCATAAAATCATTCCATGTTGGCGCACACAAATCACTCAAAATTAAGGCCAAATTGTGGAGATTCCAAATTCAATTTTTAAGCACTTGTAGATGCCACTTCAATCATCCATGAGAGCTGAATATTAAAGTTTAATTTATGTATATTATGTGTAACATAATATATATAACATGTGAAAAAAGTTGGAATTTAATGGGAGAAAAATCGGGTAATCGACAAACATCGAAAATTCGGTTTTCTACGAACACGACACATGGAACATTTTTGGCATGACATATAACATGTATCTAGACACTTTTTACATACTCTATACATTCTAAAGTGTTCTAGAAAAATCATTTAATGTCTGATTGAAATATACCATATGTGTATAATTATTGTGCACTATTTTACAAAGTTTGCAAAAATAAATTTCAGCACATACACAAGCTGCATCACATGCCTACTACAGCCTTGTTAGAGCATATGTGGAGTTTTGTTGGCATCTTAATTGGCCAAGAATGAAGTATACAAGGTTGGTGACATAAAGAAAGGAGCTACACAATGTAACATTTCAAACTATGTCACATTTGTAACACATGCTGAAAAGTTCAGCTTGTGTGACTTGAGTAGGCTAAAATTATTAGGCTTAATTGTGCCATATTTACTTCTTTGAATTATGTGGATTGATTGAAAGATAAAATGACAATGTTTTAAAAATGTTATGGAAATAATGCGATGATATTTCTAATACCACACATGCCGAAAATTTCAGCATGTGTTGGAATGTGTCTAGGTGAGTTGGCCGATTTTCATGATGGAAAATGGAGATATTTGTCTTGCTAATTATGTGGAATTATTATGTGATTTATGGAGACACTTTTATGGCTAATTAACACATGTTTTAAAGGATTATTTTCAGATCTCCATCCAATCAATGAGTGCCAAGTAAGCAAGGGCTTAATGATCATCCAATGAGGAGTTGCCAAGTAAGCAAAGAAATGTCACAATGATGCAATATACTCTTCCAAAGACTTAGAAGATAATTTTCAAGAGAGGAAAGAGGCATCAAGGGGGCGGCACATATGGTGATAAAAAGAGAAGAAGGAGAAAAAACAAAATACAAGACAAGTCTTGCAAATTCAAGTGCTCAAAACGTTTTCATCTACTCTCTCCTTCTACACTTTTTTATTTCTTCTCTCTAAAAGCCTATTGTATTCATATTCATACATCTTGAATAGGATTCTTACATACCACCATATACTCTTTATTGTTTTAAAAGATTGATTAAGGTGTGATCAATCTTGCACTCGCAAGGTGGTGGTGTTCGTGATCGTTGTAATAATTTACAAGGTTTTTAAAGGGTTGGAGTTGGTGTGCAACTCCATCAACCCTGTGTGATAAGGTGTTATTTGTGTTTTGTGATTAGTACTAACCGAGAAAGGTGTCCTCGAAGACTGGAGTAAGTTGATTTAATCGAACCAGTATAAAATTCCTTGTGTTCTTTACTTTCAGCACTTACTTTCAGTTTCCAGCATAGTGTATCATTTTTATCACGTTATTAAAAATAGTAAACAAATTTCAAAAATTACCAAACTTTCCAGAAACATAGGCACACGATTTAAGGTTTTTTTGGCGCAACTTTAAACCCTTTTGGACAAGTATAAGTCATCGAAACGTCTAACGTTCTGAGACTAGTGCAGTGTGATTTTTAGGCTTGTAAAGGTTGAGACTTTGAACGTATTTGACTAACTTCCCAAAATAATTTTTCAAAACTGTTTTAACCCTATTAAATACTCCTAATAAGGAGTTAGTCATTAAATTTTCAGAGCATTTGGAGTTACGGTTAAACAGCAATTAATTTTTCAAATCAGACTACCATTTCTGGCAGATTTGCAAAATCTGACCATCAACAACTTTTAAAGGGGTTAAAGGTTGAATTTTAATCTGAAAGTTTTAGGAGATACTAAGAACATCTAAGACTAAGATCTCTCCAAATTTCAGAATTTTTGAAGACATGTAACCTAGTTTTCAAAACGTTTCAAAACAGGTCCTGAAAACAGAAATTGGCTTCAGAAGTTGGGTTTTTGGTTTAAAACAATTTTAAAAACCACATTTTCCGCACCTACTATTCAACCCCCTCCTCTTCTAGTGGTGCCTTGCAGATCCTACAATTTTATTAACCATATCATTATTGCTTACATCAACCATGTTTTTTAGTTTATATAGACATAAAAGAACTGAAAACTAGTCTAAAAACAAAGAAGGGTCGGATTAAAGACTCTTAATACAAGTAGGACTCCAAAAACATAAGTTACATAGGATTACAAAGCTGTCGAAACTTGAAACAATATTTACTCTATGATAGTGTTCGAATTAGCTCTTCATGTCTTCGTAAAAGTTTTAGAACGTGGACAATCCTTGAATTTAGGCTTCACATCACCTTATTTGGATAAGTATTTAAAGAGATATAATCATTTGAAATTCAGGTGTCATCAGGATACGAACTTCAGCATCACTGAACTTTATCACGAATTATAGAAATCTTCGGCTTCGAATGTGAGAAAACAGATTGAAATAGAGTTGTAGCCCTATCTCTTAGCTTTCATATCCAACTAGAATCACAGTATTTGGATTAACGATCGCAAAGATATGGCAAAAATACCGGATCTGTGTCACGCACAGGAAAACCCTCATTTTCAACTTTGCACCTCTTCCATCAAATGTCATTCCAAGCTTATGCAAACCCATGTATCAAAATGACATTTGTAGGCTCATCTTGTACATGTCTATACAAGAAACCCCTAACTGTAGGATTACTAGTGGTGCATACGTTTTTTGTGTGTGTAGAATGAAATGAGGAGGCTCGTTGTGCCGCATCAATAAAGGTATGTGAACATGTTAAGATAATGTGTTAAATGAGGTAAGGACACACCTCCCCCATGGTTTCATGTGCATACTTGAATGTCAGTGAAATCTTTAATGAGCCTAGGAAGATGTATGTGAACAAGACTATATTAATGGAATAGTAGGTAAAGTGAAGTGTGTGTATGCGTATTTCAACCAAAGTGATTGAAATGTGCCATGATGATGTTTTCATAAATTAGTCATGTATGTATATGTATGCGTCATACGTAATAATATGATTAATAAGTTGCAAGGTGTACAAATGGGTATGTGCATTATGTTTCGCCAAGTGGCCATAAAGTGTGACACGATGACATCCTTAGGAGTTATTTATGTGTGTCTATATATATATATACACACACACAAAAATATATACACACAAAAAAAGGTGCAGCTCTCTTCCTCCTGTAGCAATTGCTGGCCGCTGGCGGCTTCGGCTGCCGCTGCCAGATTCTTCTCCTATCTTGCTTCTTCTTGATTTAAGATTGCTGCATTCTACCCGTAAACAACCATGGATATTGCGGGCAAGCGGCCGCCGCAAACAACCCCTGCTCTGAGAAATTCGGGGTGATCCTTTACGTCACTGTTCTCACAATCCCCTGCCGCCACTATTAATCCGAAACAAATTCAAAAATATAAAGGTCGTCCTATGATTGCCTTTATGGAGGATGAGATCTCAACTGTGGCGGCTCCGTTTTGTTTCACGTTGATGGGCACTTTCTGGTATGGCTGCCCACCAATCGCCACAATTCGGTCTACTCTCGATTGCATTGGCTTTTGCTGGATATGTATGTGTTGGACTACTTGATTCAACACATGTATTGCTGTATTTTGATTAGGAATCGGATTACTTGCGCTGTTTTGCACGATAAATCTAGACCATAGTAGGCAAATATATGACGGTTACGAAGTGGATACCAGATTATGATCCAAAAGTGGATGTGACGATGGTTCCAATATGGATGTCTCAACTAGGATTGCCGATACATTTTCATTAGAAGGAGGCATTGTTGGCATTATTTCAAATTGGCCGCATGTTGGGGACACCGATGAAATTGGATTCAGCATATGCTGAGGTGATCTGACCGTCGGTAGCAAGGTTGTGTGTTGAAGTTGATATATCCCAGGGCTACCAAATCGCATTTACATTCAGGTAACTAATCGAGTAATTTATCAGACTGTTATTTATGAAGACCTACCACTGTATTGTACATCATGTTGTCGTCTTGGGCACAACGCCGCTACTTGTGGAAACAAGACCAAATAGAGAAACCGATTCATGGAGAAGAGTCGTTGAACAAGCAAGCTCACCGTACAGAAAATGAGCCTTCTCAGTGTTGGACTCCTAAAAATGCTGCACCAGGGATTACGGATTCACAACATCCCTTACAGCCCTCAATGCCGGAAGCGCAACCATCGGCTAAGCCATCTCCTGATATGTGTCTACCTTTGGTTTCATATGCTCAGGATGTTTCATATTTAAAAGGTATTGATGATAGTCTGCTCAGTGAGTTGCCTGCTAATCCAGGATTGTTCTCTCTATCGGATGGTGAAATAGATATTGTACGTGACCATGCACAATGTTCTAAAGCATCTTCGGATGATGTGCGTGCTAATTTCATTTATAACCTAGTCTAGGATGTTGCCTACACAGAAGATGCTGACCTCCAAGACCCTCCAGCCACGCCCCCGGTGGTAGGCGATGAGGGGACATTTCGAATTCTGCCAAAATTGTTGTAGCTCCGAAATAAACAGTCTCAGCAGATTTCACCGCCACTCACAAGATCGAGGGCAACACTCTCTAACTCTTTTGATATCTTATCGTCTCAATGAAGACCATGAATGGAATGTTCGAGGTATTCGCACATCGATTGCTCGATTAGTATCGTTAGTATGTCGTTAAAATTTGCATATTCTTGTTGTTATTGAGCCCAAGTCTTGGCCTTCGTCCTTGGTCTCATTTCATCTAAAGTTAGGTCTCCCATGCACAATGTCAGTTTGCAATGATCATATTTTGATATTTTCTAGAGAATTAGTATTTATCAGGAGAGTGAACGTAGTGGCAATCAGAATCACTCACTGCATCTAAAATGGTTACTCGGGTGATTTATTTTGGTTTACGGTTGTTTATGGTCTTCATTCCATCATTGTAAGTCGACCTTTATAGGAGGATCTTATTTCTTTCCATGGTACTTTAGATGATCCTTGGCTAGTAGCAGGAGATTTCAATACTTTTCTCACTATTGATGAGCATAAGAGGCGGTCTTCCCCTACAATTCGATCTTTACAGGATTTTAATGATTGTATCTCTGCATGCTCACTCCAGTCAATTAATTATCAAGGTTCTCCATTTACATGGTGTGATGGTCGTGGATTAGGGCATATTTGGAGATGGTTGGACTTTTTTGTTTGCTCCCATGATTTCTTTGATCTATTCTCACTGGTCCACTATCAACATCTTAATCGGACTACCTCATATCATTCGCCTCTATATTTAACTTGTTCCATGGAAGACTCGACGCGGACTGCATCATTTAGATATCTGGATGCTTAGACTACCTATCCTGACTTTGATAGCTTTGTTCATCATCATTGGCAATCATTTCCGACAGTGAGAGGAATGTGGGGATCCTATGAAAAGTTATGTAGGCTCAAGCATCATTTACGCCGGTTGAATAAAGATGTATTCGGGAACATATTTGATACATTGGTGGCGGTCGAGATTGAAGCCACATTACGAGAAAGAGAATTTGATGCTGCTCCGTCGAATCACACACGGTCTGAGTACCATCGGAGTGTGGCTGCATTATGTCTTACGCAATCTCGGATTCTATTATTTTGGAAACAAAAAGAAAATGTTAAGTGGTTGAAGGCAGGAGATGCAGATACTGAATTCTATCATCAGACGGTTAATGATCGGCATAGACGTCAAGCAATATGTCGAATTATTCGGGACGATGGGGTTGAATGTGAATCGGCGCATGATATTGAAATGGAAGATGTTCAATACTACCAGTCTCTATTCTCTGCAAGAAATACTTCTCATCATGATCCATTCTTAAGTACATTCCCCATTTAGTATCCGTAGAAGATAATCAATCGCTATTGTTTATTCCAGCATTACAGGAACTGAAGCAGGCAGTATGACATCTCAACTCATCAATTGCGGCTGGCCCTGATGGATTCCTTGGATCATTCTGTCGACGCTTCTGGCAGGATATCTCGTTGGATGTTCTTAATGTAGTACAAGAGTTATGGGTATTTATCCACCTCACCAGGTAGCTTCTTGTCAAAAGTGATTACTTGATTGTTAGCTACGCGTTTCTCCTCTTTGCTTCCCCAATTATTGTCTCCGAAGCAGGTCGGTTTTATGAAAGGGCTAGATATTACAGAGCAGATCCTTCAAGCCCGAGAAATGGTGCATGGTTCAGACCAGCCGGCTCGAGGTGGATAGGTGATCTTAAATTAGACATGGCAAAAGCATTTGACAGGGTGCACTGGAATTATATTAGTCAACTTATTATTTGAATGGGATTTCATCAACGTCTGGTGAGGATAATATTGAATAATTTGTCTGCCACTCGTTATTCAGTATTAATAAACGGAAATTCTATAGGCTATTTTCCTGTAGCTCGTGGTGTCAAACAGGGTGATCCATTGTCTCCATAACTTTTTATTTTATCCTCATAAGGTTTCACTCGGGGCATTAAGACATTGATGATGATGAGTTATATTTGTGGATTTCAAGCAGGTTGGGTGCCACAGATCTTACATCTGGGATTTGCCGATGATCTTGTTATTTTTCTCAATGGTTCCACCTGAAACATGTAGTGTTTCAAACATTTTTTGGAATCCTATCAGCAGGCTTTGGGTTAGTTAGTGAATTGTAACAAAAGCCAAGTTTTTGGGGGTTTAGGAGTCACTGTGGCTCGGGTTCATCAGGAATTAGGGATGCGTTTGACATCCTTTCCCATCAAATATCTTGGATCTTTTCTATACAAAGGTGTAAATCGAACCGATTACTGTGTTTCCTTGCTTGCTCATTTTGATGCTAAGCTCAACCCTTAGTCATCCAATCTTTTACTTACGGCTGGAAGAATGATATTGATTCGACATGTTCTCTGTTCAATGCCTCTTCGTATTGTTGCTAGCTCGTGAATCCCAAAGAGTGTTTTACAGGCTTTAAATCGTAAGATGTCACACTATCTATGGAATGGCCGACATCACTTGAAAGCCTGGGAGTAGGTTTGTCGTCCCATAAGAGCAGGCGGACTGGGTGTTCGTAATCTCGCAAAAGTGTAACAGGCATATGGTTTTCTTCTATGTTGGAAATGTCATCAATCCGACTCATTATGGGCGTCTTTTTGTAGAACAAAGTATGGCAAAAGAGAACGGGTCTATGAGCATATCTATGACTCGGCAGTTTGAAGCGTCTATGTAGAATCCATGACTATATACAGACACAAGTTCAATATACTACAGAAGAACTTAATTGGATAGCAGACTGTGTAGGACACTTACACTCCAATCAGCCTATCGGGTGCTTTCCTTAGATCACCCTTATTTTGATTGCTCACGATATATTTGGTGGCCTGGCTCAAGTCCAGGCAGCAAAATTTTTCTATGGTAACTCTGGATGAGATCATTGCCCTTGGCATTTAATCTCTAAGCATGGAAAACCATATTTCGATCTCAATGTGTTTTTTGTAGGCGCCACTCATACATGCAAGATCACATTTTCTTAACATGCTCAGCAATCCAACCCCTTTGGCAAGAGTTACCAATCTTGTTGTCGGGACCAACACCCTGAAAATCGACCATTCGAGCACATCTACTTTGCTGGTGGAGAATTTCCTTGTCAAACTCGATGATCGGCCAGCTGTGGGTTGTATCTCCATCGTTGGTGGCCTAGGTGATATGGAAGGAATATACCTCAATATGCTTTGGAGACAATGAATTCTCATATAGGTGGTTAATTAAGTAGGTACGAGATCACATATATACTAGGTGTGCCTCCACAAAAGTTCGAAAATTTTCTTGCTCAATACCACATTTGATTGCTAGATATTTCTCTCCCCTTTTGTGGACACGTCGTCCTCGGGTGGTCCGTATGGAGTTTACACTTAGATATTCTTGCACTGGAAAATTTTCGTTACATAGTTTACACTTAGATATTCATTGTTAGGATGAGAATTGTTTTTCCCTGAGCTTGCTATGAAATATTATCAAATGCATCGGGTAACCAAAGGCTTTCACCTACCTTTGCGGACATGGATCTCGGGCTGGAAAATCTTACTATTGCCTATGTTCAATATGAATACAGGCAACGTCGGTATGTACATGGCCTTTTGACTACTACTTCTACTTTATCATAATCATGATCTATTGACCATTTTCTTTGTGTGGCATATACGAATGGCGAGTGACTTCCTGCTGGACGTCTCATTGGAGTCACGGATTGACGATGCTAGGATTAGAATACTACATTTCAATCATTATATGTATAGTCTAAATTTCGCTTTGCATTGCCAGTTTTTTTAACCATCAATAATTTAGTGTTATTTTCCTGTATTTCATACAAACTTTATTGTGGGAGAGTCTCCCACACAAATTGTAACCACGGTATTCCTCCGCCACAAGTGAGGACAAACTATTATTAATAATATCCCAAACGGTACCGCCCGTCTTTCATATATACATACCTTTAGTTGTTCTTCAATCTTTTCAGCCATATGGACCATGGTTGTGAGGTCGAGGTAAGGTTGAAGGTCAACCCTTTGCGCAATCTCCCTGTTTAAACCATGTAAGAATCGAGCCTTGGTGGCTTCTTCAGGTTCCTGCAAGTTAGACCTCTCCAACAAAATTTCTAACTCTTTATAATACTCGTCTACACTTTTGGAACCTTGTCGTAAGTTATGCAAACTCGTGAAAATAGAACTCTCATAATTGTTTGGAATAAAACGTTGTCGCATTTCAAACTTCATTTCTTCCCAAGTGGCGATTGGGGGTTGTCTCGTCTTAGTTCAGTTGGATATCACACATATATATCGCGAGGCCAACATGCCGGCACACTATCTTGCTCAGCAAGCAATGACGTCCCCGCTCCCATCCTCCTACATGAGCAGCAATCTTCCGCCTATGGCTCGAGCCGCAGTCATCCTGGACCTCACGTCAGCATCCCTGCGTACGAATTGACCTCTTCGTCTTCCAAATGGATTGGCGTATTTACATCTGCTCTGCCCGTGCTCCAGTGAGTATGGGCAGACTTGGTATGATTAGTTCTCTCTTACATATCATCATTATTCATTTTCTAATTTTTGATGATTGTTTTCTTTCCCCCTCCGCATGGGCCCAATTTTGCGATGGCATGATGATTTCTGTTGCCTATGGCGAGTGTCACTCCTCTAATGTCTTCCACATGGATTGGCGTACGCTTGCATTTGTTGTCTGCGCAATTATATGTGCAGGCAGCCTTGGTGAGATTCTCATCTTATATTTTCACTGCATTGGTATATTTTTTCTAAATCTGTTTGACGCACATTTCTGTATGGCGGCTGCATGGATGCTTTCGCACCTTCGAACTTATGCTGTCGATGCTTCCCGGGTCTTCCATATGGATTGGATCTCCTTCAATAACCCTGCCTGTACATCGGATGGTGCAGGCAGGTTGGGTATGTGTTCCTTTCACTGGATTGGCTCCTCTGTTTTCATCTGTATTCTCTATATATTTCACACATGCTTTTATTTGCATGTTACATGGACGATCACCACGATTCGGATGGCTTATCATTTGCACGCGGATGATTTACGGACTGAGAATGACAATTGGACGCTACTATGGCATCTTTACTACATAGTCCAACTCAAGATGGCTTGTCTTTTCAACACCATTAGCATACACCATCTTCGGGCAGCATTAGATATCAACTCATTGTATTCTGTATTGTACAACTTAGATATCAATGACAGTGGTATAAATATGCACGCTTTTTCCTTCGCCAAGGTTTTATCCACAAGGGTGGTTTTTCTTGACAAGGTTTTAATGCGACATATCATATACGACTAGAGATATATCATCATTAGCTTTTTAATTCACTTATTCACATATTCTGACATTTGTATAATGGTTTTCCTCCGCCAAAAGTGAGGGCTTTTATTAATAAAAGATATTTTAAATATATATATATATATATATATATATATATATATATGCAACTTGTTGTAATCATGTAGGTAACAAAGTTGTAATGTGTATTGGTATGTGTGTGTGCTCAAGTGAATCGGCCAAGTGGCCATAATCAAAGAGTATGAATGACTTGTAAAGTGAGTTGTGAATAGTGTGATTATTTTGCATGAAATGGGTAGTAAACAAATTACAAAAATCATGTGGATGTGTGCATGTGTAGTTTCACCAAGTGGCCACACTAGGTGCCATGAAGATGACTTATGAATCATTATACATACATATATGTTCTATGCATGGAATAATGTAATTATCAAGTTGCAATGTGTAATTGTGTGGGTGTGCATGGTTCTCGGCCAAGTGGCCATTTTCATGTTGTTGAATGACATTGTTTACTAATTGTTGGCACACCTATGTTGTGTCTATGAAAAGACATTGATAATGTATTGTATACGTGTAGTAAAACTGTGAATAGATTAATAAAATTAAAGCAGTGATGAACTAAATGTGGGGCTGTTTTAACCATTTAAAACCAAAGATATTTGACAAGGGTAAAATGGTAATTTTGACATTTATCCAAGACAGGAGAAAGGGGCTTTTTTCATAAAAGCTATAAAATAAAATATAAAAAGGACTAGTTGGGACAAGATTGTAGCATTAAAGTCCAAAAGCGGGCCAATTATAAGGGTTAGGCAGTGGGGCCACACAAAGGGGCAAAATGGTAATTTTACCTAGGACAATGATATGACAAAAGAGCCAACTATTAGTCTTAAATTATGGAAATGTTAGATGCATGGAACCAGCCCATACTGAGCATTCCTTCATACGACAAAGACGCTTTGAAGAGCAACATGTTTTATCATACGATACATATCTACTAAAATGGTTACCACAAGAAACATTTTAAAAGAAGTTTTACACGACATGTTATCAGAAACGATTTTATCATGTGAAAAGTTCTTAAAGGATTTTAATGAAACATACCTTGCATCGATTGACTCCATACGACTTATGTATATTTATGACGGCCGAGTGTAAAACCTTGTCTGGGACGAGCGATCTCCGCCTTTATGACATGTTTATGATGTTATGTTATGGAGTGTTGTCTAATGTCTTGTCCTGGGGGAGGATGTCAAGGGCAAGTATATGTTATGGCTGAGTATAACACCGTGTCTAGGACCCAGGATCTTCGTTATAATGTGTCACTGTCAGTCTATGTACGTATGATGTAACACTGTGGTTGGACCATCGTGATTCATTGACGGTACCTGACTACTTAGGAAGCTCATTCGGTGGGTCTTGTGTATTTGTGAACTTTACATGTTATGAGCACAGTTGTGACAGTTTTGAAATGATGATTTTAGATACGATGATGACATGACAGATTTTTTTTTGAAAAATGATGCATTACTTTTTTATTATATGAGCATATGCATGTTTACCGGTGTCACCCTACTAGATGTGAGCCTAGACCCTTAGAAGATAAGGGATGATTGTACAGCATAGGACGTGGGCATGGGAAGGGAAAGAGAAGTTGACTACGAAACATAAGCGAAAGACCTAATCACTACATAAGAAGAAAAGAAATATGAAAGTTATATGAATGAGTTATTCTGTTATTTACTTTCCGCAATTTGTCTATTCCTATATATCCGTTTTACTTTACATTATCTCTTGTTACATGTTATATTATGGCATTGTTCCTGTTTTTTTTCTGTTCCCCATGCATGATCCACATGACGAACCTAGGCAAAAATACTTGCTGAGCGATTCATTATCACACATCCCATCATTTACTAAATCGTAGGGACATGAGCTATTTCCGATATCGTTGAGGATGAGTCAAGGATAGATTACCAGTGCTGGGCGTGTGGACCAGATTATGTAGTTCCTTTATGTTATTTTAGATTTGTATCACAACTTTGTACTTGTGACAATTCATATATATTTGGATTTAGATTTATGCATGATGCATGTCTACTACGCCTATATTTTATGATGCTTCAACAATATTGATACTAGTTTTATGACTACGCGCATAGGAATGTGTAGAATCTACAAGGCACCACTAGAAGGCGGAGGGTTGAATATTGGGAGCTGAAAATTTGGTTTTTAAAATTGTTTTAAACCAAAAACCTAACTTTTGAAAACAGTTTCTATTCTCAGGAACTATTTTGAAACGTTTTGAAAACTAGGTTATACGTCTTCAAAAATTCTAAAATTTGGAGAGATTTTAGTCTCAGACATTCTAAGTATCTCCTAAAAATTTCAGATTAAAATTCAACCTTTAACACCTTTAAAAATCGTTGGTGGTCAGATTGGCAAATATGCCAGAAACGATAGTCTGATTTGAAAAATTAATTCCGATTAAACCGTATCTCTAAATGATCTGAACATTTAATGACGAAACCCTTTCTATATGTATTTAATTGTGTTGAAACAGTCTTGGAAAATTCTTTTGGGAAGATAGTCAAATACGTTCAAAGTCTCAACCTTTGCAATCCTGAAAATCAGACTACACTAGTCTCAGAACTTTTGACACTTGGATGACTTATACTTGTCCAAAAGGGTTGAAACTTGTGCCAAATGAACCTTAAGACGTGTGGACATGTTTCCGAAAATTTTTGTGATTTTTAAAGTTCGTTTACTATTTTTAAGAGCGTGATAAAAATGATGCACTGTGCTGGAAACTGAAAGTAAATGCTGAAAGGTAAAGAACACAAGGAATTTTATACTGGTTCGGTTAAATCAACCTACTCCAGTCTTCGAGGACACCTTCCTCGGTTATCACTAATCATAAAAAAACAAACAACACCTTACCACACAGGGTTGATGGAGTTACACACCAACTCCAACCCTTTACAAACCTTGTAAGTGATTACAACGATCACGAATACCACCACCTAGCGGATGCAAGATTGATCACACCTTGATCAATCTTTTCACAACAATATAGAGTTTATGGTGGTATATATGAAGCCTATTCAAGATGTATAAATATGAATACAATAGGCTTTAAGAGAGAAGAAAGAAAGAAGTGTAGAAGAAGAGATAGGCAACGTTTTTGCTCTTGGAAATTGTAAAACTTGTCTTGTATTTTGTTTGTTCTCCTTCTTCTCTTTTTATCAACATGTGGCCGCCCCCCTTCCTTTTCTTCCTCTTGAAAATTATCTTTTAAGTCCGTGGAAAAATATCTTGCATCATTATGCCATTAACTTGCTTACTTGGCAACTCCTCATTGGATGATCATCAAGGCCTTGCTTACTTGGCACTCATTGATTGGATGAAAGTTGTCATCATTTGATGACTAGATAAATCTGAAAATAACACTTAAAAACATGTTCCAATTAGCCATAAAAATGTTGCCATAAGTCTCATATTAAATTCTATAAAATTTGCAAGACAATTCATCACCATTTACCATGCTAAAATCGGCCATCTTGATTATTCCACATGCTGAAATTTTCAGCATGTGTGATATTCACACAATATTCAAAACATTGCCATGTAGGTAGTAGATTTATCCCTTGAAATAAAGAATCAAATAAGTTGAATTCTAAGAATAAAAATCGGCCATATACATTCAACACATGCTGAAATTATCAGCATGTGTGATATTTCAAAATATCATCACATCATTTCCATAACATTTTTAAAGAATTTCTATTTTATCTTCCAATCAATCCATTCAATGTAAAGAAGTAAATATGGCACAATTAATCATAATAATTCAGCCAACTCAATGCACATGCTGAAATTTTCAGCATGTGTTACAAATGTGACATAGTTTGATATGTTACCTTGTGTAGCTTCCTCCTTTTTATCACCAACCTTGTATACTTCATTCTTGGCCAATCAAGATTCCAGCTAAGCTCCACATAATCTGCATCAAGCTGATCTAGGCATGTGATGTAGCTTGTACATGTGCTGAATTTTATTTTTGAAAACTTTGTAAAATAGTGCACAATAATTATGCACATATGGTATATTTCAATCAGCTCTTAATTGATTTTTCTAGAACACTTTGTAATGTATAGAGTATGTAAAAAGTGTCTAGATACATGTTATTTGTCATGCCAAAAATGTTCCACGTGTCGTGTTCGCAGAAAACCTAATTTTCAAATTTTATCGTTTGCGCGATTTTTCTCCGATTGAATTCAAACTTTTTGCACATGTTATATATATTATGTCACACATAATATACATAGAATAACTTGAAAATTCAGCTCTAATGGTTGAAGCAAGTGGCGTCCCTTGTGACAAAAATGTTGAATTTGAAATCTCCACAATTTGGCCTTAATTGGGGGTGATTTGTGTGTGCAAACATGGAATGATTTCATGGAGGAAAATAACATGCAAACCACGAAATGTTTGGTCATTTTTGAAGTGTAGGGGCTAGCCATCTACATATGGTAAGTACGTGACACGTTGGCAAGTACGTGACACGTTGGTGAATAACCTGCTATTTTCTCAACACTCAAACATCAAGAGCAAGAAATATTCTTCTCTTCCACCTTCCTTAAACCACACGGCCAAGGGCATACCAAGGAGACCTAAGATTCATACAAGTTTAAGAGGAATTAGGCAAGTGCATACTCAACTATTCAAGGGAAATCTTTACATTTTACGTAGCCTAAAGCTCACTTGTCTTTCCTGCCCTAAACCGTGACCTTCAATGGTCACTAGACTCAAGAATCTCAAGATTTTGAGGATCCTAGCCTTGAGAGGGTTGAATACTACTCAAGCTTCATTTTGGTAAGTCCATATAACCCTTACTAAATACATCTTTTACTTGAAGATAAGTAACTAACTATTGACCTCTTCTTCTCTCCAAAACAGTGGGGTACACGCCTAAAAGAGGACAAAGGTTCCAACCCTCCTTCAAGAAGAGTAAGAAAAAAGGCAAGTACACTATACTCTTTGTGACTTGAATGTGAGAGTGCTTGCATGAATGGCTAGATAACTTTAAGATTCAATCTTAGTTGTGATATGCTTAGCTTTGATGTATAAACTTTCGGCCTAGGGGCCAAATGGCGTGTAGGTGTGAGTTTTTGTTTAAAGATGGAATCTTTATTGGTTTTATGCACCATTATGTGATAACCTAAGATGAACATGCTAAAGATTCTTTCTTTTCCATGGATGGGGTATACGGTGGAAGGGGTCAAAGGTATAAGGGTGGTTTTGCATAAAATGGTAAATTATGGGGTAAAGTGGAGACGAGATTATGCCTTTGTGTGTTAAGCTTAACATGTTGCTTGTGGATATATTGTTTTGACTTGCATGTACCGAAAAGGGCTGTTGGTGACTAGGGTGCGTATGCACAAAAAATTGTTGTTAATGTTGTTTTCGTGGGAATGTGGTCTGCTTAGCCAAAGGATGATGTACGTGGTGTACAAACTATTTTGTAAGAGACTTCCCATGATGTTTGTAGCGTGTTGAACCTGTAGATTTCCATAAAAATGGTAATTTTGAAGCTTAATAAAGTGTTTAGGACAAACAATGCAAGTTAGGGCCATTTAGGAAAGAGATGTGACACCTAGGAAATTTACTGGAACAGGACAGATTTTGGGCTGTTTTGTGAGACCCGAAAAGAGACCTTAGGGACCTTCAATTTAGTTGATTTTTGGTATGACACTAGTCTTATATGTATATTAGATTTGAGAGTTGGAATTTTGTTGAAAGGAGTTACGGATTATTTTTAGTGGACTTTTTTACTAAAACTGGTCATGCTGGAAAATTTTACTAGGCTAGACAGATTTTATGTGACATAATGAGCATCCAGGAAATGGACCTTAGGAATATGAAATTGGGCTAAATTTTGGTAGGATGCTAGCCTGAGGTGTCTACTAAGCTTGAGGGTTGGAATTTCTTAAAAAAGAGTTACGGTGTGGTCACACTAAAATTATAAATCTGCATGTAGCGGTTTTAGGAAAAAGAATAAATGACACCTTTAACGACATTATAAATCCGCGAAATTTATTTACCAACTACTTAAGACACAGATGAACCCATCTATTCAAACCACTTATTTTAGAATGACTAATTGAAGGGTAAACACCATAAATAAGTGGTCGTCACTAATCTGAGATTTTGGGCAGAATTGAGGAACTTGTTATAAGGCCTTAATCGAATGGACTTAGGCTAGTTACACGACTTGGGCTTACAATCACCAATTAATGGAATGTTATAATAATTTTTCAAAGTTGTCCCAAATTAAAAGAGGTTTAATGGGCTTACCTGAAAGTCTAAAGAAAAGGGGCGCTGGATTACCGAAATTCAGCAGCCTTGTTTCGTGATTAATTAAGCTAAGTGTCTTATGCATTTTGTATCGTCGCAAGAATTTTATTATAAACAAATAAGGCATTTTTAGGCATATGCATGACAAGCATTATTGTTAATGGGCCTAACCACAAAGGTTTAGGGCCGAATATAGGGAGCGTTCATGATGGAAATTTTTCCAGCATAGCGACGAATTGAACACATGTGTATATGTAACGCATTATGTCATGGTTTTCATACTATATGTCATGCATTACATCATCGTCACTTACATGATTTATGGCATTGGTTTTATGCGAAATTTAGATAAAAAGCATTTTAAAGAAAGGTTTCTGTTTTACAAAGAATGCTTCCCACCGATACCGTGTGTGTATGTTCCTGTCCAGTAAGGACCCGCCCAGATCCGGGGTTAATTGATCTGATGATATGACCGTTCATGCCCAGAGAGAATAGTCCTGATATGGACCGTTCGGGCCTGGAGAGAATAGACCCGATAAGTGATGAGTCATCCTGTAGTGACACATGATACTTAGACTAATTTGTTATAACTTAGTAGTTCCTAAGCTATGATCTTACTACGTGATGACCCTTGACATGTACGAACTTATGCATGTTGCGATCTTTTATTGTTATGATATTTATTAAGTAACGATTTTGCTTAAGTTATGATCTTGATGCACTAAGTGTTGATCACCATCAGGTGTTGAATGGAGGACAGGTATGTTTCTAGACCGAAATTTTGGGGTTTGGTTCTTGTATGCACTTTCCATTTAATCCTCAATCATTATAGTATACTTGCTGGTGACTTTGTCACTCACCCCTTATTTTTCCTCCTAGAGACCACAGGGGACAAGGTAGAATGGATCGAGGATGAACCTAGGGTTCCTTACCCGTGAGTGCAGCGAGAGACGGACGGATTAGGAGACCTGGCATGCTGGTGGTGATTGATGACTGATTTTGTGTTGTGATGGAAAAACATTTACCCTTGAGGATTTCGATACTTTTGATTTGGGTTGTAAACTAAGAATGATCTTGTGGAAGTTTTTAGCTAAAGTTTTTATTCTGCCACGGTTTCGCTTACTTGATGACGTATAAGCGCGAAAATCCAAGCGTTTTATCATGGATTATGATACGTTATGGATCGACGCCTTGTACTCGCCTTAGTAAAGTACGGCGGGTGCACTGGTTCCGGCTAGGCCGGGATGCGGGGCGCCACAGGTGGTATCAGAGCTAGGGCTCCAGATCCGGGCAGAATATAGAATTAAGTTATGATCGCAGTCAACTAAGTTTGACCTTAGACTTAAGTCATGACCCTGGATGAGAGTTGACCCTAGATTAGGATGACGTAGACTGGAAAATTAGGGTACGACCCATTGATAATAACTTGATTAACAAATCACAGAATTTAATTTATAAAGTATGTACGTATATGCTCCTCAGAAATGCTATTGGAATGAATTAAATTTTGCTACTTATTCTGACGTCCTCGTATTAAATAAAACCCGACACTGCATAATGCAGATGGTGCGACCGAGAGGCAGGCCAACAAGAGCTAGACCCGATGTGCAAGAGCTTATCCCTCCTCCACCCGCTCAGGTCCCTCCACCCCCGCCTCCGCAAGACCAAAATCCACCACCAGTTCAGAACGTTCCACCACTCCAAGGACGTTTTCCATAAATGATGCCGGATATCAATGCCTTTCAAAACTTTTGTCAGACAGTCACTCAAATTGGTCAAGTGATGCTGCAACAGAATATCCCGCAACCCCATGAACCAGTTAGGGATGCTCAATACTATTTTGAAAAGCTGAAGAGAGTAAATGTTCCACCGTTTGAAGGGAAGTCGGACACTGACACCGCTGAGAATTGGCTAGATGAAGTAGAGAATTGTTTTGAACTGATTAGAGCATATGAGGAGGTGAAAACGCAGGCAGGCGGGCCATTTCTGCTGGGAGAGGCCAACCAATGGTGGAAGGCCAATCTGCAATCTCTACCCTGACCTATTTCATGTGAAAGATTCCTTCAAGAGTTCAACAAGTTCTACATACCACCCTCGGTCAAGTTACAGAAAAGACATGAGTTTGAATCTCTAATACAAGAATCAAGAATGACAGTTGCTGACTACGCTAACAAGTTTATAGCTCTGGAAAGATTCCAACCATCCCCCATGAACGATGAAGAAACCAAAATGTTGAAATTTGAAAGAGGACTGAACCCTAGAATTCGAATCTGGCTGGTCAATGCAAATCCAGCAAACTTTGGTGCACTTCTAGATGCATGCTACCGAATTGAAAGAGATATAATTCGCCGTGATGAGTTTGTCCAGAAAAGGGGACGGGAAGTGTCCAGGAGCAGAGGGCCCCGCAAATCCGCCAATCAAAGTACAAGGGGCCTAGGGTTTCAAGGGAGGAATCGGTTCCAACCCCAGTCCCGAAAGAACCAATCAAAGAATCAAGGTCAACAATCTACTATTCCGAGCTGCTCTCACTGCAGTAGGTGCCACATGGGAGAATGTTACATTCAGGCAGGGAAATGTTTTGGGTGCGACAAGGCAGGCCACATCCTTAAGGACTGTCCAGATAAGGGAACCACCTGCTTTGGATGTGGGAAAACAAGACATATGGCCAAGGAATGTCCGGAGAAGGGGGCCCAGCAGTAACAACAACCGCCAAAGCCACAGCGTCAGCGTACAAAGGAACGAGTTCACGCCATGACTGACGCAGCTGAAGAGGCCAATGACGTGGTGACAGATATTTTCTGAGAATTGTGCTAATTCTTATAAGTACTGTTGTCCTATAGTTACTTAGTAAGTATTGCATGATTCAGGAGCTATCCTAGTATGTGCAGTACCTACCAACGTGTTATTTGATAGTGGCACTACCCACTCCTTTATATCCAAGAAATTTGCAAAGAATATTGAGCATAACCACACGTATAGTGATACACCTTATAGAATCCAAGCAGCTGGGGAACAGGTGCTTGTATCTTACCATGTTTTCAGAAACTGCGAATTTGAGTTCGATAATCATCGGTTTGACGCCGATTTGATTCCCATACCCATGACGGACTTTGATGTGATTCTTGGGATGGATTGACTCTCCAAGAACTATGTCAACATCGATTGTAGTGAAAAACAAGTTACCTTTAAGGATCCCACACGTAAAGAAGTGACTTTTCAAGGAGGATCGAAGTTACGAAAGTGTCCTAAGAACATTTATGTAAATGCGATTCACGCTAATAAGGGACTGAAGAAAGGACATGAGGGATATCTTGTCTATGCAATAAATGCCGATCAAGCACCCTCAGATCTGTCTCAAGTCCCAGTAGTTCGTGAATACCAAGATATTTTTCCAGAAGAGTTACCAGGTCTTCCTCCGGACCGGGAGATATCTTTTGAAATCAACTTGGTTCCTGGAGCTGAACCAATATCAAAGGCTCCCTACCGAATGGCACCTGCGGAACTAAAATAGCTGAAGGAACAGCTGCGCGAATTGCTAGAAAAGAAACTTATTCGCCCAAGTGTTTCACCTTGGGGAGCTCCCGTACTGTTCATCAAAAAGAAGGACGGAAGTATGCGGTTATGTATTGACTATCGGGAGCTCAACAAAGTCACTATAAAGAATAAGTACCAATCGCCAAGGATCGATGATCTGTTCGATCAGCTTCGGGTAAGCAAACTAAAACTTTATTTTAGTAATAAGTCTATTATAAACCCTACCTAAAGGTATCATGATGCAGGGGGCAAGGATTTTTAGTAAAGTTGATCTTCGCTCTGGATATTTCCAATTGAAGATCAAGGATGAGGACGTCCAGAAAACTGCATTCAGAACCCGTTATGGACATTACGAATTTCTAGTAATGCCATTCGGACTGACCAATGCCCCTGCAGCATTTATGGATATAATGAATCGAGTCTTTCAAGACCAACTAGACAAGTTCGTCGTAGTCTTCATCGATGACATATTGATCTACTCACCCGACGAAGAGACCCACGCAAACCATTTAAGGGTCGTTCTGGACATTCTACAGAGAAAACAACTGTACGCAAAATTTAGTAAATGTGAATTTTGGCTACGAAGTGTAGCATTTCTGGGACATGTAATATCTGAAGAAGGTATATCCTTAGACCCCAAGAAAATCGAGGCAATCACAGAGTGGCCCAGTCCAACCAACGTTACAGAGGTACGAAGTTTTCTCGGTCTCGCCGATTACTATCGTCAGTTTGTGGAAGGATTTTCTCGAAAAACCAAGTATGAATGGACCTTAGATTGCGAAAAGAGTTTCACTGAATTAAAAAAGAAGCTGACCTCCGCCCCAGTTTTAGCGCAACCCATTCCTGGAGAAAACTTTGTAGTATACAGTGATGCCTCTAAGAGCAGATTGGGATGTGTATTGATGCAAAAAGATCGAGTGATTGCGTACGCATCCCGACAATTGAAGCCATTTGAACAGAACTACCCGGTACACGACCTCGAATTAGCAGCCATGGTATTTGCACTAAAAATATGGAGGCACTATCTATACGGTGAAAAGTGCGAAATTTTCACAGACCACAAGAGCCTCAAGTATCTATTCACCAAAAAAGAGCTAAACATGCGTCAGCGCAGATGGCTAGAATTAATGAAAGACTACGACCTATCAATTCAGTATCATCTGGGAAAAGCCAACAAGGTAGCTGACGAAGTAAGTAGAAAAACAAGCCATCCACGTCAACCACCTTTGCAGCGTGACATGGAAGAATTTGATCTGGAGGAGGTTGATTCAATTGAAGGCATGCTGGCAAAGTTGGTGTTAATTCCTTCACTGATAGACAAGATTAAAGAAGAACAAGAAAAGGATGAAACCTTAAAGAAGATAAAGGACCGGGTGAGAATGAAACCCTGCAAAGAGTTTAAAGTCAGAAACGACAACAGTTTATGGTTTCGAGAAAAGACTGTGTGTACCCAAGGACGAAGACATAC
>AP025052.1:11125324-11136510 GCA_036186865.1 Eustoma russellianum
GCCCACAACTCTCGGTTATCTATTCACCCTGGAGCCAATAAGATGTATCAAGATTTGAAGCAATGATTCTGGTGGCATGGCATGAAAAGACATATTGCAGAATTCGTAGAAAAGTGCCTCGTTTGCCAGAAAGTGAAAGCGGAGCATCATAAATGCGTTGGGTTGCTACAACCTCTGGAAGTTCCCGAATGGAAATGGGACCACATTACTATGGATTTTGTTACGGACCTACCCAGGACAAGGAACAGATACGATACCATTTGGGTAGTCATGGATCGTCTAACGAAATCCACTCACTTCATGGCTATGACAATCAAGGCTCTAATGGAGAAATTGGCTATGATGTATGTTGAACAAATTGTAAGTCTTCATGGAGTTCCCCTAAGTATCGTATGTGACAGCGACCCTGGCTTCACATCACGATTTTGGACAGCTTTTCAGAAAGCGATTGGCATGGAGATCCACATGAGCTCGGCGTTTCATCACCAAACTGATGGTCAATCGGAAAGGACCATTCAGACATTGGAGGACATGTTGCGATCCTGCGTACTTGACTTTGGGGGAAGCTGGGATCGAAGTCTCAAGCTGGTAGAATTTTCTTAAAACAATAGTTACCATCGATCCATAGGGATGGCTCCGTATGAAGCACTTTATGGAAGAAAATGCCGATCTCCGCTCTACTGGGATGAAATAGAAGATAAGATTCTTACTGGACCTGACCTAGAGCAGACTCGAGAGAAAGTAAGAACAATAAAGCAAAAGTTACAAGCGGCCCAAGATAGAAGCAAGGTTTGGGCAGATGAGAAGCGGCGACCATTGGAATTTCAAGTCGGGGAGAAAGTGTTTTTTAAGGGTATCGCCGACAAAAGGAATTAAAAGATTCGGTATCAAAGGGAAGTTGAGCCCGAGATTTATTGGACCATACGAGATTCTTAAGAGAATCGGGGAAGTTGCTTATCGACTCACACTACTGCCCACACTATCTCAAATACATGATGTGTTTCATGTATCTCAACTTCGTTGGTATGTGCACGATCCTAGCCATGTCATAAAGGAACAACATTTGAAGCTTGAAGCCGACACGACTTATGAGGAAGAACCGGAAAGAATAATTGATCGTAAGGAAAAGGTGTTAAGGAAACGATCAATACCTATGGTCAAGGTGCAGTGGAAGAACCATTCCGTGGATGAATCTCTTGGGAAGTAGAAGAAAGCATACATACATACACTGAACATGATATTAGGTCTACTAGCAGTAAGATAGAGCAAAGAGCCAATCATACACCTATATAAAGCATTATCAAAGTCCTTACCATGTTCATCTTTATCTAGTTTAGTGGTGACACTCATAGGGGTGGGGGACGGTTTTAAATTCTCAAAATTGAATTTTTTAATCATGTCATTTATATATTTAACTTGGCTTATATGTATACCTTTATCCGTTTGTTTAATCGGCAAGCAAAGAAAGTAATTCAATTCACCAACCATAGACATTTCAAATTCAGATTTCATGCAAGTTTCAAAATCTTCAACAAGTTTATGAGAGGTGGAGCCGAAAATGATGTCATCAACATAAATTTGAATGATTAGTAGATCCGATTTATCTTGTTTTAAAAATAGATTACTATCTATAGTGCCTCTTTTAAAACCATTTTCTAAGAGAAAAGTAGCAAAATGATCATACCATGCTCTAGGTGCTTTCTTTAAACCATATAGTGCCTTTTTTAGTTTGTACACGTGATCGAGGTGTTTTAAATCTTCAAAACCGGGTGGTTGTTTCACGTATACTTCTTCTTTTCTAAATCCATTTAAAAATGCACTTTTCACGTCCATTTGATAAAGTTTAAAACCTTTCATGCAAGCAATAGCAAGTAAAAGTCGTATTGGTTCTAAACGTGTTACGGGTGCAAATGTTTCGTCATAATCTATTCCTTCTTCTTGATTATATCCTTGTGCTACAAGTCTAGCTTTGTTTCTAACAACTTTTCCTTCTTCATTCATTTTATTTCTAAACACCCACTTTGTGCCTATTATAGTCTTATCTTGTGGTCATGGCACTAAATCTCATACATCATTTCTTACAAATTGATTAAGTTCATCATGCATAGCATCAATCCAAGAAGAATCACTCAAAGCATCAAACACATTTTTAGGTTCAATTTCAGATATCATGGCATGAAATTGATTTATTTCATTCGGATTTATTCTTCTACGTGGTCTCACACCGTGAGTGATATCGCCTATAATGAGATCGTGTGGGTGATCTCTATGCCATCTTGGTTGATTATTTTCTATGTTCTCATGCATTTCTAGGTGATCATGCATTTCTAGTGTCTCATCATGCGTGCCATCATCATCATCCAACACGGGTTTTAATTCAAAATCATCGTCATATTCTTTATCTTTATCAATTTCACCAAATTCATTAAACTTCACATGAATGGATTCTAAAATTTGTCTAGTTATGGGATCATAACATCTATATGCTTTTGAATTTACAGAATATCCAACAAAGATGCATTCAATTGATTTAGCTTCAAACTTATCTAAATTATCTTTGGTATTTAAAACAAAGCACTTGCAACCAAACACACGAATGTAATCAATATCTCATAAGGCATTTTATTTATTTTCTTTCTAATAGACAAACGATTAACTATGTAGCATGTATAATTTACGACTTCTGCCCACAAAAATCTAGGCAAGTTATTTTCACATAACATGGTTCTAGCGATCTCTTATAGTGTCCTATTCTTTCTTTCTACTACTCCATTTAGTTATGGAGTTCTAGGTGGTGCAAACTCGTGTTTGATTCTTTTTTCTTCGCAAAATGCAATAATGTCCTTGTTTTTAAATTCACCGCCTCTATCGCTTCTAATCTTTTTTACATTTAAACCATATTGATTTTCAAGTTGTTTTATTAGTTTTGCAATCTCAACGGCACTATCATCTTTATGTGCAAGAAACAAAGTCCATGTATAAAGAGAAAAATCATCAACAATCACACATGCATAATGACGTCCACCGAGACTCGTAGTGCGACTAGGACCAAACAAATCAATGTGTAATAATTCTAAACTCTAGATGTGCTTATTTCATTTTTAGGTTTAAGTGACTCGTGTGTTTGTTTGCCTTTAATGCAAGATTCACACAACTGAAAGTTGTCTAAATCAAGTTTAGGCAATCCTCGTATTAGGTTCTTCCGTTGGAGTTTTTCAAGTGTAGAAATACCGATGTCCAAAACGTCTATGCCACAAGTTAACGTTAGGTTCATTTGACATAAAACACTTAACCTTAGCGTCTAACATATCATCCATAGAAAGCGTAAAAATGTTTCCTTCCCTTTTTCCTTTTAACACTACTTCTCTATTTTTATTTACTATATTGCAATAAGGACGAGTAAAACACACATCAAAACCATTGTCAATAAATTGTGAGATGCTAAGAAGATTATAGGATAAGTTGCTTACCAAAAATACGTTGGAGATTTGAAGGGTGCTTGGGCTTCCGATTGTACCTTTTCCGATGATTCTTTCTTCATTGTCGTCTCCAAAGGTCACGGATCCGCCTTTTGTGACCTTCTTCAACTTTGTGAACAAGCTTGGGTCACCCGTCATGTGCATTTAGCAACCACTATCAAGGAACCATTTGATAGATGTGTCCTTTGATGTGTGTGTTCCCTGCAATGTACAACAATGATTTAGGTACCCTTTTAATTTTGGGTCCTTACGAGTTAGTTATTCACCTCTTAGTAAAAGTACCTTTCGGTACCCATACTTGGGTGATCATTCTAGGTCTAACAAATGCTAAGAATGTAGATGAAGGAGCAATGTAGTAGACATGTGGTGAGTTGACTTTAGGCCTTTGGTTGAGTATCCCTTTATGCGCATCATATGGTGTGCGTTTTTTATATGTTCTCGTGTTGGTGTGCATAATGCGTGATCTAGATGGATGAAATGAATGTCATGTATGCATCACTTGTTTCTTCTCATATTTATACAGCACATAATTATATTTCGTATGATATGAAGAAGAGATGTGACAAGATGAGGAGAGAGGGGGTCTTTGCGTTACTTTAGGCGCTATGTATGCCTTTGATGTGTTTACTTTCTTAGACAAAACAAATTTTGTTGGTTTAGTTGATGCTTCATTTGTCTCAACGTATCCTATTCTAGTTTTATCACTATCACGTTTTTGTGATAAAATAATGTGATCTAGCATGTTAGATCCCGTATCAAATTGTTTCATCATTTTCTCTAAATCTGTATTCCTTGATTTCAAATTTGAAATCTCGGTTCATTTCATTATTATGTGTTGTCAATGATGTGATCTCTGATTTTAATGCATTTATGATGCGTGACGACTCTTCTTTTGAATCGTTTAATTGAGCAACAAGATTCGTGTTAGAAAATTCTAACAACTTGTTGTCTTCAATTAATCTCTTATTTTCTTTTTCAAGTGTCTTAGTAAATTTATGCAATTCTAAATACTGATTGAAAAGATCATCATATGAAGGCTCAGAATCATAATCAGAGTTATAAGATACCTCGTTTGATGCTTTGGATGCAAAGCATACTTGTGCAGTCTCCTCTTCTGTATCAGTCTCAGAATCAGACGTGTCACTCCAAGTGGAGGCCTTGAGAGCTTTTCTCCTTTGCTTAGGTTCTGAGACGAGTCTATTTTTTGTCCGATCCTTGTCAAGGTGTTTGTTTGTTTGCTTGTCCTTGTTAGGGCAGTCATATGATAGATGTCCAAGTTTACCGCATTCATAGCATTTAACATCCTTGTCATTTGTTTTATTCTTATTTCTTTTAGTGGAAGTAGCCTTAGGTTTGTTTTTAAATGACTTTCTAATGAATTTTCTCAAGCCTTTAGCCAATAAAATTCAGTCATCGTTTCTGATTCAGAATCACTATCATCTACGTGATCAGAAGAAGTAGAGACGTATTCATTTGATTTAAAAGCAATAGTCTTACCTTGTTTTGATGATGATTCCGATTTCCTTATAGTGAGTTTGTTTTCATATAGCTTAAGTGATCCAATTAGTTCCTCCATTTTAATCGCTCTGGTTTCTTTGCTCTCCTGTATAGCCGTCACTTTAGGGTCCCATTCGGATGGAAGGCTTCGTAATACCTTTTGGACCTTTTCCTGTATAGAGAAGGCTTTGCCAAGAGACTCAAGATAATTGTAAATGTTAGTCAAGCATAGATCCATATCAACGATAGACTCATTTGGCAATAATTCAATTGAGTCAAGTGTGGACATAAACATGTTAATTTTGGACTCTTTTACTTGACTAGTCCCTTCGTGTTTCATCTCAAGAATTCTCCACATTTCTTGAGCACTAGAGCAATTAGACACATAGCTAGATTCACTTTTACTTAGCCTATTTAGAAGTAATTGCATGGCTCTAGCGTTCCTGCTCAGTCTCTTTTTATCATCACAAGTATACTCTTGTTTAGGCTTAACAACCTCTAGTGTGACTCCATCTACAGTGGATCATTTTGACGGAACAAATGGACCATCTTCTATAATGGACCATAGATAACTATCAATGGCCATAAGGAAAAGTTTCATTCTTAACTTCCATTGAATAAAAGACTCACTGTCAAAAAGAAGAGGCATTTGACTAGACATACCTTCTTACTCGGTTTTGAAGTTTGTGGTTGCCATCTCACTTAGATCGTTGGATCTTTTTGTTGTGAGTGATCCTGCGCTCTGATACCACTTTTAGGATCTGCAAGGCACCACTAGAGAGGGGGGGGGGGGTTATAGTGGGTGCGGAAAATTTTAGTTTTTAAAATTGTTTTAAACAAAAAACTCAACTTCTGAAAACAGTTTCTGTTTTCAGGACCTATTTTGAAATGTTTTAAAAACCAGGTTATAGGTCTTCAAAAATTCTGAAATTTGGAGAGATTTTAGCCTCAGATGTTATGAGTATCTCCTAAAAATTTCAGATAAGAAATCAACCTTTAACCCTTTTAAAAATCGTTGGTGGTCAGATTGCGCAAATCTGCCAGGAACGGTAGTCTGATTTGAAAAATTAATTCCGATTAAACCGTAACTCTAAATGATCTGAAAATTTAATGACAAACCCCTGTCTATATGTGTTTAATTTTGTTTAAATAGTTTTGAAAAATGCTTTTGGGAAGTTAGTCAAATACATTCAAAGTCTCAAACTTTGCAAGTCTGAAAATCAGACTACACTAGTCTCAGAACTTTTGACGTTCGGATGACTTATACTTGTCCAAAAGGGTTGAAACTTGTGCAAACTAAACCTTAAAACGTGTGGCTATGTTTTTGGAAATTTTTGTGATTTTTAAGTTCGTTTACTATTTTTAAGAACGTGATAAAAATGATGCACTGTGCTGGAAACTGAAACTAAGTGTTGAAAAGTAAAGAACCCAAGGAATTTTATACTGGTTCGGTTAAATCAACCTACTCCAGTCTTCGAGGACACCTTCCTCCGTTATCACTAATCACAAAACAACAAACAGCACCTTACCACACAGGGTTGATGGAGTTACACACCAACTCCAACCCTTTACAAACCTTGTAAGTGACTACAACGATTACAAACACCACCACCTAGCGGATGCAAGATTGATCACACCTTGATCAATCTTTTTGCAACAATATAGTGTATGGTGGTATATATGAAGCCTATTCAAGATGTATGAATGCAAATACAATAGGATTTAAGAGATAAGAAAGAAAGAAGTGTAGAAGAAGAGATATGCAACGTTTTTGCTTTTGGAAATTGTAAGACTTGTCTTGTATTTTGTTTGTTCTCATTCTTCTCTTTTTATCAACATGTGGCCGCCCCCTCCTTCCTTTTCTTCCTCTTGAAATTTATCTTTTAAGTCCGTGTAAAAATATCTTGCATCATTGTGACATTCACTTGCTTACTTGGCAACTCCTCATTGGATGATCATTAAGGCCTTGTTTACTTGGCACTCATTGATTGGATGAAAGCTGTCATCATTTGATGCCTAGATAAATCTGAAAATAACACTTAATAACATGTGCCAATTATCCATAAAAATGTTGTCATAAGTCTCATGTTAAATTCTATAAAATTTGCAAGACAATTCATCACCATTTACCATGCTAAAATCGGCCATCTTGATTATTCCACATGCTGAAATTTTCAGCATGTGTGATATTCACATAATATTCAAAACATTTCCATGTATGTAGTAGATTTATCCCTTGAAAATAAAGAATCAAATAAGTTGAATTCCAAGACTAAAAATCAGCCATATACATTCAACACATGCTGAAATTTTCAGCATGTGTGATATTTCAAAATATCATCACATTATTTCATAGCATTTTTAAAACATTGCCATTTTATCTTCGAATCAATCCATTCAATGTAAAGAAGTAAATATGGCACAATTAGTCATAATAATTCGGCCAACTCAATGCACACATACTGAAATTTTCAGCATGTGTTACAAATGTGACATAGTTTGATATGTTACCTTGTGTACCTCCCTCCTTTTTGTCACCAACCTTGTATACTTCATTCTTGGCCAATCAAGATGCCAACTAAGCTCTACATATGCTCCATTAAGCTGATCTAGGCGTGTGATGTAGCTTGTACATGTGCTAAATTTTATTTTTGCAAACTTTGTAAAATAGTGAACAATAATTATACACATATGGTATATTCTAATCAGCCCTTAATTGATTTTTCTAGTACACTTTAGAATATATAGAGTATGTAAAAAGTGTCAAGGTACATGTTATATGTCATGCCAAAAATGTTCCATGTGTTGTGTTCGTAGAAAACTGAATTTTTGACTTTTGTCGATTACGCGATTTTTCTCCGATTGAATTCAAACTTTTTGCACATGTTATATATATTATGTCACACATAATATACATAGAATAACTTTTAAATTCAGCTCTAATGGCTGAAGTAAGTGGCGCCCCATGTGACAAAAATGTTGATTTTGAAATCTCCACAATCTGGCCTTAATTATGGGTGATTTGCGTGTGCCAATATGGAATGATTTCATGGATGAAAATAACATGTAGACCACAAAATGTTTGGTCATTTTTGAAGTGTAGGGACTGACCATCTATATATGGCAAGTACGTGACATGTTGGTGAAGTTTCGGTATTAACCCGATACGAAATTTTTTGGTTTAGAACTTTGTAACGTGTCGTAATAATTTTGTCGTCTCCATGACTTATATCATATGATATATGACCTGAATATACTCATAAATATGAGGTAAATATAGTGGTGTGACGTTAACGTACGTTCGTAAAATATATAACGCGTCGGTAGTACGTTGGAATATATGTGAATAGTGCCTTTTAACAAAAATCTGAATATATATATATATAAGTATAGAAAGTGTGTGGTTAAGGAAGGAAGAGGACTTTACATTCTTCAATTTGTTGCCTTTGTGCATTCCCCAAATACGGTTTCCTTTAATGAACTACTTAGTTCATTTAACTAAGTACTTCACTTAATGAATTAATTTAGTTCATTAATGGTGGCACCTGAAAATAGTTCAAACACAACAAATGTTTGCCATTTGACGTAAGCTTTAAAGCTTCATGGCTCGTTAGTACGACAACATTATATATGAACTATATAAGGTAGGTTTCATGCAAAAACTTGTCAAGTCATAAAGAGTGTCATGCATTTCTTTAGTACACATTATTTAAATCATGCATTTTGTAATCACTCAAACCCCTTTCTCTCTACAGAATGTTACAATGCCTTGTACTTCTTGTAGCAGAGTACCGAGTGTACACCGTGCCGAGATCCTAGTATCGGGCGGGGTAATACAACCGTGACTGTTGTGAATAATAATTTATGCTATATTGCTTGGCAACAAAATATTGTTTCTTTGGTGATTGTTATGCCATTTTCATGCATAATCATCCATAAGTGGGGCTGTTTTGACCACAACTATTAGGCATGCTTCATCACCATCATTTTGATGTGTATTCTTGAAGATCATGGCCTAAGGATGTTGTTTTTATGGTTTTCATCATTATATGTATTTGCATGTAAATTTCATCATGATTATGGCTCTTATCTTCATGTTTATGATGGTAACTAACATGCATGATCTCAAGTGTGTTGGAATGAAGAGTGTAGTACATGATCATGAGAAAAAATGTGTAAGTCAAGTATGTTGCATGCCTATGTCTTTGTCCTAAGAATGCATGTCCAAGATCATTGTTGAAAAAAATTCTAAGTGTCACAATCTTGATGCATCTATGAAATATGCTTAATATACATATATTTCCAAGAAAAATAGATGTCGCCTTCTTTTTCCTCTGGTGATGACGCCTGGCGGCTGGTGCCTTAGGCTGCCTACGTCGGATTTCTCTGCTCCCTGCTGCTTTCTCTCTGATTCTAGATTGCTAGATTGCTCTGCGGTTTTTCCCCTAATGGATGCCGTGGCATAGAAGCCGCCTACAAAAACCTAGGCTCCGACAAAATCGGGGATGCGTTCCTTTTCATCCTTATTTTCACACTCCCCTCCTGCCGCTATTGCTCCAAAATCGATCCAAAAATATAAAGGTAGCCCATTGATTGTTTTTACAGAGGAGAAGATTTCAACGCTGGCGGCTCCGTTTCGATTCACGTTTGTGGGGACCTTCTGGTATGGCCGCCCACCGATTGCCATAATACGATCTACTCTAAATCGCATTGGATTTGTTGGGCAGGTACGCATTGGTTTACTTGATTCTACACATGTACTGCTGCATTTCGACCAACAATCAAATTATTTGCGATGTTTTGTGCGGCAAAGCTAGACCATAGCAGGCAAGTATATGAGGGTTACAAAGTGGGCACCAGTTTATGATCCAAAAGTGGATGTGCCAATCGTTCCTATTTGGATTTCATTACCAAGATTGTCGATACATTTTAACCAAAAAGAGGCACTTTTTCAAATTGGCCGCATGTTGGGCACACCGATGAAATTAAATGCAGCCACTGCTGAGGTGATTCGGCCGTTGGTAGTAAGGCTATGCATTGAAGTTGATATATCGAAGGATCTTTCGAATAGTCTCTACATTCAGGTAGCTAATCGTGTTATTTCTCAGTCGGTTATCTATGAAGACTTGCCACTGTATTGTTCATTCTGCTGTCGTCTCGGCCACAAGCCCGCCACTTGTGGAAAACCAAACAAACAGACAGGCCGCCTTGTGAAGGATAGACTTTGAAGAAACAAACTCATCGTACAGATAAGGAACCTTCTCAGCGTTGGACTCCTAAAAAGACGACGCAAGATCTTACGAGAATACATCATTCACTACAATCGTCTCTGTCGAAGATTCAACAATCGGAGATGCCATCTCCTGATACGCATCTGCCATCAGTTTCCTATGCTCAGGATATTTCATGTTTGAAAGGTATTGATGATAGTTTATAAAGTGAGTTGTCTGCTAATCTGGAATCTTTCTCTTTATCGGATGGTGAAATAGAGATTGAACGTCACCATGCACAGTATCATGAAGCAACTTTGGATGAAATGCTTGCAAACTACATTTATGATTTAGTCCAAGGTGTTTTCTTACAAGAATCTGTTCATGCTACTGCCATCTCTCAGGAGCCACCTTCCACACCCCCGGTGATAGGAACTGAGGTGGTATTTCACATACCTCCAAAATTGTTGTGGCGCCAAAATAAACAGCCACGGACGTTCTCTCCGCCACTTACACGGTCACAGGAAACACTCTCGAACTCTTTTGATGTATTATCATTTCAATGAAGATCATCATATGGAATGTTAGAGGTATTCGCACCTCGGTTGATTTGGTTATTATCCTTACTTCGACGTTACAGTTTGCATATTCTTGTTGTTATTGAGCCCAAGTCCCAGCCTTCATCTTTGGTTTCTTTTCGTCTCAAGTTTGGTTTTCCATGGGCAATACCAGTTTGCAACGATAATGTATGGATATTCTAGAGAGAGTAACTCTTTCAACTTGTGAGTGAACATATTGGCACACAAAATCATTCACTCCGTCTAAAATGGCAACCAACGGGTGATTCATTTTGGTTCATGGCGGTTTATGGTGTCAACTTTTGCTGAGCAACAAGGATCAAACAAAACAAGCGAAGAATTCGCACGGAACAACACTGAGATGGAATACGAATGAAGGAAGAAACGGCTATCCAAAATCTTTTTTTTATATTCATCACACT
>AP025052.1:11136520-11292803 GCA_036186865.1 Eustoma russellianum
CATGAAGATAGTATAATCCCTTGTATAGCTCAGCTGAACCAATCGTCTTCAGGTATGTACGTTCCTGAATAATACAAGATTTTCCAAAGAACTGTATAAGTATGGAGGAGTTGGACAGAAGTCTACCAAGTGACAGAAGATTGTATGTAAACGAAGGCACATATAGAACATTGTGAATGGACAGAGAAGGATTTATTATGACTGAACCAACATGCGTGGCTTCAACTGACATGTTGTTGGGCAATTTAATGGGCAGAGACTCAATTGGTTTATAAGAATGGAATAAACTGAGATTACATGTTATATGATCTGTAGCACCTGAATCTAAAATCCATATGTTCAAATTACTAGAATGACAGTTACCTTGGTCTTTATCAAGGGAGGGCAGACATAACTGCCCCTTGGTTTCCAGAAATGCCCGCAGGATTGGCTGTTGACTGACTTCCATCATTAACATTCAGCATAGTCATGAGTCTTTGCATTTGCTCAGGCGTCAGCAAAGGTGTTTGACACATTCCACCTCCATGATCCATCTGCACCACGCCACTGTCTTCCACTGCAACTTCAGTTAGATTCACTTGGCTTCTAGGCTTAAAACCGGGAGGATAACCGTGTTTCTTATAACACCTTTGCTCAATATGCCCAATCATCCCACAGTGCGTACATATTGGCCCTCCTTGAGTTATCAGGGAAGAATCTTCCACTTCCCCTACGAACGCCACAGTTCCACCTCTACCACTGTACGTGCTGGCACTAGCAGCAACATTCACAACTTCTGTTATCAGCTATCAGCTCTAGCGCCGTAGGATTATTACTAAAGGAATTCTGATTATGTAAACCGTTTAATTTTCTTTCATACTTCAATGCCATTGCAAACACCACATCAATTTTAGGCAAAGGCATCATTACAAACACCTGTGATTTTTACTGGATCATAATCCTCATTCAAACCTTTTAGGAACTTTACAACATATTCCGTTTTCAACGAAGCTATGCATTCTATTTCTTACATCACATCTGCAAACCATTACAAGTACAAACAGGTACAGGTCTCACGCCATCATTTCTTCCCATAGTACCTTAACTTTAGTAAAATAGTCATTTACCGAATCACTGTCTTGCTTAATTGCATAGAATGTTTCAAGCAAATCTGATAATCTAAATGCATCTCCAGTTCCATATCTACGCTTCAAATCATTCCACACCTCAAAAAGCACTATCATACCACATAACGCTCTGCGCAATCGTAGGCATAACACTATTCATTATCCAAGAGTGTACCATAGAATTTACCCTGCCTCCAGATTGGAAACTGTGGATCATTTGCTGCTGGTTGAGGTATGGTACCGTCAATAAATCCGATCTTATTCTTCACTATTAACGCCATTTGAAACATCCTACTCCACGAGTGAAAATTGTGCGGATTCAATGGAGGCTGCGCAAAAATTATGGCCGGACTATCGCTTGGATGGAGGTAGTACGGACTACTGGTAGGATTCTCTATTGACTGTGATCCTCCAGTCCTTTGAGATCCAGACGATGAGGCCATTGTATAATCGCTATCCTCGAATTCAATCAAAATCAGAAGTTACAGATTTCAGATGGAAATGATCGATATCAATGATCAACCAGTGTAAAAAGGAATGCTCTGATACCATGTCAAACTTTGCTGAGCAACAAGGATCAAACAAAACAAGCGAAGAATTCGCACGGAACAACACTGAGATGGAATACGAATGAAGGAAGAAACGGCTATCCAAAATCTTTTTTTTATATTCATCACACTTCGAGCTCAAAGCTATCATTCGGTATTTATACAACCGCTGAGGAAGAAGAAAACAGAAATTTAAAATGACTAAACTGCCCTCTACTTAACTGCTACTCCTAAAATTATAACAAGGATAAAAAGGTCATTTCACACCTTTTTAAAACTTTCCCGCCTGCACCTTCACCTTCTTCCCCAACTACCTCTACCTCTTGCGCGGGCTCACCACAACTCCTACCCACGTGATCCAGCACCTACACCACCCTTAGCTAGCTGCCAGCTCATCCATGATTCTCTGAATCTCAACTCACGGCCACAAGCAACAGTAACTGCACAATTAACTTTCCTGCACCTTGAACTGTCCTTCTTGGCAACCAATCCTTCATGCGAAACTTCAACATATGGACTCCACTCTATTATTACAAGCCGACCTTTATCGAATGACCTTATCTCTTTTCAATAGAACATTGCAAGTTCCGTGGCTAGTGGGAGGGGATTTCATACCTTTCTTTCCATTGATGAGCACAAGGGAAGGTCGTCACCTACCGTTCGATCATTACATGATTTTAATGACTGTATCTCAGCCTATTCCTTTTAGTCGATAAATTATCAAGGTTCAATTTTTACATGGTGTGATGGGCGTGACTAGGGCGTGTACGGAGAAGGTTGGACCGATATGTCTGCTCATAGGATTTCTTCAATCTATTTTCGGCAATACACTACCACATCTTAATTGGACTACTTACGATCACTTGCCTCTCTTCTTAAAATGTTCCATGGAAGAATCGCAGCGGCCTACAGCCTTTAAGTATCTGGATGCTTGGACTACACATCCTGACTTTGACGGCTTTGTCCATCATAATTGGCAGTCTTTTCCGACAATGCAAGGAATGTGGGGATTTTATGACAAACTACGCAGGCTCATGATTCTTTTACAGCAATGGAATTAATATGTCTTTGGAAACATATTTGGTGCTGTGGTGGTGGCCGAAACTGAGGTTACCTTGCGAGAATGAAAATTTGATGAGGCTCCACCAGATCAAATCGGACTGAATATCATCATAGTATGACTGCATTACGTCTTGTGCAATCTGTTAGGAAATTCAACGAGATCACTGCAAAACGCGCAGCGGAAAAACAGAACTTGATCTTCGATTTACTACCAAGGGATCCATGTTGTTCGTTTAATCGATGAAAGAAACACAGGAATTACCTCTAAAGAATCGAAATCCGCAGGTGGAAAAGGTGCGAAATCACGAACCCTCTGTCGGTATCCACATGAATGCTTTCGCCCGGAGTGCTAGCTCTTGAACGGCGCGGCTGAGAACTCTGCTTTTTCAAAAGCGATTTTTGCCTTTTTCGTTTTCTGCTGATTGCTTAGTGTACGAGATACACCATGCTATATACATATATATAGATATCAAAATCCGATTCCAGGTCGGATTGGTTAATGCCTATCATAATCCGCAGCAAATACGGATTCCGTTAGGATTAGATAAAAACCAATCAAAATCCATATCAGATATGGATTCTATTGTTATTATCCGACGATATAAATATATACATAAAAAAACCAAAAATAATAATAATAATTAATATCCAATATTAATATTATTAATATTAAAAACGATATTAATAATAATAATAATAATAATTAATATCCAATATTAATATTATTAATATTATTAATCTCAGTCATACGCATTCTTGTGTGTGACCCGATAGGCCTATATTGTAGGATCTGCAAGGCACCACTAGAAGGGGGGTTGAATAGGTGGTGCGGAAAGTGTGGTTTTTAAAATTGAGTTAATTGCACCTGGTATCCATTCTTTTCCACCAAGTTTTAAGTAGCATCCAATGTTTCATGAAACACACTTGCCATCCAGACTTATAGGGTTAATCGACACCTGACATCCATGCTAACGTCATAAAGGCAATTTTCATTTATTTTTTAAAAGTTTATAGAAAAAATAATTCAAAAATAAAAAGAAAAAACCCCACCCCCACCCCCACCCCCCACAATCGGCCTCCCTCCCCCATCCTCCCATCTTCATCTTCTTCCTCTATCTTCCTCTTCTTCCTCCATCTTCATCTTCATCTTTTTTCCAACCATGGTCATCTTCATCAGCCCCACCAGCAGAAGCAGCAAAAGGATCTGCTGCTGAAAACAGAAAATAAAATTAATTGGAGAGAAAAGCAAAGTTGAACTCATCAAATCCGAAATGTAAATCCATGAAAACATATAAGATTCAGGATTTTGAAGATTAAAGTAGAAGGCTAAAGATTGAATCTTTACTGAAAATTTTCCAGGCCCAGTTTTAATACGTTTTTAAAACCAGGTTATAGGTCTCCAAAAATTCTGAAATTTTGAGAGAACATAGCCTCAGATGTTATGAGGGTCCCCTAAAAAGTTCAGATTAAAATTCAACCTTTAACCCCTTCAAAAACCGTTGGTGATCCGATTGCGCGAATCTGCCAGAAACGGTAGACGGTTTTGAAAAATTTATTCCTATTTGTGTGTAAGTCCAAATGCTCTGAAAATTTAACCACTAACTCCTTATATATTATATTTAAGCGGGTTGAAGCAGTTTTGCAAAATTCTTTTGGGAAGTAGGTCAATTACAATCAAAGTCTCAACCTTTGCAAGTCTGAGAATCAGACTGCACTAGTCTCAGAACTAATGATGTGTGATCGACTTATACTTATCCAAAAAGGTTGAAAATTGTGCCAAATTAACCCTAGAACGTGTGGCTATGTTTTTGGAAATTTTTGTGATTTTTTAAAGTTGTTTACTATTTTAAGGACGCCAACAAAAAGAATAAACTGTGCAGTAATAGAAAGTAAATGCTGAAAGTAAATGGCACCAAGAATTTTATACTGGTTCGGTTATAAACAACCTACTCCAGTCTTCAAGGAACACCTTCCTTGGTTCACACTAGTCACACACACGCAATACACCTTACCACAGGGTTGATGGAGTTACACTCCAACTCCAACCCTGTGGCGCCCCGCCCGAAACCAGGGTTCCGGCTCAGTGCACCCGCCATACTCTACTCCCTAGAGTACAAGGCGTCGATACTATACATGTGCATGTCGACATGAATAATGAATCGATAAGCGGAAGCAACTTAAAATAAGCTCACGACATGCATAATAATAATACAAACCGTTCAAATCCACACAAACCACAAATACAGCTTCTCACGATAATCTTATTACATCACAATGAAATAAAGCTCACACAACAGGTACATAGTCTTCAACCTACATCTCCGCACAGATACTCTATCTGGGGTTCCTCCTCAATGAACATGACATCAGGGTCCCTGTTCTCTGAAATGTTAAGAGGCAAGTATGAGCGATAGCCACCATCTTTTAATCACTCAGCAAGTATTCTTTATAGATAGTTCATGTGGATCATACATGGAGAGACAAGTAGTAATAAAGTAACAATATACATAATTACATATCTATTTACAAATGACAGCATTATATATAAGGATAAAACAGAACATAAGATTTTGTATCATACCTTATGGGTCGTATCATTCTTCCTCAACATATCCTTAACCTACCTTCCATGCTTGAACACTAATCCATCTTATAATAAGGTCATAACTTACAACCATCACTTCTACGTACATAACTTCCTTAGTCATCTTAAGGCATCATGATTGTACAAATATACTAATCACCACCTAAGGGACATGATCATGACATGATGCATAAAACGTGACTTTTCATAAAATGGCTTTTCGTAAACATGGCTTTTCATAAAATAACTTTTCGTAAACATGACTTTTCATAAACATGAAATTTCATAGCTTGAGATGATTTTCATAACTTGCGTAAAATGACATATTCATAACTTGCATAACATGACATTTTCATAACATGAAGACATAACATTTTCATCATTGGATATAGCACTTTTCATAAGAATAATAACACACGACATACCGATCGATTTCCCATATAGCACATGTACGACATAAAACTTCATAAACATATGTACATGTACTAACGGTGACGCGCTATGACTGAGATCCCGTGTCCCAGACCCGGTGTTACACTCGGCCATATACGTAATCATATGCCCCTGACATCTACCACCCCGGTACCGATGTCACGCGGGCGAACATAACATAATCATAATCATGAACATAACATAACAAATCGTGTGTCAATGAAATCGATCGTCTCGTGTTTATTATTCGCATGCATATGAACTTTTAAAACATGATATGCGTAAAACAACTTTCAAACTTTATTTTCGTGCAACATGAGACTTGTTCGTATGAGGTGTTATGGTAAACTACATCTTATAACATCACTTACTTATTTTCATCCTACATATCATAGCTTAAAGAAATTCTCACTTTGACCATCAAGTGGCCATTCGGCCATAGCAACCCAAAACAGCCCATTTTCTCATTTTGTCATCCAACAACACTTTCTTAATTTGTGTTTCCAAATGAAATCCATATTTCAACACTTAGGTAATGAAGAACCTTAAACCTATATTTCCTTAACATCTCACCTAAAAGTACCTAACTTATGACATACTCTGTTCATCATTTTTATGTAATACATATAAATGAATATAATATGACTAAAATTTATTTGATTCTTTAAAAAGAACCTTGTGGCCGAATACATATATGTTACATATATATATATATATATACTATAAAAATGTTTCTGAAGACGATGGCTGCCGCATAGCATGGGCGATTCTCGCCGTCATCGCGGCTTTGCTGCCTCCGTTGACCCTTGCTTCCCCAATCACCCTTCTCTTCACTCAATTTCGATCCTCCAGTTATTTTCGCAATCTTCTTCACACAAAGCATTAATCTTTTTGATCATATTTAATGTCTTTGCCGCCATCTTTCGCTGCAGTGGTGGCGGGTGCCGGCTCTTCTCAGCTTATCAACATATCGCCAAAGACCGTATCGCGTTATAAGGGCATCCCCATGATCTCATTTCTTGACTCAGAAATTGATGCTCTTGCTTGCTCCGTTTCAGCATTCCTTGGTTGGCACTTTTTGGAACGGACGTCCTCCATTAAAGGTGATCCGAGAGGTATTTGAAAAGATTGGTTTTCATCACGATTTGCGCATAACTCTTATAGATCAATCGCATATCCTCCTGAATTTTCGCAATGAGGCAGACTATTTACGATGTTTTTATCGCCGTTCTTGGCACATATCCGGTTGTCACATGCGCATTACAAAATGGACTGTTGATTTTGACCCTGCTGCTGATGTCCCTATTGTCCCGCTTTGGATTGCATTTCCTGCCCTACCAATTCATCTCCATCATCTAGAATCACTGTTTGAAATAGCTCGAACCATAGGAACGCCGATCAAGCTTGATGTTGCGACGACGGATGGGTTACGGCCGTCGGTCGCACGTGTATGTGTTGAAGTGGATGTCTCGCAAGCCTGCACCTCTCTAGGTTCAGGCAGGCTGGGTATGATTTTCTGCCTGCTGCTTTCTTTTCTTGACATATGCTGGCTGGTTGTCGATAACATTGTTGTTTTCTGTCTTTATGTATGGTTTGGACATTTTCATATCGTGGTTGAGTGGACTTTGGCTGCCATGCTGCTAGGACGTTGGTTCCATATGGCTACAGCATATGCTTCTTCTCCATCGTCATTTGGCTCTCTCTATATAGCGCCTTTCAAGTTGCTGGGATTTCAAATATACCATCCTCTGGTCATACAAATGGATTGGCACTCTCTCCCTATCTCTGCCTGTCCACTAGCCGGTGCAGGCGGACCTGACACCAACATCCACGCGCCAATTCCTCTACTGTTGCATGTCTTCCACATGGATTGGCATACACTCACTGCTTCTGTCGGTCCCTTAATAGGTGCCGGCAGACCCGGTATGATCATCATTTCGTTTACCCTTTCTGCAAGTCGTCTGTATCGCGCTTACTCAGTTATATTTTCCTATTGTGCATGGACGAGATCCTGTTTCTCTTTGGCCTCCAATATCATCAACGGCGATGTTCTTTATGATGGACCACAACTTCGACATGTTCCTTTCGCTGACGGTGTTGCTTTTTGTTGCGGAATTGGCCTGCACCATCACGCTTGGGGTTTTTTGTGGTTTGTACATCTTTCGTTCCATATGTGTCATATGTGGGATACTGTAATTATCTTCTTACACTGTAACGTCTATCAACACTCCAAACATATAAATATGTACGCTTTTTTCCTTCGCCAAGGTTTTATCCACAAGGGTGGTTTTACTTGGCAAGGTTTTAATGCGGCATATCGTATATGGTTTGGATGTGGATAACACTGATTTTCTTTGTGCGTTATACTGTATTTCGATGTAATCAGGTTTTCCTCCACCATAAGTGAGGCCCAACCTTTAATAAAATATCTCTTTTATAATATATATATATATATATATATATATATATATACTATACTTATATACATATATATACTTATCTACATACTTAAAGCCGTACATATATAATCAATATAAAAAACATCTTTTTCATATTAATGCATTTATACATATATGTGATTTATGTAAGGTAGTTTTCTTTTATATTTTAACTATAAAAACCAAATAATTCTCTTATGCTAGCTTTAAACCGTGTATGTATATAGCATATATATATACTCATTTTTTCATAACAATTCATTTATATGTAAGTATGATTGTATAAAATATTTTAAGTCCAAAAACCATTAAGGCTGAAACTTGTAAGCTTTCTAATACCTAGGTATTCTTCAAATTCTTTCTTTTTTATATACAATATATATGTGTACCTTTTGTTTTGTAGTAACATATTCACATTATCTTCTTTTCTTTTACTTAAATCTAAATTATGACATTAAGGAAAAACACATAATTATAATATAATGGGAATCATTAAAATGTATTTGTGGTGCCATAACCAACATCTAAATGCATATTTTAAGATAAGTAGGATAAAGTTCAAAAACAAAAGAAACACCTCATTGAAATCTTAGGCCGTGAGGTATGTGAGAGTTTTCATAAAATAGCAAACATTTAACTATCATTCAAAACATAATCTTAGAACATTTGAATACTAATATCATATTAAAGTACAACTTAAAATCATTACAAAGGAACATAAGGAATAAATTAGAGTTGTATTCTTTACACGTTTTTCATAGAGTTCTTCATCTAATATCCTTTGTTCATTCACTTACACCTATGTTACATATATAGCCGTATGTGGTGTATATAGCTATATTTATATTTTAAACACTTACAATCTTAGATCTTTCGTATTCTTATGACAAAACTTGAACATACTACATGATGATCCCATTTTGGTATGAACATAAATATTAAATTTTGAAATTCATGAAGGATCTAGGAAGAGTACTTGCCTTGGTTCACCTTTCTTACACTTAGAAGATGTTTCCTTCACTTGGTTTGGAAGAGAGTTCTTCTTCCTTCCTTCCTAGTATACGGTTTTTAGGGTTTAAAAGAAGGGTTAGTGAGCAACTTATGAAACTAAATATATGGAAGAATCAAACTTAAACTTCATAAAGTTCTTACCTTAATTGCCTTTGATTCTAGATGCTACAACCTTCTTGAATCTTTCTTAGTTGATGGAGTGTTTATGGTATTTGATTTGAGTGTTGTTGGTGTGAATAAAGGAGAAGAAAATCTTCTCCTTGTTGAAGAGTGAAATTCGGCCAATATAGGGAAGAAGGGGGTGTTGGAGTGTTCTTGAGTTTTTCCTTGGAGATGGTATGAAATTGGTTGGTTGAAGATGCAATTATGTGAGGGGTTAAAGAAGAAATAATTTCCTACTTTTCTAAGGGGGTGGCCGGCCAAGCATGGGAGGAAATGGGGTGGGAGACAAACTTTTGGCAAGTATGAGTTGAAGGAATGGGTTTTATGACAAGATTCTTAAGCATGCTAATTTTTTTATGCTAAATGTTTAAAGTGTAAGACAAGGTGTCTTCACCTTCCTTTTCATTTTTTTTTTCTTTTTTTTCTTTCATGTATGTATTTTATTTTATTTTATTTAAAGTAGTATAAAATTGTTGTGTCATGTATTTCTTTTTTATTTAATTTATACTAAAAGTTTAAGTTGTTACTAACTAATTTAATTTGAGTTTTTATTGTGTAGATTCAAACGTTTATGATATATTTGCTAATGAATTGTACACCTACGAGATTATGTTTACGGTATTGGAGGTTGTTACGACATAACAAATTTTTCCGGCCTGTAACATTCTCCCCCCTTATAGAACGTTTCGTCCTCGAAACTTACGTACCTCATACGAAAAGTTGTGGATATTGCTTCTGCATTTGCTGTTTCGGCTCCCAAGTCGCTTCTCGTTCAGTATGATTACTCCATTGTACTTTCACAAAGGGAATTGTCCGTTTTCTCAGCACCTGTTCTTTACGGTCCACGATCCGTGTAGAAACTTCTTCATACGTAACATTATCCTTAATGGTTACGGGCTGCTGTTCCAGTATATGATCCGGATCGTGTACATATCGCCGCAACTGAGATACGCGAAACACATTATGTACCTGGGATAAAGTAGGAGGTAGGGCCAACCGATATGCAACCGCTCCAACTTTCTCTAATATCTCATAAGGAGCAATAAATCTAGGGCTTAGTTTTTCTTAATCCCAAATCTAATCACCTCCTTGGTTGGTGAAACCCGCAAATATACTTTCTCGCCTACTTCAAACTCAATCGGTCGTCTTTTTGTATCCGCCCAGCTCTTGCTACGGTCTTGAGCAGCTTTCAATCTATCACGTATCACCTTGATCTTTTCCAGAGTCTGCTCCACCAGTTCCGGACCCATAATAGTTCTCTCGCCAACTTCATCCCAATATAATGGAGATCGACATTTCCTTCCATACAATGCTTCGAAGGGTGCCATACCAATAGAACCGTGATAGCTGTTATTGTAAGAGAACTCAATTAACTTCACTGATTTATCCCAGCTAACCTTGAAATCTAAAGTGCAAGCGCGTAGCATATCTTCCAATGTTTGTATGGTACGTTCTGACTGTCCATCGGTCTGCGGATGAAATGCTGTACTCATCCGGAGTTCGGTACCCATGGCATTTTAGTAAGCTCTCCAGAATCGCGAAGTAAAACGTGGATCTCTATTGCACACGATGCTGACAGGCGTTCCATGTAGGCTGACTATCTCATTCATATACATGCTGACCATCTTTTCTATGGATGTCTGGATTGACATGGATAAGAAATGTGCCGATTTAGTGAGACGATCCACGATTACCCAAATCGTATCATTACCATTGCGAGTCTTAGGAAGTCCGGTAACAAAGTCCATCATAATATGCTCCCATTTCCACTCCGGAATCTCTAATGGCTGTAATAGTCCTGCCGGCCTCTGATGTTCTGCTTTAACTTGTTGACAAGTAGACATCTCTCCACAAACTCCGCAATGTGTCGCTTCATGTCGTTCCACCAATAATTTCTTTTAAGATCCTGGTACATCTTTGTTGCTCCCGGATGTACAGATAATCGCGAGGTGTGAGCTTCCGTCATGATCTCTCTTTTAATTCCATCAATGTTTGGCACACACAATCTCTCTTTGAACCAAAGACTGCCATCATTATGCAACTGAAAATCCTTCACCGGTCGTTCTTCAAACTGCTTGACAATCATCACTAACTCAGAATCATTCTTTTGCGCCTCTTTAATCCTATCAATTAAAGTGGGAGTGATCATTAATTTAGCCAGAATACTTGCAGTTGAGTCAACCACATCCAATCCAAACTCGGCTATCTCTCTCTAGAGGCGTCTGCCTAGCATGACTTGACTTCCTACTCAATGCATCTGCCACCTTATTCGCCTTACCCGGATGATAATGGATAGCGAGATCATAGTCTTTCATCAACTCCAACCATCTGCGCTGCCTCATGTTTAGTTCCTTTTGGGTGAAAAGATATTTCAAACTCTTGTGATCCGTGTAGATTTCGCATCTCTCTCCATATAAATAATGTCTCCATATCTTAAGCGCAAATACAACTGCCGCTAATTCCAGATCATGGGTGGGGTAATTCTATTCATAGGGTTTCAACTGTCTTGATGCATATGCAATTACTCGTTCTTTCTGCTTTAATACACAACCTAGTCCATTCTTCGAAGCGTCGCTATATACCACGAATCCCTCTCCTGAGATTGGTTGTGCTAATACCGGTGCCGATGTCAATTTCTTCTTAAGTTCGGTGAAGCTCTGTTCACAATCAGAAGTCCAATCATATCACGTCTTTTTCTGCGTCAATCGAGTTAATGGAACTGCAATCCGTGAGAATCCCTCAACAAACTTCCGATAATAACCTGCAAGTCCTAAGAAGCTCCTGACCTCAGTCATATTTGTCGGCCTCGGCCATTCCGTAATAGCCTCAATCTTTTTCGGATCTACTGAGATACCATCCTTAGAGACAACATGACCCAAAAATGCAACACTATGGAGCCAAAATTCGCACTTGCTGAGTTTAGCATATAGCTGCTTCTTTCTTAATACATTCACTGTTACTCTTAGATGCTCTGCATGGGTCTCATCATCCGGTGAGTATATCAGAATATCGTCAATAAATACCACCACGAACTTATCTAACTGATCCCGAAATACTGTGTTCATCAGATCCATGAATGCTGCGGGTGTGTTGGTTAGTCCAAACGGCATTACTAAGAACTCATAATGTCCATATCTTGTACGAAAAGCAGTCTTAGCGATATCTTCTGACTTGATCTTCAACTGATGGTAACCAGAGCGAAGGTCAATCTTGCTGAACACTTTAGCACCCTGTACGAAAGGTTATATTGATATTTATAACAATTATATATTTGTTGTTTAATTATTTAAATTACTTACCCTTAATTGATCGAACAAATCGTCGATTCGAGGCAGTGGATATCTATTTTTGATAGTGATCTTATTCAGCTCTCGATAATCGATGCAGAGTCGCATGCTGCCATGTTTCTTCTTAACGAACAACACTGGAGCTCCCCATGGTGATACACTTGGCCGTATGAACTTCTTATTTATCAATTCTTGCAACTGTGATGTCAATTCCTTTAATTCGGCTAGGGCCATTCTATACGGTGCCTTTGAGATTGGTTCAGCTCCTGGAACGACATTAATCTCAAATTCAATCTCTCTGTCCGGAGGCAAACCTGGTAGATCATCTGGAAATACATCTGTGAACTCCTTGACTACTGGAATACTGTCATTTGATGGGGTCTTGGAATCCTTGTCAAGAGCATACACAAGGAATCCTTCACTACCTTTCTTCAGTGATTGAAATACAGAGCTTCAGGCCGCTGTATTTGGACTTTTATATTTTCTTCCCCTGTATAGCACAATTATACTGGAGTCAGATTGTGCTCAGATGACCTCTCGTTTGTCACGCACACAGATGGTCCAAGGAAACTATTACCTCCGGTTACTTCACACCTTAGTTCATCTTCATCGCCTTGACTATCATCACATTTATCGGGAGGCAAATATGACGGAACATTATCTAGCTCAACATGCAATGTTGAATCCTAGCACACAATATTATACTCCACATACTCTTCCTTCATTAGTGCGAGCTTCTATCTCCTTGGATCTCTCCTCTATACAGTTGTGCGTCACATGACATTCTAAAGTCTTCCACATGGATTGGCATTTAAATCATCTTTCTGCCTGTATCCCAGGCTCGGTATGTTTTGCTATCTACTAGCCTAGTTTTTACTCTGCGTTATCTTCATTGATAACTTAATCATTTTATTTCGCTGGGCATGGGATCTCTTTTCAATCGTGCCGACGGTACTGCATACAGCACCACAACGAAACATTCTTGCGTTCATGGACTCCACGAACGTGGCTCAACTGCCGGGTCATATTCATCTCATCTACGAGTCATTCAAGCGGACCACTTCTATCTCACACACCAATAGCTTGAACATCAAGGCCAGTTGTTTGGAATCGCTATCATGACACTGTCGCCTTGGCTCCAGTTCAGCCAAGGAGACTCGGGTATGCGTTTGTCTTTTATGTTTCATCTTATTACTATTATTATTGCCAACAATATAATTTCTTCCTTGCAATCTAACAAGGTGCGACTCATAATGGATGCATCAATCTCAAGCAGCGACCCTAACGACGCTTTCTGCGATACACGGCCAACTCGGACCAGAAGTGCTTTCTCTTCATCAGCAATCGCATCTTTGTACTCATTCTTATATTCTTTCGATATCAATGACAGCTATATAAATATGTACACTTTTTCCTTCGCCAAGGTTTTATCCACAAGGGTGGTTTTACTTGGCAAAGTTTTAATGCGGCATATCATATACGACTGGAGATATACCATCATTAGTTCGTTATTTCATTTATACGCATACTCAGACACTTGTAATATGGTTTTCCTCCACCATAAGTGAGGCATTTTCTAATGAAATTTCCTTTCTATAAAAAAAATGCTGCAGCCGCTGCTTATCAGGCGATCGCAAGCAAACTAGCGGCGCAAGCCACCGCCGCTGCCAGAACTCTGTATCATCCACTTCTTCATCATTGAGTCGTCCATTATCTGCTTCCCCAATATTTTTGCGATTGCTATTTTTTGAAAACTACATTCTTTTTCCTATTTCGTGATCAAATGGCAGCCCTGCCAACTTTTGCTGCGGTTGTCACCGGCGCACAATCCTCATGCAATATCGATATCTCTCCGCAGACGGTCTCACGATACAAAGGCATCCCATTGATATCATTTCTGGACTCAGAGATTGATGCCCTTGCTGCTCCATTCAAATATTCTTTGGTAGGTACTTTTTGGTATGGCCGCCCTCCATTGAAAATTATTCGTGAAGTTTTTGAAAAGATAGGGTTTCATCATGATTTGCGCATCACCTTAATCGATCAAACACACATTTTGCTTAATTTTCACAATGAAGCGGATTATCTACGTTGTTTCTATAGACGTTCATGACATATTTCGTGTTGCCACATGCGCATTACCAAATGGACAGTTGATTTTGATCCTACTGCTGATGTCCCTATTGTCCCCATATGGGTTGCAATCCCTGGTCTTCCAATTCATTTGCATCAGCGTGAAGCACTTTTCGAGATTGTACGCCCTATTGGTTCGCCCATCAAATTGGATGTGGCTACATCAGATGGACTCAGACCATCCGTCGTTCAGGTTTGTGTAGAGGTTGATGTTTCTCAGGACCTTCCACAGAAAATTTATTTGCAGGCAAAAAATAGGTTTATATTGCAGTCAGTCATTTATGAGGATCTCCCCATGTTTTGCACTACATGCCGCCGATTGGGCCATGCACCCGGCGCATGTGCTACCACCACCGCCGCCGCCTCCTCCACCTCGTCCAAAATCTCAGCGTTGGACACCCATCAAGAACAAGCCAGTTGTTGAACCGACAATAGCTGATCCGCCATCTGCGGCACCTGCATAGGCCCACACGGATGCTCCACCTACGGAGGCTGTAAGCATACTTGATCATGATGTTGACAGCCATGCTGAGGTATATTGTGATGCTCCAGAACCACCACTCCAGTCCGATGCAGTCCAATATGAACTGGGTCATGCATCGGACATAGAATTGTCTTATAAGGGTACAACTGCAGATTTACCTAATGTGCCAGATGAGGTTGTTCATCGCATGCAGTTAATCCCTCCATCTCCAGATGAGGATATATTGATCTCACGCCCATAAGAGCCTATTGAGGAGGCTGAGTTTATTCCAGTGGTCCCTCGTCGAAAACGTCGTGCGCGAAAAGATCTACCCCCTTTTCTACCATCCACCATACTCACGCGAAGTGCGTCGCTGGTCTTGCATGGGAAGTGTTTCTACTCTTTCTCAATGAATACGTTAATATGGAATATCAGAGGCATGCATGCCTCTTTACCTAGATTGCGACTTTTGATTACAGAACATCGTTTGCATTTATTAGCTCTCATTGAACCTAAGCATGCTCCTTCACATATTGCTGGGTTTGGTTTACGTCTTGGTTTTACCTGTTGGTATGCTTCTCAGTCTAAGCGAATTTGGTTTTTCTGGCGTGATTCTAAGTTTCGTTTGCTTGCTATGCAGGATAAAGATCAAGTAGTACATTTCACATTATTCTTTCTTCCGCTACAACTTACGTTCGTCTTATCAGTTGTGTATGCAAAGCACACGGCCGCATTACGTCGTGCTCTTTGGCATTCTTTATGTGACTTTGCTACATCTTCCACTCTGCATTGGTTAATCGAAGGTGATTTTAATACATTTCGAGCGCTTGAGGATCATAGGGGTCGGTCACATCCTCCTCTGACTACCTTACAGGATTTTAATGACTGTATAGAGCTTTGTTCTCTTATGGCACCACCATATCAGGGACCCATATTTACTTGGGCAGATGCCAGGGGACTTGGCCGAGTTCGACACAGATTAGATTGGTTATTTGTCAACTCTTCATTCCAAGATGTTTTTCAAGACTTGCAGTTAACCCATCTTCCACGGGTTGCCTCGGATCACACGTCGTTACTATTTGCATGTCGACTTACTACGGCAACTGGCCGTCGCTCTTTCTGTTTCTTGGACTCCTAGCTACTTCATCCAGATTTTCACTCTTATATGTAGGATGCATGGTGATCATATCCGACTACAGGAGGTATGCGTTGTTTTTATTCGAAGTTATTTTCCTTGAAGCGGGACATTCAAAGGTGGAACAAAGAAATCTTTGGAAATATTTTTAACAACCTTATGCATGCGGAATCACATTTTAATAATGCTGAGGCTAGTTGGGATGCTGACCCTAATGATGAGACTTGTGAGACATATTCTCGTGCAAAAGCTGAATATCTACGGGCATCTACTTATGAAATACATTTCTGGAAGCAAAAGGCGAGGGTAAAATGGCTTAAAGAGGGCGACGCAAATACGCGATATTTTCATTCTATTGTCAAAGGGAGGCGCACGAACCTCCGCATCCAACAAATTCGCTCCTCCACTGGTACACTGCATACGACGTCGGATGATATTATGATGGAAGCCATCTCATTCTATACCGCCTTATTTGCACAAGATGCCACACATAATCATTCAACAATCCTATCACATATCCCTTATACGATAACGGAGGAAGACAATCTTATGCTTACACAATTACTGATGGCAGCAGAGGTCAAGGAAGCAGTTTGGCATTTAGATCCTCAGAGTGCAGCAGACCCAGATGGATTTCACGGTACGTTTTATCGATCTTGTTGGTCAGTTATACAATCAGATGTGGTTAAAGCTGTGCAGGAGTTTTTTCTTGGAGTACCGCAACCCTCTATAATGGCTAGTGCATTGATTACTTTGATACCCAAGACGCAGTCACCTCAAACATTCAGTGATTTTCGCCCTATGTGTCTCACAAATTTTCTGAGTAAAGTTTGCACGAGGATTATTGCCACACGTTTGGGTAAACTGCTTCCTAAGTTGATATCTCCAGAGCAGACAGGTTTCTTGCCTGGTCATGATATTTCTTCTCAAGTTCTCGTGGCGCAAGAGATGATACATATGCTTGATAAGGGTGGATCTCAGTTATGCTTAAAATTGGATATGATGAAAGCTTTTGATCGAGTCAGCTGGGAGTACCTGGAGTTGTTGTTACGACAATTTGGTTTCTCCAATTTCTTTATTCGAATAATCCTCAACCACTTGCGCGCTACTGCACTATCGGTTTTGATAAATGGCCAACCTTTAACTTCATTCAGGCCGTATAGAGGTGTTAAGAAGGGTGACCCACTGTCCCCTTTGCTCTTTATTCTATCCTCTGAAGGTTCTAGCAGGGGCATCAAATCTTTGGTACATTCTGGTGCACTACAGCCTTTTTTCTTAGGCCGTATCCCATTTTCTATTACCCATTTAGCATATGCAGATGATTTACTTATTTTTATGAGGGATACACAATGCAATTTAAGACGCTTTCACTCTTTTTTATTTATGTATGAAACGGCATCAGGGCAAAAGATTAATTTTCAAAAGAGCAGTTTCATTCCCTCTGCTAGCACTTCAATTCATCAACGTCGCTCTTTTGAAAAAATCTTAGGCATGCGGTGTATGGCTTTGCCATTTCGCTATCTTGGATCATATTTGCATAAAGGTATAAATCGGTCCAGATATTACACGTCTCTACTGCAGCATATTGATGATCACATTCAGGGTTGGCACACTCGTTTTCTTTCCACGGCCGGACGCCTGGTGCTACTACGCTCAGTGATTTCGGCCCTTCCACTTCATATTTTTGAGGCAGGTGGTTTACCAAAGTCGGTTATCAAGGTCATTGAACGGAAGATGTCATCCTTTTATTGGGGTACTAGACACCATTGGGTAGCATGGCCCAAAATTACTTTACCACAAGAAGAAGGTGGCTTGGGCATTCGTGATCTCAACACTTTACATATGGCTTATCACTGTCGCATTTGGTGGTCATATCAGCAGCAGGATACATTATGGAGCAAGTACATGCATATTAAATGTGGCGGCAGAAGTGATTACCACCCTTGTCTACCGGATTTTCCTGTTTGGAAGCTCATTTGCAGAATCCATGCTGCCTGCATTGCTCAGACTGGCGGCTCAGGCTATCATCTCACATGGAAGCCCACGGCAACTAGCGAGTTTTCTTTGAAATCGGCTGATGACATTTGCTGTGTTTCAAAGCCCACACTGCTCTCTGCTAAATTCATTTAGTTTAAGCATCATTCCTCATCCATAAAATTATTCTTATGGCGCATTTTCCATTCAGCTTTGCCATTTGAGGATTATATTAGCCGGTACTCTACAGCACGACCTACACAATGTCCTTTCTGTAAACAACACTCGGCCACGGTAGATCATGTTTTTCTTTACTGCAGTGACATTCGTATCATTTGGGATTTCTTCGCCATTGAACTACATGGTATATCGCTTGTTTCATTACACCTTCGTCAATACCTGTTATCTTGGTGGTATCGATCCACGTTTTCATCGCTTTTTGGGATTTTAAAGATAGTCATTCCGGCTATAGTTGTTTTTAATATCTTATGCAACATTGCTATATGGTGGATCTTCTTTGTTTTCTCCATCTGCACTTCGGGCTGCTATACATTCAGATATTGAGATGTGGATCAAATCTATACAAGGCTCAAAGATCACAATGGGTCCATCACTTCGTCTCTCATGGATTCCACGAATTCAGTCTCCACGCCTCCAAATCGTCCGATGGCAAACTCCACCCTAAGGTAGGCTAAAGTTAAATATTGATGCATCAGTTGGCAGGTCCTACGCCTCAAGTAGGGCGATTCTGCATGATCATCTCGGAGTCTGTGTGGGAGCGATCTCGTTTCATCTTCCTCAATGTACGCCGCTTGCGGCGGAAATTTAGGCAGCATTGTTTGGCCTGCTATATTTTCTTCCATTTTATCGTACCATTATCTTAGAGTCTGACTGTGCCCAAATGGTCTCACGCCTGAGACAACCACAGTCCATATTTGGTAACTATCATCTTAGACTATTGCAGACATTATTGCATCTTCACGGTCTAGACTTTGGACATGTCTATAGAGAGGCTAATATGGCGGCACACTATCTAGCTCAGCATGTGATGATGTTTCCCCAAACACGCTCCTTTTCGAGTCACAGCCTCCCATCTATCGTTCGTGGTACCGCGCTTTGGATCTCTCATCTGCACATTTGCAGTTTCCTTAAGGCTAAGGTCTTCCATATGGATTGGCACACCTTTGCAATTTCTGCATGTACCCTACTTGGTACCGGCAGACCGGGTATGGTCTGCTTTCGAATTGTTGTAAACATTTTTCTGTATCTCATTCACTTGTTTCATTCAACGTTTTCTTTCTCTTATGCATGGACGAGCTCACAGCCCACATCTGTCTCAATCGCCGACATCACAGCTTTCTCCACCGGAACGAGAGATGCACATCAAGCGCGGGATTCATCATGGCTTTCTTTTCCGTTGTTGTATTCGTCTTGAAATGTATTTTCATTCATTTTCAGCGATAGTGCATATCAACACTCCATTGGTATAAATATGTACGCTTTTTCCTTCGCCAAAGTTTTATCCATAAGGGTGGTTTTACTTGGCAAGGTTTTAATGCGGCATATCATATATCATTTGGACGTTGATAATCATTTACGGATACTATCGCCATACTTTTATGCTTTGTAGTAAGGTTTTCCTTCGCCAAAAGTGAGGGATTATGATAATAAAATTTCCTTTGATTAATATATATATATATATATTCAAGCTTATCTCTTGTGATGGTGGCGAACCTCTTCGAAGAATCATATGCTCGGACAGCTGAGGGCGGTGGTGCAGTCAGTGGTCATATGGGTCATTTGGAAAGAATATACAAGTATTCTCTTTGGGATAATTGTTTCTCATATAGGAGATTGTTTGAGCGTGTTCGTGATCATATTTATGGTGTGCGACAACGCAGGGACATAAATTTTCACAAAATATACCTCATCTGGTAGCGAGGTATTTCTCTTCTTCCTTACAAACACGTCGGCATAGAGTTGTCCGTTGGGAATTACCTCCTACAGGCAAGTTAAAATTAAATATGGATGCAGCAGTGGGTCGTAATACAGCAGCAGCAGGGGCGGTGCTACGGAATCATCAGGGACAATTTGTCTCTGTTATTTGTTTCTTCTTACCAGGTTCATCGTGATTGAGGCCTGAACTAATGGCTCTTCAATATGCCTTAATTATTATGCTAGAGGGCATGATTAATTACTAGTTGAGATGGAATGTCGTATGTTGCTAAATTAGCTTTCAGCACCAGAGCGATACACAGGTTCCTTAGCGGCAGACTTGAAACGCACAATCCAATTGCTGCATCTTAATGCTTCATTGCTTTCTTACTACCCATGATAGGCAAATACTGCCCACATATATTATCCAGACATGGATACCGTTCGGCAGGTTTGACTCTCTATATATCGTTCTCTAATCTACCGTGTGAAGTACGTGGGGGAATCGCATTGGATACTTCTGTTCCAAATATCTGTCCCTAATTCTTTACGTCTCCCAATAGGTTAGCGTGCTCATCATATAGTTGCCTATGTCAACCATTGGCATAGGCAACATTGGTATGATCTTCCTCCTGCCTGCTTTATTTAAATCAGTTTCACTATTGATATTTGGTTAACATTGCTTTATTCACTGCGTTTAATGAGGCGACACCTGCTGTTGAATGACGTGAATTGTCTGCATTTGAGGTTAGGTGTACTTTCCGGCATCTTCTCTTGTGCACATGATGCATACGGCTGGTTACTCATCTGGTTGCCTGTGTTAAGAATAAAAAAGGCAACATCGGTACGTATGGAGCAAATTCATATTGGATTATTTATGAGCTCGTTGCATTTTTCTAACACATTCTTTATTGTGGCTCATGGACTGGACATACGTAACACATTTTAATGGAGAATTCGGCTGTCCACTACGAAGTTTCAAGTGGATCTCACACGGCATAATTATGTTCCATAAGGCAATGTATATCAATTGCTATGTATTTAATCTATTTTTGCACATACATTTTCATTTTCTACAGGTATTATTTATTTTCTAAATCTTTTTATCGGGAGAGTCTCCCAAATCATATGTAACTACGGTATTCTTCCACCACAAGTGAGGGTTTTTATTAATATTTTTTTTGGATGAAGGACGGGTAGTACCGTCTAAGGTTTTATTGATATAATTAGCCCTCACTTATGGCGAATACCGTGGTTACATAAAGCCCTATAATCAACGAGAGACTCTCCAAAATTGAAAATGCATAAGTGAATACATGAGTCATAAAAGTAAATGTACAAGAAATAGCAAAAGCTATGTAATGAGAGTGTATCTAAAAAAAGTATTGCGCTGGAATGCTAGTGGAATTGCTCCCTGTGGCTGTTGAAGATCGGTGCGCGACAGAAGCTCCCCATGCATCATATATAATAGTGAATGAGTAACATAAGTGGTAAAATGAGGTAGGGTAATAAAATATAGGTGTGAAAACATACCCACGTCACCTTGATCCTACAAAAGGAGCAAGACAACAGTTAAAATGAAGGAGCGAACCCATTTGGGAGACAAGTCCATATGATTAAGCACGTCCAAGGACGTCACTCAAGCATGAGAAAGAAAAAGATTAGTATCTGTGTATTAAGAATATCAACAAGAGAAATAAGAGAATGTAAGGCATACCCATTTTGCCCGTAGCCTCTCAGACGAAGGGCAACAGAAGATAGTAAACGCCAACTTATATGGGAAACCAAGTACGAGTTTTGGATCATGGGGGTCGCGGCCCATTATAAGTGGATTACGCAAAATGTCGAAATGTCGGAAGCATGCTGTTTACCATGATGGTGGCCCGTATGGAAGCAGGCAAGAGACCAATGGAGTCTTAAGATGTGAACCTCTGAGAGGAGAGGGATAACTGTGCAAGCAAATGAGCAGGTTAATTTGTTTCTCGCGGGATATGCAAAACTGTGAAAGATCGCGACTGAATTAAGACTCGCAGCCGGTATATGTCAGGGGCTAATGAAGGAGAGGTAATAGTCAAGAGCTTGACTAATTCCGCACAATCAGTTTCCAAGGCGGTGTCTCCATAGCGTGGCAAGTAATACATGAAAGCCATAAATGCCGCTTGGTCTTCAACACGCAGAGGCAAATCTAACCGAAGAGGGAATGAGATGGCATGTAGAAAAGTTCCAGTGGAGTCATGTAGGAGTCCACCCCCGCTAGAGTGATATCGTCCTACTGCAGCATCTGTGTTCAGTTTTAAATGACCAGAAAGAGGAGGTGACCAGCGAATAATCTGGAGTCCTTTTCTTCGTAGTGGCGGAGATAGCTGTGCCGTGACAAGAGCTGGAACAGTTTCAGCGATTTTTGAGCCAGCCATGGAGGATGCCCATGTATATAAATCCATGCGTATAGATCTGATAGTTAACTGAGGGGACCAAATGAGGTCATCAAAACATATGAAAGCATACATTTTCCATAGATTCAAGAGTAGTATTCCAGGGAACACAAATTGCATTGCGCCCAAGAAATTACTAGATGAACACCATATATGCAACATGTAGGAGCGCCAAGATCCATTTGTGAAAGGCTAAAGGTCTATCAAAGCAGCAAAATATGACCATATGAGACTTACCTCCGCACAGTCAAAGAAAAAATGCAAGGTGGATGCATTCGCCGAATAATAAACGGACAATAAGAAGGGAATGCATGCAGAAAACGACTCAAATTGTCCAGAAGTGAGAGTGCACGTTGGTAAAATCGCCATAAGAAGAATTGTATGGCTGGACGCTGTGAATTATTCCAAATGTGCACAAATGATAATAAATGCGGCTTTGACGGACGAATCGAGTCATAAGCACTTTTTAATGTAAATGCTCCAGATGGTGTAGGCCAAATTGGAGCAGATGGAGATGAGGATATGTCCAAATATATTGCATGTATGGCACATATGTGCTTCTCTCCGTGGGAGTCGTATAATCGTGGATGATAATCAAGCATATTACCATATCGATCACACATGTAACGACCCCATAAAGAATCACTAGTATGATATAAATGCCAGATTTTGCAGGAGTATGCAGCTTGGATAGATGATAGGTCGCGTATACCTAAACCTCCTTCATGATATGGGAAACACAATTTTGGCCAAGAGAGCCAATGATATTTACCAGGCCCCCAGAAAAAACGGGCGAAGCAGGCGTCCAATGCCTTAATAACACTCTTCGGTAATCTTATGCCTGCCATAAAGTGGCAGGGATGTAAGCACAGATTTTATTAATATAAACCTTCCTGTCATCCCCAGTAGTCGTTGTTGCCAGCTCTGCAGTCGTCTGTCTACATAGGATAAGAGATCTGTACAATGAAAAGTACGTGTAATGCCCTTGTGTAGATAAGAACAAAGAGGAGTAGCCAAAGCGAGTTAAGACCTGATGTAAGAATTTCCAGCTAACCCGGTCGAATGCTTTTGTAGATCCAACTTTATTAGACAATTAGATGAGCGGGCAGAATGATCCAGCCAATGTATCATTTCATTGGCTAATAGTACATGCTCAGCAATGCCTTTACCTTTTTGAAATCCCACTTGCTCCAAAGATATAACATGTGGCAGTAAGGAGCTTAGTCGAGTGGCCAGTATACATGTCTGAATTTTGCTTAGAAAAGTACAAAGGGCAATAGGGCGGTAGTCGGCAAATGTAGTCTGCGTATTACCTTTTGGTAGTAAGACAATCATAGTGTGAGCAACGGCTCTGGGTAAGGGGAAGCCCAAAAATAATTCTTGGATAGCTTTGTATACATCCGAATGAATAATATCCCAGCTTGCACGATAGAACCAACAATTATATCTGTGTGGGCCTGTAGTGCCCCACGCCCGAACCCTAGCATCGGGAACGGTGCACCCGCCGTATCTCGCTAAGGAGAATACAAGGCGTCGATACAAATCAACTACACGTCATCATAATAACGTAGATCGAAGTCAGCGGAAGTCATTACTAAAAAAATCATCGACAAAATAATTATCATCATTAATACTATGTCGAAGAATTTCTAAATCAATACTATAGTCAAATATAAACACTAATCTCGAAAATACATAAACCTCCAATTTCGAAATAACTGCCTCACCCACCCTCGAAAGTCTCGTCTGAATATCCTAGCTCTCGATAACTCCCGTCTCGATCTTCCACAGTATACTAACTCCTGTGTATGCATACTCTAACTCCTCATACCTGCAAAACTGGTGAGTAGTGGTGTGAGCCAAATCAACGGGCTCAGTAAGCAGCCTACATATACCTGTTATAAAAATCATACATGCAGAAGCAAATACAAATAACCTTTATAGTTAACATACAAAACCTTAGTCCATAAATAATTTCACTCGATTATCTTTAACAGTGAAGACCAAAAAAATAATTACTAAATAAATAATTCATCAGCTCAATCTACCTTATCGTGATGCATGCTCTTCTCAAGTATGACATACACAACAGACAAATAACCACATAAACAAAGAAGAAGACGATGTATACCAACGAAGTAGATAAGCCGCAAAAAGTAAGTCACTAAACATAATAATCCGCAACTTCATGATGCATGTCCATCTATGCATGTTACACGCAATGAAATCATGTCACACAGGATGTCGATATCTCCACCGTGCAATGCATGAACCCGGGTCCTACCGAGTGGCTGTGGGTCGTACCCACCCACAGTCACCATACGAGTGTGCGTGGCCGCGCCACCGTACACCATCCTGAGTGTCCGTGGCCCGGCCACCGTACACCATCTTGAGCGCCCGTGACCCGTATGTCACGACCTGCCATAATGCAATGCACGTGCCATGAATGCAAACAACACAATCGCCTGAGGCCCCTGGCCCATCCTCACCATCCTCCGGCACTCAAATCTAGGTTCAATTATTATCCGAGTAATGATTTAACGTTGTTTGTTGTCAAATCCATTTTCCTATGGCTTGTATATGTTTATCGTTCATTTTCTATATTTTTCCTCATTTCCTCCTATTTATTTTTATTTATTACCTAATTATTTGAATTAAATAAATTATTAAAATTACCTAAATTTAATGGAAATAATTTAATTTCACCATTTTATAATTTCTAGAATTCATTTCTAATTTTCTGATATTTATCCATATCTTCTCATAATTATTACTATTTAAAAGTAATTAAGTAGCATTTATATTATGTTCTGGGTCAAAACATACCACCGCAACCGGCCCGTTGGCCATTCGGTCCGGCTCGACAGCCTGCCTGACCTGACTCTCTTTTCTTTTATTTCATTTTCATTTCCATTCTCATTTCTGTTCTTCTCATCTATCTTTCTTTAATCAGGTGCATCCACTCTCATACATACACAGTTCACATGTGGATACATATCTCATATATGCACACAATTCACATATAGAGAAAATCCAATTACAGATATGCAACAAATAACACACTGATGCATGATAAACATAACGAGCACAAATAGACCACTTACGAGCACAAATAGACCATTTACCTCTGATGCATGACAATATAACGAGCATAGATAGACCACTTACATCTGATGCATTACAACATGACAAGCACAAATAGACCTTTTACCTCTGATGTATGACAGTATAACAAGCATAGATAGACCACTAACCTTGTATCCGGCATTCACTTCCTTCTCTTCTAGGCTCGAATCTAAACAATTGTAGTATAAAAATCAATATCTAATAATAAAGGTTAATTTAACTTACTTAAAATAATTAGTTCATATCTTTCTATTTTTTTTCCTATTTGTCATACCAACATTTGAATTAGCCGAGAGATAGTTGATGTCTACCACTAATATCTCAGATGCTTCCTCACGAAATTTCATAAATTACAAATATACATACGGTATATATATATACATCTCATACATATAACAATTATTTAGGTATTTCAAGCCTAAATTCCACACGGCCGAACACTTCCACCTCCAGGGCTCACGAATGCTAAGCATTTTAGAAACTACATCAAGTCTAATACAAACCTTTATTACACATTTGATCATTCACTTAAATAGGTTCATTAATTCACCATAATCGTTCCACAATTCTTATGTTTGGATTCAACAGAATTATCCTTATATATATATACATATATATATATATATATATATATATATATATATATATGTTCGCCAAGGTTTTATCCACAAGGATGGTTTTACTTGGCAAGGTTTTAATGCGGCATATCATATACGACTGGGGATATGTCATCATTAGTTTGTTAATTAACTTATTCGCATACTCTGACACTTGTAAGATGGTTTTCCTCCACCGAAATTGAGGCCTTTTCTTAGTAAAAAATCCTTTCTATAATATATATATATATATGATACAAAATTATAATTCTATATACATATTCATATTTTCGGTTACCTATATACATGGAATTATACACTTAATTAATTTCCAGCGTTGGCACTTAATTAATTTGGATGCCTTCATAATCACAAACATATAAATATGCCTTGCATGCACAATGTTATATGCAACACGCACTGGTGGCCGCTGGTATGAACATTACATTTTTTTTAATCTATCACTCACCAGCACACACTCACTTCCTCACGCCACCTGCACAGCACATTCACTCCTTTTTTCCCTTTTTTTTCCTTTTTTTCCCACCTAAATTCCTACCTCACACACAGCACTATACATTCACCCTCACCACATTATAAACATTCTACCCCAATTTATGTGTGCACGGGAATTCGGCCATTGTTTTTTTTCCTACCACATTGACAAATTTAGCATTTATAAGTAAACCCTGTGATCAACCCAATATGCCTATATTCACAAAATTACACAATTATATATACATATATAATCTCGGTGTCCACCACATATACATATATATTCATTTATCTATGCAAACAATTATACGAACGCATGATTCGTGTTTAATACCAAGAATATAAACATATTTGTTACAAAATCATAACAAGTATAGGTAGGTTACTTACCTGATGGATTACGCTACACCATACACTTGAACTGGGATTGGTTGAATCGAAGATTTTTTTTCCTTCTCTGCTCAAGCTTTCGGCTGCAGAGGGGAGGGGTTGGGAAAGAATTTTTTTTTTCCTTTGTTGCTACTGCTCGGCAGAGAGGAATTGGGGTGGGGATTTTGTTGAAACCTCTTTTTTTTAGGGGAGAGGAGTGGACGGGAATTTGGGAGGTGGGAGAGATATTTGGGCAACTATTTGGGGATTGAGGATAATGGGGCTTGACCAACCCCCAAACAGCAGTTTATGAGGTTTTTTTTGGTAATTAAATATTTTACTAAAACCTTTTTTTTATAAAAATACACGGATGTAACAATCTACCCCCTTACAAAAAGTTTTGTCCTCGAAACTTGCACGCATTAGTCGAAAAGACGTGGTTACTTCTTCCGCACTTCTTCTTCAATCTCCTATTTCCATTCTGGTACCCCCCCATGCTTCACCTTACAGATTAAGTTTCCAGAATCACTTCTTGTAGGGCTACAAAGTAACTTCTAAATTCATTGTCATCTGTTTGTTGAAATCATAACTTAAGTTTTTTTTCTATAACTCTAGGATCACGCCTAAGGGTAACGTCGCCACGCTGGGTGAATCCACCCCTCAATCGTTAGTCTATATGTGAACTCATATTTGCTATTAACAGATGGAGCTTAGGTGTACTACAATCTTAACTTAGTCATCTTGTTTACGTGACTAATTCCATAAACAATGTGTATTTTCAGAACACGTGTACCCCAGTACAATTCGACTTAGTCATCATTAACAATCCATAAGATGATCTAGTCCTTATAGGGTTCAATCCTTAATTTACTTCTCCCATAGCTACTACTTAGAAATTTCCATATACCATCATGTGTGTTTAGACCTACTTGTCTCTATGGATTGTGATACTTAGTAGCGATATCGCAGCTTATTAAGGAAATCATAGCTTAGCTCCGCTTGTTCTATATTCTAAGTTTCAACTTAATTGATTACTAACTTAACCATCTTAGGCATACTAATCCACCGCGCTTCCGCGCGCCACTCTGATTCACCGTTCTCCTTTACTTGGTTATTTCAGCCATTAATTCTAACCTAGTTGAATCCCACATGAAAAACAACCACTATTGCTCATGCTTACTTTATTTCAATTCAAGCCTACTAGCCTCAAGACAGGTAGTTCGATGTTCCTAAGAATCGACACTCAACCAAAGATTTTGTGACAATTTATCATTCCACTATACTTACTATAGCCGATTCTCGTCTATCGCTATCGATCAATATCTCTAATAAGACTAATATCGTCGACCTATTTTCATAATACTAAATTTAACATCTTAACCATAGACTATAAATTCTCTTGTACGATATCCTTCACTAAACTCCACTACTATAGTGCTTACAAATCGTTACTTAGCTTTTATCATTCTACTATAAATCATTTCTTAGTAGCTATGATCCCAACTTAGACTTAGTAGTGTTCCGACAGTACTGTCAAAGTAGAGGCATGAACCCACTTCAGTTAGCCTAATGGTACCAGGTCTCATGCTGCTGCTATGGAAAGCAGCCCTAGTAACCGCCGGGCCCATCTAAATTTATGCGTCAACTAGCGCCTGATGTAAGACATCCTGGTTAACATTACAATTTAAGTACTTTAATTATATACAATTCACTTAGGGTTACAAAAAATCATGGCTAAGGGAATGTGCAAGGGTTATGATCAAAACACAGATAATATAATTAACCTAAACCGTATGGATATAATATTGTTCTATGTATGCGTACTCCCTCAACCGATCGTTACTTAAGTCTAAGTCATATCTTAATTCTAAGATCACGACTTATTTCCAAAATCATACTTAGTCTATGATCAACGCTTATGACTAAAATCAGTACTTATATTCGAGGTCAACTCTTAATCAGAATCGTCACTTATGTCTAAGATCGTGACTTATGGGCAAAATCATCACTTAGTTTTTAAGATCATGTCCTAAATCTAATTTTTCGCCATGGATCTAGAGTCCTGCTCTGATACCAACTGTAGCACCCCACGCCCGAACCCTAGCATCGGGAACGGTGCACCTACCGTATCTCGCTAAGGAGAATACAAGTCGTCGATACAAATCAACTACACGTCATCATAATAACGTAGATCGAAGTCAGCAGAAGTCATTACTAAAAAAATCATCGACAAAATAATTATCATCATTAATACTATGTCGAAGAATTTCTAAATCAATACTATAGTCAAATATAAACACTAATCTCGAAAATACATAAACCTCTAATTTCGAAATAACTGCCTCACCCACCCTCGAAAGTCTCGTCTGAATATCCTAGCTCTCGATAACTCCCGTCTCGATCTTCCACAGTATACTAACTCCTGTGTAAGCATACTCTAACTCCTCATACCTGCAAAACTGGTGAGTAGTGGTGTGAGCCAAATCAACGAGCTCAGTAAGCAGCCTACATATACCTGTTATAAAAATCATACATGCAGCAGCAAATACAAATAACCTTTATAGTTAACATACAAAACCTTAGTCCATAAATAATTTCACTCGATTATCTTTAACAGTCAAGACCACAAAAATAACTACTAAATAAATAATTCATCAGCTCAATCTACCTTATATTGATGCATGATCTTCTCAAGTATGACATACACAACAGAAAAATAACCACATAAACAAAGAAGAAGACGATGTATACCAACGAAGTAGATAAGCCGCAAAAAGTAAGTCACTCCACATAATAATGCGCAACTTCATGATGCATGTCCATCTATGCATGTCACACGCAACGAAATCATGTCACACAGGATGTCGATATCTCCACCGTGCAATGCATGAACCCGGGTCCTACTGAGTGGCTGTGGGTCGTACCCACCCACAGTCACCATACTGAGTGTGCGTGGCCGCGCCACCGTACACCATCCTGAGTGTGCGTGGCCCGGCCACCGTACACCATGCTGAGCGCCCGTGACTCGTATGTCACGACCCGCCATAATGCAATGCACGTGCCATGAATGCAGACAACACAATCGCCTGAGGCCCCCAGCCCATCCTCACCATCCTCCGGCACTCAAATCTAGGTTCAATTATTATCCGAGTAATGATTTAACGTTGTTTGTTGTCAAATCCATTTTCCCATGGCTTGTATACGTTTATCGTTCATTTTCTATATTTTTCCTCATTTCCTCCTATTTATTTTTATTTATTACCTAATTATTTGAATTAAATAAATTATTACAATTACCTAAATTTAATGGAAATAATTTAATTTCACCATTTTATAATTTCTAGAATTCATTTCTAATTTTCTGATATTTATCTATATCTTTTGATAATTATTACTATTTAAAAGTATCTAAGTAGCATTTATATTATGTTCTGGGTCAAGACATACCACCGCAACCGGCCCGTTGGCCATTCGGCCCGGCTCGACAGCATGCCTGACCTGACTCTATTTTCTTTTATCTCATTTTCATTTCCATTCTCATTTCTGTTCTTCTCATCTATCTTTCTTTAATCAGGTGCATCCACGCTCATACATACACGCAGTTCACATGTAGATACATATCTCATATATGCACACAATTCACATATAGAGAAAATCTAATTACAGATATGCAACAACTAACACACTGATGCATGATAAACATAACGAGCACAAATAGACCACTTACGAGCACAAATAGACCATTTACCTCTGATACATGACAATATAACGAGCATAGATAGACCACTTACATCTGATGCATTACAACATGACAAGCACAAATAGACCTTTTACCTCTGATGTATGAAAGTTTAACAAGCATAGATAGACCACTTACCTTGTATCCGGTATTCACTTCCTTCTCTTCTAGGCTCGAATCTAAACAATTGTAGTATAAAAATCAATATCTAATAATAAAGGTTAATTTAACTTACTTAAAATAATTAGTTCATATCTTTGTATTTTTTTTCTTATTTGTCATACCAACATTTGAATTAGCCGAGAGACAGTTGATGTTTACCACTAATATTTCAGATGCTTCCTCACGAAATTTCATAAATTACAAATATACATATGGTATATATATACATCTCATACATATAACAATTATTTAGGTATTTCAAGCCTAAATTCCACACGACCGAATACTTCCACCTCCAGGGCTCACGAATGCTAAGCATTTTAGAAACTACATAAAGTCTAATACAAACCTTTATTACACATTTGATGATTCACTTAAATAGGTTCATTAATTCACCATAATCGTTCCACAATTCTTATGTTTAGATTCAACAGAATTATCCTTGGCCCTTATATATAAATATATATATATATATATATATATATATATATATATCTATATATATATATATATACACCCACGCACGGAACATTTTACATCGACCACTCTGCCCTCATTGGTCCGTGCGGCAGTCACATTGGATCTTACTTCCATTCATTTGCGGGTGCCTTGACAACAGTCTTGTTAGATTATAAAATGTTTTGATGATATAAAAAGATGTTTTTAAAAGAACTAAGATGGAATTTCACACCTTAAGATTGAAGCAAATTGAGAAAAACATGTGCGAGACGTAAATCTCTCATGGATCGGTTGAAGTATATATCAGGCCCTCAGGAGGCACATGGTTCGTTTCGTGTGAAGCTTGGTAAACGTTTGAGCTTTCAGATCCACATCATACTCTCAGCCAAGAGACGTGGATCGATCGACGTATAACTGAGAGACGTCGATCTCTCAGCTTAAGGTATGTCGATCGATCGACATATATCTGAGAGACGTCGATCTCTCAGCTAAGAGTACGTCGATCGATCGACGTACATCTGAGAGACGTCGACCTCTCAGCCTAAAGACGTCGATCGATCGACGTCATTCTGAGAGACGTCGATCTCTCAGCCAGGCAGACGTCGATCGATCGACGTCATTCTGAGAGACGTCGATCTCTCAGCTCTGGCACGTAGATCGATCGACGTCTCCAGAGTTCAAAATTTTCAAACGTTGGAACAAAATCCAAGGGAAATCTATGATATTTTCTCTCTCCAATCTTGCTCAAATTTCTTGTGGACTTTAACCCAACATACTACATGCTTCTTTGACTATTTTAAACATGTCTAAGATTCTCTAGGGTGGCTATCCAAGATCAAATCACTCCATAGGGTGGCTAAAGACTATTTGGGCACTATCTTGACAATTTTAAAGACGAAGACTTGGTGGAGAGCCTCAAAAACGTGGTCAACTTTATTTATAAATAGAAGAGGCTTGGATGAAGCAATTACATACTTTCAACATCATCTAGCTTCATTTTCCATTGTTGTATATTTCTCTCATACTTGTAAATTTGTTTAAAGCTTGTCTAGCTTTTCTTTGATATTCACTATTGTATATTGAGAGAAAGAGAGTCAAGCACAAGAGGAACCATAAATATTTGATCTCTTGCTTGTGCTTAGACTTGTGAGAAAGTGTGAACCTTACTATATTTCTTCAACTCACTGTGAGAAGTTCTTGAGGGAACTTTTGTTGAAGTTGTGAGGAAGCAAGAAGTTGTTCTTGCTAATAGCTGTAGTTGCTGTGGTTGCACAAGTGTGTTGTGCAAGAAGTTGCTGTTGTTGTAGCTTACACTAAAGTGTTAGTGTAAGTGTTGCTGTGGTTGTTCTTATTGTTCATAATAAGAAGAGTAGTTGTTGAAAATCCACTTTGGAAACAAAGTGGTAGTGGAGTAGAATCATTTACGATTCGAACCACTCTATATCCGGTGTACTCATTCACTACTTCTCATCTCCATTCTTGTCCTGATTTTGAATATCCTTTTTGAGTTGAGACAAACGAGAAAATTCCGCAAAAAAAGAGCAAAACACTCTATTCACCCCCCCCCCTCTAGAGTGTATTTCGGACCTAACAATTGGTATCAGAGACTAACCTTGATTGCTTGGCCTATCTTTGCAAGTAGCAAGGTTAAAGATCATGGCAACCTCAACCTCAACTTCAACCTCTTCATCTTCTAAGCCTACTGCACTATTTTCCGGATCAAACACTAAAGCACCTATGTTTGATGCCCAAAATTATTCCTTGTGGAAGTTTCGAATGATCAATCACTTGAAAGGTTGTGGATTCGATATATGGAGAGCCGTTGTCAAAGGAATTGAAGTTCCTATGATTACCAACTCAAAAGGAGAATCAATATTCAAAGATGAGGATGACTAAACCGATGAAGAAAAGATAAGATTTGCCATTAATGGCAAGGCATTTGATATTCTTTCAAGTGCTCTCACCACCACCGAGCTTATAAGACTTCAAGGTCTTGAAACAGCTCATGAGGCATGGAAAAGGCTTGAAATGATACATGAAGGAACTGAGCAAGTAAGAATGGCCAAACGACTTATGCTCATGAAGGAGTATGAGATGTTCGGAATGAAAAGCGGTGAGAAGATTGAGGAGACAATCGATCGATTCACACGAATAGTGAATCAACTCTCCATGGTTGACAAGAAAATCTCAAATGAAGACCTTGTCTCAAAACTCCTCAACTCTTTGCCAAGAGAATGGACACCCAAAGTCACCGCCATCACCGAATCAAAGAATCTCAAGACTCTTACCCTTGATGAGCTATCCGGTAATCTTCTTACTCATGAAATCCTTATTGATGAACAAAATAGGATGAATCCTATCAAGCCTACACAAACATCACACAAATGATTGGTAGTAGAGTCCGATGAATCGGATGAGGAAGTTGCCCTTCTAGTAAGAAAATTTAGAAGAATGGCAACTAGAAACAAAACTCAGGCAAGAAAGTTTTTCAAGAAACCATCTAAAGAAAAGGAAGCAAGTGAAAATTGTTATAGATGTGGTCGACCCGGTCACTTCATTGCCGATTGCCACGTAAAAGAACCGCAAAAGCAAGAGAAAAAGGTCTTTCCTCAAAAGAAGAAAGCCATCAATGCAGAGGTAACCACGTGGGATGATCCCCTTTCGGAATCGGAAGGAGAAGAGAGTGAAGATCAAGGTGTTGGACTTGTGGCAATGGTTGACAATCCAAAGTTTCAACATACTTGTCTTATGGCAATTGAAGATGACCCTGAGGTAAATTCTAACCCTTCAAATTTACATGATGAAATAGGAGATCTGCAAGATGACTTTGAGAAATTAAATTTAAAGTATAAGCATTTAAAGAAAGAATTCAAGAAATGCATTTTAGAAAATAAGAGCTTGCATGACAAAAATATTTTGATGTTTCAAGAGCATGACATCATATTTACCATGCATAAAACCGTATCTCTTGAAAATGAAGAAATTAGAAAAGAATGTGAGAAACTAAAGTTAGACTTACAAAGACTAACAAATGGTAAAAACAACTTAGACATACTACTTGGAAATCAAAGAATTGGAAATGATAAATCCGGTTTAGGATTTAACTCATCATCTTCTTCTATTAAACCTAAGTCCTTAAAGAAAAAGGCAAACAATAGAAAAACACAACAAAATTCATCATCTTCTAAACCAAAGCATGTACCCACTTGTTTTTATTGCAACAAACTGGGACATGTAAAGAAAACATGTAAAGCTCAATTTGAAAGCACATATGTTTGGAAGCCTAAGGGTCGAAAAACTAACCCTAAAGGACCCAACCATCAAAGGGTACCAATGCATACATCTTTTGGTTTTGTAGGCTCTCAAGATAAATGGAGTAGCCAAAGAAGAAGGAACCAAATGGCTTATGGACAGCGGATGTTCAACTCACATGACCGGAGACAAGACGTTCACCAAACTCAAGCTCCAAGATGGTGGAACGGTGCATTTTGGCAATGGGAGAGCCAAAATCCTTGGACATGGAGAAATTGGTAATTCTTCCTTTACTATTAATAATGTACTATATGTAGAAGGGCTTAAGTATAATTTGATAAGTGTTAGCCAACTATGTGATGCTAATTTTCAAATAGAGTTTGTGAAAAGAAAATGTGTTGTGAAAAAGAACGATAAGATCGTTTTTGAAGCTATTCGTAAAAATGATGTTTACAAATTTAGCACACATGATTTGATACCACAAAATGTTTCTTGCCTAGTTGCCAAAAATGATTTGACTCAACTATGGCACAGACGACTTGGACATATTAGCTTTAAAAACTTCAAAGAGATTTGCAAAAATGAAAAGGTCCAAGGTCTTCCAAAATTAAATTTCGAAAACCATGGCTTATGTGACACTTGTCAAAAGGCAAAGCTTGTTAAAACAAGCTTCAAACCCAAAAGTGAAATCTCCACCACCAAACCCCTACAATTGCTTCATATGGATTTGTATGGGGATATTGGTACAGCAAGTCTAAGTGGAAAACATTACACCTTTGTGGTGGTAGATGACTTCTCTAGGTACACTTGGGTAATTTTCTTAGCTAAAAAGAATGATGCATGCCAAGAATTTATAAAGCTCTGTAAAAGATTAGAAAATCAAAGAGAAGACACAATTAAAGAAATTAGAAGTGATAGAGGTGGTGAGTTTGATGGAGAATTTCAAGAATTTTGTGTATCCAAGGGGTATGGACACAATTTCTCAGCTCCAAGAACTCGTCAACAAAATGGTGTTGCGGAAAGGAAGAATAGAACACTTCAAGAAATGAGTAGAGCCATGCTAAACGAATTTGAGTTACCCAAATATTTTTGGGCCGAAGCGGTAAATACCGCTTGTCATGTGATCAATAGAGTTTATTTGAGACCATTTCTCAAAAAGACTCCTTATGAGCTTTGGAAAGGCAGAGTACCAAATATTGGTTATTTCAAGGTTTTTTGTTGTAAGTGTTTTATACTTAACACCAAAGATAACTTGGATAAACTCGACTTCAAAGCGGATGAAGGAATCTTTATGGGATATGCTCAAAATAGCAAGGCATTTAGAGTATATAATAAAAGAAGCATGAAAGTTGAAGAATCAATTCATGTCAAATTTAGTGAACTCAATGAGGACAAATCAAACATTAATGATGATGATGATGATGAAATAATTGAAGTAAGCCATATAGAGAAATTTGAGAATCCAAAAGGTAATATTGTTATTGACCTTAGGATTCATCCACTTGAACCTAAGGTTGAAAATGAAGAAGTAGGAGGAGATACCTCAAATTTACCGGATTCATACAAGTATAGGAAAGATCACCCGAAAGAGTTGATATTAGGTGAAACTAGCCAAGGCATAATGACTAGGAGAAAATTCAATGAAAATGCTTTCATTTCACAAGTTGAGCCTAAAAACATAAAGGAGGCAATAAATGATGAAGATTGGGTATTGGCTATGCAAGAAGAATTAAATCAATTTGAAAGAAGTGATGTTTGGGAATTAGTTGCTAAACCTAGTGATCATCCCGTAATTGGTACTAAATGGGTATTTAGAAATAAAATGGATGATAAAGGAAACATCACTAGAAACAAAGCTAGGTTAGTAGCACAAGGTTATAGGCAAGAGGAAGGCATAGACTATGATGAAACGTTTGCCCCCGTAGCTAGGTTAGAAGCTATTAGGATGCTATTAGCATATGCATGCTATAAGGATTTCAAACTATATCAAATGGATGTGAAATCCGCATTCTTGAATGGAATAATTCAAGAAGAGGTCTATGTAGCTCAACCTCCGGGGTTTGAAAATCATGATTATCCAAATCATGTTTTTTAAACTCAAAAAGACCCTTTATGGACTTAAACAAGCTCCTAGGGCTTGGTATGATAGATTAAGTAACTTCCTACTTGAAAACGAGTTTTCAAGAGGAAAAGTCGACACTACTCTTTTTATTAAAGAACAAGGAAACCATCAATTGCTTGTTCAAATTTATATGGATGATATTATTTTTGGTGCTACTAACGATTCTCTTTGTGAGCATTTTGCAAAATTGATGGAAGGAGAATTTGAAATGAGCATGATGGGTGAACTCAACTACTTCCTTGGTCTACAAATCAAGCAAACTCAAGATGGAGTGTACATATCTGAAACAAAATACACAAATGATTTGATCAAGAAGTACAAATTCGAGGATGGAAGAAGTGTGAGCACTCCAATGAGCACAAGTACAAAGCTTGACAAAGACGAAAAAGGAAAGCCGGTTGAGGTAACCAAATATAGGGGTATGATTGGTAGTTTACTCTATTTAACAGCTAGCAGACCGGATATTTTGCATGCTGTGTGCTTATGTGCTAGATTTCAAAGTATGCCTAAGGAATCACATTTAGTTGCTGTTAAACGTATCTTTAGGTATTTAAAAGGAACTTTGAATTTTGGATTGTTTTATCCCAAAAATGGATGTTTTGATTTAAGAGGGTATAGTGACTCCGACTATGCCGGAAATCTTGTTGATAGGAAAAGCACCTCCGGGACGTGTCAATTCCTTGGAGATTGCTTGGTTTCTTGGTTCTCTAAGAAACAAAATAGTGTGTCACTATCAACGGCGGAATCCGAATATATATCGGCCGCTTCATGTTGTGCACAACTACTTTGGATGACAAACACATTGAATGATTACAATGTTAAGTTTGATAAAGTTCCCATCCTATGTGACAATACCTCAGCCATAAGTATAGCACAAAACCCGGTTCATCATAGTAGAACAAAACACATTGAAGTGAGACATCACTTCATAAGAGATTGCATTCAAAAAGGATTGGTATGCATTGAGTTTGTTCCAACAAATGACCAACTGGCGGACATCTTTACCAAATCCCTCCCCACTGAGACATTCGAATCAATTAGAACGAGACTAGGAATGATAAACATAAGTTAAAGAGATGAAAACTGAAAATTTCAAAATCAGGGACACGTCGAACGATCGACGTATCAAAACAGATCGACGTACGTCGATCTCTGACATCGATCGATCGACGTACGTCGAACTCAGACGTCGATCGATCGACGTCGTCGAATTCTGCAACTATAAAATCTCTGCAAAACGCGACCCTTCCTCATTTTTCACTCAAAAACTTCGGCAGAAACCCTACCAAATCAGGCGGCCCTCCTTCCAAAACCACTTCTCTCTCCAATTTCATCTCCAAATCAAGATTTAACTCATCTCTGCTCTTGATTCTTGAGTTCATCTCTTGAATTCATCCATCTCATCCAAGATTTCTCATCTTTCAAGCCCTAAAATCTTTAAAAATGTCTTCAAGGAGTAAAAACACAACCAAGAGGCCAAGATCTTCTAGAGGTGGAGGAGAAGGTTCAAGCTCCACTCAAGGACAATCTTCTCAACCTAGGCTGAAACAATCTATGGATATGAGTCAAGGGCGTGTCCTTGCTGGAATTAGAAGTGGGCTAACTCTTTCAAACTTCCCTTGGACTAAAGCAAAAGATGCCAAGGAAGCCTTGACGGAACCCTTGCCTCCGGGGCAAATAAGGTATATAACTAGACATTCTCAGATTTTATATGATAAATGGGATGATGATGAAAGAGCAACCATCCCACTCAAGTTGCTTAGAATAAATGATATTCTAAGCAAAAATGAACTAAGCCCAATCATTGAGTGGTTGGACGCTCAAGAGTGGAGGAGTATATGGAATGAGAATGAAATGTCAAAAATGTCCACTAGGTATACTCGACTATTTTATGCAAATTTGTGGGTAGAATACATAAATAACCTTCCCTTAGCTCTACACTCTGTCATTGATGGACACCATATCAAATGGAAAGTTGAAAAAATTTGTGACCTGATTGGTGTACCCAACGAAGGGTATTTTGAGTTTGATGCATGGAAATGGGATGCAGCCAAATGGAAAGTATCTGAAGATGAAGTTAAGACTTTCCTAGGCTTCCATCCTAGTAAAAACACAAATGATATGCCTTTAGTCTATCGCACTCTTCTGGCCATTGTTACATTCTGTATCAATGGAAAATCCGCAAAACTGCCAAGTAACCTTGACTTCTACATAGCATACCGAATAGTTAACCGGGAGAAGGTTAACTTTGGGGAGCTTTTCATGACGAATGTTATTGAAGCCGCAACCAAGCAAAACAAGGCCCTACCCTATAGTAACCTTATTTATAGGATGCTTGTGAAGTCGGGTATTCAGGTAGATGACACGGATGTTGACAACATTACGCACAAGGACTTCTATGATAAAGTCAATGTCCAACAAATACTGAAATCTAGAAAAGAGGCAATGAGGAGAGAACAAGAGGAGGAAGAAAGAGAAGACGAAGACCTTCCGGATGAGGCACCCATTCCCGAACCAGAAACTCATGAAGAACCAAGTATCTTGAGCTCAAATGTCCCAGCACTTCAAGCTCAAGTTGCTAGTCTTCAACATGAGGTTGGGGAGCTTCGTAGCAAGGTATCCGTCCATGAGTCGAGGTTTGCAAAGCTCAAGGCAAAGATGAAAGCTTGCATTCCTGGCATAACATTTTCTTCAGATGAAGACTAGGATGTTTTCTTTAGCTTGCTTCTTGTTCTAGCTTAGTATGTGTTGATTGTAAAACTTGGCTGAATGAAGTATTGTTGCTTATTTTGATGCTTTCAAAAAGGGGGAGAAAATGGTTTCTTGGTTTTTGCTTGGTTTATTAAATGACTTGTTGCTTGGTTTATTACATGATGAGACTGCTTGATGGAAATAATTCTTTGGTAGCTGGCAAAATGAGTTAAGACTGAAAATTGGATCTTTGTTAATTGTTGGTAAAATGAAAATGAGCATGAAGAGTTATTAATGCATGTTTGAAAAAGTCGGGTTGTTTGATACACGTTTGGTTGAGGGGGAGCAAATTTCAAAGAAAAGTGTTTTGGTTGAAATTGTAAAATCTTGTTCACATTGACCACTACGGAAGGTATAAAGTGCATACACTTAGGGGGAGATTGATATGTTTCAAGTTTGAAACATTCAAATAGTTAAAATGAAGCAAAAACATCTTTTAAAATCTTGGTTTTGAAATCATCAAAAAGGGGGAGATTGTTAGATTATAAAATGTTTTGATGATATAAAAAGATGTTTTTAAAAGAACTAAGATGGAATTTCACACCTTAAGATTGAAGCAAATTGAGAAAAACATGTGCGAGACGTAAATCTCTCATGGATCGGTTGAAGTATATATCAGGCCCTCAGGAGGCACATGGTTCGTTTCGTGTGAAGCTTGGTAAACGTTTGAGCTTTCAGATCCACGTCATACTCTCAGCCAAGAGACGTGGATCGATCGACGTATAACTGAGAGACGTCGATCTCTCAGCTTAAGGTATGTCGATCGATCGACATACATCTGAGAGACGTCGATCTCTCAGCTAAGAGTACGTCGATCGATCGACGTACATCTGAGAGACGTCGATCTCTCAGCCTAAAGACGTCGATCGATCGACATCATTCTGAGAGACGTCGATCTCTCAGCCAGGCAGACGTCGATCGATCGACGTCATTCTGAGAGACGTCGATCTCTCAGCTCTGGCACGTAGATCGATCGACGTCTCCAGAGTTCAAAATTTTCAAACGTTGGAACAAAATCTAAGGGAAATCTATGATATTTTCTCTCTCCAATCTTGCTCAAATTTCTTGTGGACTTTAACCCAACATACTACATGCTTCTTTGACTATTTTAAACATGTCTAAGATTCTCTAGGGTGGCTATCCAAGATCAAATCACTCCATAGGGTGGCTAAAGACTATTTGGGCACTATCTTGACAATTTTGAAGATGAAGACTTGGTGGAGAGCCTCAAAAACGTGGTCAACTTTATTTATAAATAGAAGAGGCTTGGATGAAGCAATTACATACTTTCAACATCATCTAGCTTCATTTTCCATTGTTGTATATTTCTCTCATACTTGTAAATTTGTTTAAAGCTTGTCTAGCTTTTCTTTGATCTTCACTATTGTAAATTGAGAGAAAGAGAGTCAAGCACAAGAGGAACCATAAATATTTGATCTCTTGCTTGTGCTTAGACTTGTGAGAAAGTGTGAACCTTACTATATTTCTTCAACTCACTGTGAGAAGTTCTTGAGAGAACTTTTGTTGAAGTTGTGAGGAAGCAAGAAGTTGTTCTTGCTAATAGCTGTAGTTGCTGTGGTTGCACAAGTGTGTTGTGCAAGAAGTTGCTGTTGTTGTAGCTTACACTAAAGTGTTAGTGTAAGTGTTGCTGTGGTTGTTCTTATTGTTCATAATAAGAATAGTAGTTGTTGAAAATCCACTTTGGAAACAAAGTGGTAGCGGAGTAGAATCATTTACGATTCGAACCACTCTATATCCGGTGTACTCATTCACTACTTCTCATCTCCATTCTTGTCCTGATTTTAAATATCCTTTTTGAGTTGAGACAAACGAGAAAATTCCGGAAAAAAAAGAGCAAAACACTCTATTCACCCCCTCTAGAGTGTATTTCGGACCTAACAAGTCTTCCATATAGATTGGCGAGGTTTCACATCTTCTGCCTGCAACCTTAGGGATGCAGGCAGGCACGGTATGGATGAACATCCACTAATCTACGATTTATACATTTCATTTCAAATACATAACATGCCTCTTTTTTTCATTGGAGCGATTTGGTTATCACATCAACTATCTATTTACTCATTGGTGATTGGAAAACTATGCCGCTGGATCCTACGCTATACATGGTTTACTCGCATGGTGGATCCATTCAGATTTCATGTGACAGGACTTTTTACATTGTCGCCTTGGCCCCTTGGTCAAGGCGACTTGGGTATGCATTTTCCCACTAATGCTCTAATGATGTGCTATTCCCATTTGTGCGAGATTCTTTTACACATCACGGTGGTGAGCCTTATTCCCGACGTGGAGCACTTTCTTCCTGCATTTTTGGTTCTCACAACTTGGACGGACATGGCGCATCATTACACTTTGTCGCCTTGGCACCTAAACTGCCAAGGCGGCTCCGGTATGTGCTTGGTTTTTCTACCTCTGATTGCTCAGTTACGCGCTCACATTGACCTCCTTTCTCTCTGGACATCTTCTGAGGTTTGGGTTTTCAAGAAAATGGCAAGACAAAGATGCGGCGATTGCAACAGCTTCAGCATTCTACTGTTCACACAAAAGTATACGGCATTCATGGATTTGTACACCATTTTATGTTCATATCATATCAATGACAGTCGTATAAATATGTACGCTTTTTCCTTCGCCAATGTTTTATCCACAAGGGTTGTTTTTCTTGGCAAGGTTTTAATGCGGCATATCATATACGACTGGAGATATGACATCCTTGTTTCGTTATTTCATTTATTCGAATAATGTAATATGGTTTTTACTCCACCAAAAGTGAGGCTTTTAATTAATAAATAACTTCTTTTCAATATATATATATATATATATATATGATACAAAATTATAATTCTATATACATATTCATATTTTCGGTTACCTATATGCATGGAATTATGCACTTAATTAATTATCCAGCGTTGGCAGTTAATTAATTTGGCTGCCTTCATAATCACAAACATATAAATATGCCTTGCATGCACAATGTTATATGCAACACGCACTGGTGGCCGCTGGTATGAACATTACATTTTTTTTAATCTATCACTCACCAGCACACACTCACTTCCTCACGCCACCTGCACAGCACATTCACTCCTTTTTTCCCTTTTTTTTCCTTTTTTTCCCACCTAAATTCCTACCTCACACACAGCACTATACATTCACCCTCACCACATTCTAAACATTCTACCCCAATTTATGTGTGCACTGGAATTCAGCCATTGTTTTTTTTCCTACCACATTGACAAATTTAGCATTTATAAGTAAACCCTGTGATCAACCCAATATGCCTATATTCACAAAATTACACAATTATAGATACATATATAATCTCGGTGTCCATCACATATACATATATATTCATTCATCTATGCAAACAATTATACGAACGCATGATTCGTGTTTAATACCAAGAATATAAACATATTTGTTACAAAATCATAACAAATATAGGTAGGTTATTTACCCGATGGATTACGCTACACCGTACAGTTGAACTGGGATTGGTTGAATCGAAGTTTTTTTTTCTTCTCTGCTCAAGCTTTCGGCTGCAGAGGGGAGGGGTGGGAAAGAATCTTTTTTTCCCTTTGTTGCTACTGCTCGGCAGAGAGGAATTGGGGTGGGGATTTTGCTGAAACCTCTTTTTTTAGGGGAGAGGAGTGGACGGGAATTCGTTTGGTGGGAGAGATATTTGGGCAACTATTTGGGGATTTAGGATAATGGGGATTGACCAACCCCCAAACAGCAGTTTATGAGGTTTTTTTTGGTAATTAAATATTTTACTAAAACCTTTTTTTTTAAAAAAATACACGGATGTAACAGGGCCAGCCACGCTTTGTGGGTCCAATGCCCAAACAGCCTCACGTACCTCTTCTTCAGTTGGCATGGTGTTAAAAATTTATTATCAGCCTGGGTTATAAGTGATAGAAGTGTATCAAGTAGGGCAGAGGTATCATGTACATGCTGCGATGTAAACATTGCAGAATAATAGTCTACAGCCGCTTGTTGAATGTCCTGCGGTATAGTGCATAGCATGCCATCAGCTCGCTGTATCTGATGGATGTATTGATGTCGATGTTGGTCTTTTACAATGGCATGGTAATAAGTTGTATTTGCTTCACCCTCTTTCAACCATTTTACACAGGCCTTTTGCTGCCAAAAATTCATTTCTCAAGAACATGCAGCTCGATATTCAGCCTGAGTTGCGTTATACATTGCATGGTTTTCAGTAGTGGGATGTGCATCATACGCAGTCTCAGCCCGTTGCATCAGAGTTTCTACATATTCTACTTGTCTAAATATGTTTCCAAATATTTCTTTGTTCCAAGTGGATAGATCTCGCTTGAGGAGGCGCAACTTGCGACAAAACCCATACATACCACGTGTTGTAGGGTAAGAGTCCCATTGCTGATGCACATAAGGAAGAAATTGCGTGTGAGTCGTCCAGACAGTAAAAAACTGAAATTGCTTGGGATTGGCCAGCGTGGATTATAGGCATTGGATCAATAGGGGGGTATGATCCGAGGTTACAAATGCGTGAGCTTAGCATGCTGAAACTTTTCTAGAAACATTGTGTTGCAGAAGACCTGGTCGAGTCTGCGGTGGACGTGGCCCAAACCACGACCACCTAGCCACCTAAATCGCGTCCCAATATATGGTAAATTATGCGAAGAAAGATTATCCACTACAGCATTAAAATCTGATAGAGATGATAAGGTGGGGTGAGAAGTGCCTTGATGATCGTCTGACGACAGAAAAGTGTTAAAGTCACCCGTAACCAACCATGGTAAAGATAGATTTGAACCGAAAGAGAGCGATTCTTCCCATAGACTACGACGATGAAGAATTGTATGACGTGCATACACACATGAATGCCAATATGATTCACAGGAAACTGATAGGCGGATAAGAAAATGAGTCACCTGATCATGTATGTGGATATCTTGTACACTCAAAAAATCATCATGCCAAAAACACCATACCCGATCATTGCATATGAATGAACTGGATGAGAAACCTAGCTGAATTTGGGATCATTGTTATCTGGAGACTAGATGTTGCGGATCTATGACTGCTAAAAATTTTACTGAGTATTGTTGCAGAAGTAAATGAAGACGAGATAAAGAGGTGCGTAAACCTCTAATATTCCATATTAACAGATGCATTAAGATTGTTGGGAGGATGATTGTGAAGCCCTAACAGAACTGCGGGTAATAACTTGAAGGGGGGACGTGAGATTTGTGAAGCCAAACTGCACGTTTGCTTATTTACATGTAATGTAAATCCCTCTGCATCTGTGACTGTAGCTTGCTGCATGAGTTGGTTGATCAAAGCCTCATCCGGTTGAGGCGGTGGTAAATGAGCCATGCAATTGGCAATTAAGGTGGAATCTGCTAGATATTTTATACGAAGATCCATAGCAGGGAGTGGATCTTGTGGGGGAATGGTGGGGAGATACACCTCGATGTCAGAGTGAACATGCATAAGATCCTCAGAGGAATATGGCTGAGGTGGAACAGCCTCAGTAGCACGACTCAGTAAATCAAGATTTTGCAAAGCTGAGGGCTGAAGTTCAGATGATGATGATGCTGGCATTGAGTCAGTTACATTAGAGCCAAGAACTGTTGCTGAGACTACTTCATTTACAATATGATCAGATGTGGGTATAGCCTCAGGGATATCAGCGGTGTCCGCAGCAGCCACCGTCGGAGGTGGTGGCTGCGGGTTATCAAAAGAGCCCATTTCCTTCCAAACTTTGACTCACTGATCTGGTTTTGGATTGTCTGCAGTAAGTGTTAAACAATGACCTATTTTGTGACCTGAAACACAGCATGTGGAGCAAAACAACGGAACATCTTCATAAATCACCTGTTGAAAAATTCATGGTTTTTGCTCTGAAAATGCAACTTTGTAGGTAAATCTTTTGAGACGTCAATTTCCAAACAAACACGGGCAACTAACGGACGTAGAAGTTTTTGCGTGCAATGTCCAAACGGATAGGCGTACCAATCATTGAAGCAATGGCAAAAAGTGCAGCCTGGTTATGTAAGTAGACAGGGAGAGCAGGCAATGAAATCCAAACAGGGACTATCTGGCATCATATCTTGGATCAAAATCATGTGTATACTTGGTTACCCGCATTGGATAGCAAAGAATGCTCCATGTATGACGACAAAAGCATCTCGTGTAATCACACTCATGATCAAAACGAATAAGTATATGCGATTTATCAATTAAGCCAAGATGAACTGCACCTGTAAAGCCAATCCTATCAAAAACCATCTTCAATGCATCCATGGATGGTTTTCCATGCCAAAAGGATTCGACAAGAGTGTGTTAGAATGGTGCGATCAAGGAATCCACTTCTGCGTCGGAAAAGTGGATGGAAGGGCAGCCTTTGTATCGAGTCGGTTGTTTTGACTATACTATAGGCAGAGAATTTCCCTGGAGAATGTCTGCAAAGGAGATCGATTCTGAAGAGGCCGCCGGCAGCGGTGGCTGTGCCGTTAAGGAAGAAGATCGCAGCAGCAATTTCTTTGGATCTCACGCGGCCGAAGAAGGTTCATGAGGGTTTTTATTAATAATATTTTTTTGAAACAGTTATTATTTTATTAAGAAGCTCATTTGTGGCGGAGGAAAAACCATATTACATCAGTGTATATTGTATGAAAAAAGAAAATATAAAGCTATGATGATTGTCATCCTCCAATGATATATGATATACCGTATTAAAACCTTGCCAAGTAAAACCATCCTTGTGGATAAAACCTTGGCGAATGAAGAAACGTACATATTTATATCATTGGAGAGATAACACAATACAAACATCAAAAAATTCAAATGCCAAATGGAAATCCTTGTCGCCCATGCCTGCATCATGCAATAGTCCATAAAGTAAGTCCAAAGTCGGCCTTCAAACTGAGAAGTAGCTTTTGCGTCTCTGTGCATGTTGTAAAGAAACACATTTGTATGTTGATTCGCATGCTGTGTTGGCCAAATCCATCTAAGCAATCCGCGTGCCTTGGAAAAACAACAGAAATGTACTGTGTGATTTATATCATAAACGCAACAGAGTAAAATATATACTGAAGAAAAGATAGGCAGAAGATCATACCAACGTTGTCTATGCCCAAGATAGATACAGGCAACAATTCCTTTCGGTTGCCAAACCATTAGGAGACGTTGCTCAGAATCTTAAGTGGGGAGTAGATGCATCCAAAGTTAAAGCTCCTCTAACCTCGCATGGCAAAGAATCAAAAGAGTGGTAAAACGTAACCCCCATAGAGCGCAATCCAAGCGGCGCTAATGAATGTGCAACCATATTCACTTCATGAGGGCAACACTGGATTGTTGATGCATTCATCCTCAAGAAAAAAGCTAGCCACTGCAACTCCAAAGCATAACTACCCGTGAAACTTTCCACTGCTGCTAAGTTTTGTAAAAGAATACTACAATCCGTTTCAATAAACAGCTGATCATAAGACTGGGGATAATATATATATATATATATATATATATATATATATATATATATTGGTGAAGAACGGGCGGTACCGTCTGGGGATTTTATTAATAGATACTCTCACTTGTGGCAAAGGAATACCGTGGTTACATTTCAGTTCTATCTACGGGGGGAGACACTCCCAAACTAAAGAATGTAACTGAAGAATAACATATAAAAATCGCAAAATACGATGTAAATGAGAAATACAGTGAATGCAAGACAACATGTGACAAGTTTGTGTTGGAAGAAAAAACAATCGCGAGGATGTAATAGTTGTCCCATTTGCATCAACCTCCCAATGCTTGAGTTCTTGCCAACGCCAATATATGTACCTCATAATAACAACCGAAACAACAGTCATATATATTTGCATCCATCAATAGTCATAGCAAAGATTAAACCGGAGACATGAGTAGAAGGATGTCTCAGGCTGCCCGACACCAAAACTAGCTCGGGCAACAATGGTATCATACAAGCCCCCTGACAATCAGCAACGTGATGTTTGTTCACAAGCAAGCGTCCGTACCTTAGCAAAATAATGCAAGCCATAGTCATGTAAGAAATATATATGAAGAAGAAGAGACATAAAAAGCACCAACTCACCCAACAGCCCACATCAAATAGATGCAAGCGGCAAACTGATGGACGCTCTTAGTGTCGTAAAGTAGCTGTCTGAACATCAGTCTGCAAGCTGCCTCTAGCTATTGGTGGAAGCTCCCAAATATGAGTATAGACACACGTCTTCCTTTATCCAAGAGCATGATGAGCCAGGAAATGTGCAACAGAGTTACACTCACGCGGAATGTATGAAATTTATGCTCCCGTAGAAGAGAGCAGACTATGCAATCACGCATAGTCCCTGCCAAATCTAGCAGTGAAGACTGCATTACCTGCAATAAACTACTGCAACTGCAAACAATCAGTTTCCACCTCCAATAAGATATGAACTGCTGTGGCAAAGAAAAGAAGAGAAAAAAGGAGAGCTTGTAATTCAACATGCAATGGTGACAACAACAGCAAGGAAGAGGAGAGCGTCTGAACCAAGTTCCTAGTCTCATCTTGTAAAACTGCTCCACCAGCCGCACCTTGACGGCCAGCTGCTGCATCAACATTAATCTTCAATTTGCCTGTGGGTGGAAATTTCCAATGAAGAACTCGAATCATATGATGACGCATAGGTGGTGAATATGATGCCTCAATTAAGGACTGAATTGTGGAAGCAAATTTAGAATCAACCATTGAGTTTCACCATATATAAATATCATGTCGAATCTGCTCACGCAGCCATAAAAGAGAGAAAGCCCGATCTCCAAATTGGATTGCTGCATATTCTTTCATGATTTCCCACGTGGCCACAAGTGGAATCACCACAGCTAGCTGACCAACCATAGTTGTTTTGCGGGATTTAGCCCACCAATCACGTAGATAATGCCGCCAAGTAGAAGAGGTGGGTAGCGGCCCATTTAAAAATCACAGCGATATGGTTGCACATGTTTTTAATGATCGGACACTTATAAAACATGTGATCCAATGTGATCGAAGCATGGCGATAGGAAAAACAACATGACAGCAACACTACTGTCCACCTCCAGATATTTTTTGGAATAGGCAGAGAATTATACCATAGGCGCCAAAGAAAAATCTCTGCAGAAGGCGATGCGTTTAGCCACCAAATGTATCGAGCGAAAGGAGAAACATGTATCTTAGGCCGACATATCTTATACGCCCTCCGCAAAGAAAACTGACCGTTCGCATCTGGCATCCATTCTAATCCCTCAGCCGAAGGATTAACATGTATGGCACAGAAAGAATCAACATTACACAATCTTTTCCAGTCCGCAGAGTTATACACATTCGCCAACATACTACCTCTGGATGCATACTTATGGCGCATGAAAGTAGCCCATAAGGAATTCGATGTATGGAGAATCCACCATAGCTTACATTCAAAAGCCTTTTGTAGCGACTCAAGGCTGTGAACAACTAATCCCCCCTCAACTTTCGGATAACAAATTGATGTCCAAGACCTCCAGTGATGGCGTTGTTTCCACAAAAGTGTGGACATTTTCCTATTTAACTCATATATTACACTCTTAGGAAGTCTTGCAACGACCATAATATGCAATGGTAATGAAGATAATACCGACTGTATAAGGGTCAGCCTACCTACCATACTCAACATTCGCTGTGACCAACCGGTTAAACGAGAATCAAAATGAGCAAGTAATGATGTAAAATACTGGTTGGTACCTTTAAAAATATATGAGCCTAAATATTTGATCGGAAAAGACATGGGCTGCATATTCAATACGGAAGTAATACAGTGTACAGTAAACACCGCACTTGCGACAACTTGACTCTTGCGGTAGTTAACCAACTGACCCGTGCACGCTGATAAGCTTCCAAGAAAGTTTTAAAATTCCGCAAATTTCCCACGCCACCATTGAGAAAAATCGACAAATCATCCACAAAACCTAAATGTGAGACTGTAGGCATCCGTCCTCTACTGAATCCTTTGATCTTGCCCGTTTGCATGCGTGCCTTAAGACCTCGAGAAAATTCTTCAGATGCAAGAATGAATAATAGTGGCGACAACGGATCTCCTTGCTTTACCCCTCTGGATGGCCTAAAAGATCCACTGGGCTTCCCATTTATCAATATGGAGCAGCATGTGGAGGATAAATTATTCATAATAATACGCACAAACCGAGGCATAAAACCAAATTTCAAAAGCAACTTTTCCAAGTACTGCTAGGAAATCCGATCAAAAGCTTTGGCCATGTCTAATTAATCATCACCTGACCACGCGACACATGCGATCAAGTGTATGAACCACCTCCTTTGCTAATAGAACTTGTTCTGAAATACCACGTCCCTGCAAAAAACCCGCCTGCTCAGGGGATATTAGTCAAGGCAGCAGGACATTCATCCGAGAAGATATAATGCGTGTCATCACTTTAGACATGGAATTTGTTAGACAAATGGGCCAAAAATCTACAAATGTATATGTATTGGAAATCTTAGGAATCAAACAGATAAACGAAGAGGCCATTTTAGTAGGCATAAGAAAGCACAAGAAGAACTCTTGGGCAGCTAATAACGCATCATGCCCAATGTCATCCCAAAAACGACAATAAAAAGAACTTGGATAATCATCGGGACCTGGAGCACTAGACGGGCTAAGCTGCCAGACCACCTGACACACCACATCAATGTTAGGCAACGATAACAACTGATTGTTATCCTGTGTCGTTAAAATCATAGGCATGTACTGCAATAATATATCATGGTTCACCATGGATTCTTCAGTAAACAATGCATTAAGAAAACGGACCGCCTCAGCTTGGATATAAATCTCAAACTCACAGACCGTACCATCCGGTTTGTGGACAATAAAAACAGTCTGCCGTCGTCGCCGTATTTTAACAACACTATGGAAATGAGATGTATTAGCATCACCCTCCTTTAACCATTTAACATTTGCTTTTTTCCTCCAAAAGAGACACACACGAGATTGATGCAGCAGAAGCCGTGCTTTAGCGTGATTATACAACTGACGATTTTGGTCTGTTGGATCCGTATCATATAAATTTATGCATGGCTTGTTTCCTCTTCCGCCGCCATCAAACCCGTAAATATGTTTCCAAACACCGTGCTATTCCATCGTCTCAAGTCAACCTTCAGTCGATGTAGCTTATCATAGAGGCCATACATTCCTCCTATGGTTGGATAAGAACGCCAATGAGCACGAACAAAAGCATCAAAATCCACATGCGTAATCCACACCTCAAGATATTTAAAAGATTTCGATCCCGATGATGATGCCATCTGACACAGTAACAGTAATGGGGAATAGTCAGATGTTGCCCTATGTAAATGCTGCACCCTAAGAACCTCAAATAATTCTACGAAACCTGCAGAGCTCAAAAATCCATCCAACCGTCTCCAGACCTTACCCAATCCTACCATTAACTCACAGTGTTCTACCCATTGCTTAAAATCAGTGAGTGCGCGCAGCGATGGAGATGCAATTGCAATATTTTAGGGTAATCTATTTTTCGCAACTTGCACTCTCCTTATGCGAATTGTTTTATTCTGCGAATTTCAAAAATTCTACTGCAATTTCAATTTGATCATCTTTTGTGATTTGTACGGTGCCAATTCTGTCAGGTCATGATCGACCATTGGTTCATCATGTGCCTTTGACAAAATCTTTCTCTGAGGTGGTCGCACTAAAAATCCTGGAGCCGACATTATCATCTTCTCCACGTCCGGTGCACCGATATAAGGGATTGCCATCCATTCATTTTTCGGCAGATGAGGTTAACAGGTACTCTCTTCCGTTCCAATCTGGGTTTCGGTTCAAGGATTGCAATTATATCTCCATAATAAATCAATATTTTGGGACATTGCTTATAGGATTGGTTTTCCGCTAAAAATGGATTCTGCTATGTCACATGGCCTGCGTCCCTCTATAGTAAGACTATGTATTGAGGTAGATATCTCAAAGCCCCTTCCTCTGCGACTGCATGTTCAGGGCGGGGATCCTGAAGTTTATCCAACAGCCAAATATGAAAATGTGACACTTTTTTGCACTTCTTGTCAGACATTCGGACATGATCAGAAAGACTGCATTTTGGTGGTGGAATCGCATGACGTTACTTCTAAGGTTGATACCACATCATCGAGACCTTTGGGGGTAGCCTCTAAACGTTGGACACCAAAGAAGAATTTTACTGTTTAGAAGTATACACATGTATGGACTGACATAAAACAAATTGATATAATGACTAATGCACCAACAACTTTTTTAAGGAACAAACTTTATGCTATGCAGGTACCATATCCATACAAATTTCTATTCCTCCATCATATCTGGTCGAGGATAGGCAATAGGCCCCATTGAATTCTTTGCCAGATCAGGGTTTGCCTAATTCTGTTATTGGCCCTAGTATTTTGAAACAAGGTGAGATCCAGGAGCATGGTTTGTAGAGAATTGGGATTTCATTGGAGAATGTTGTGGAGGAGCCTGATGATCTTTTATGTGCTACTGCTTCTGTTACTGAGCTTCTCAAGGATGGGAGATCTATGAGGGATGTTACATTGCAGGATGCTAATATAATGGGCGAGATCTCTGATGATGTGGTCTCCATAGTCTCTTCAGCATGGATGGCTTACATGAAGGCATCCTCTGCAGAGTTCCAGCGGCATAAGGGTTTGTTGGAGCCTGATGCACACCCTCAGGATGAGCTTCTCAATATGGATCTTGAATCTCCCCACCCAACACCATGGAGACGTTGTACTAAACTAGAGATGCTGTGTTTGTACCAACCTTCGACAGGAAGAGTGACTCGTTCTTTACACTCAAAATCTTCCTCATCTAATGAATTGTCTTGTGTGGAATGTTTGTGGTTTATCCACTTAACTACTGCATTTGAAACGCTTGATTATATCTCAAAAAATTCAGTTGCTAGCAATTATTGAACCAAAGAAGGCAAGTGCTCAACCTACCCGTTTTCGTATGCAGCTCAAGTTTTCTCATGCTGAGGTTACATGTGAAGGTAAAATTGTGTATTCTAGAATAATTCGTCTTTTAGATTGTTACCTTTTTCTCATGGTGAGCAGTGTTTGCATTTTCATTATCATCTGGTTGGTTCAAATTTCTCTACATGGTTCACTCTTGCATATAGATTACATACAGTCATAGCTAGGAGAGGATTATGGGATCATCTTCAACGACATTATGGCACTCATTCATATCCACGGCTAATTCAGGGACACTTTAACACTTTCTTATATGTGGATGTGCATGTAGGTTTGTAAAGCCCGGTGCTCTCTTCATTGGAGGAGTTTAATGACTGCATGGCTTACTGCTCCCTAATTGATCTTCCTTATGATGACACAATGCACACATGGTCGAGTGGGCGTGGTTTAGGTACTGTTAAGCGTTGTTGGGACCGTTTCTTATGCTCTGAATCTTTTAATCACCACAGCCCTAATCTGAGGTGTTGGAACCATTAAAAGATGGCGGCATCAATGGAAATAACGGTCCTTTGACCGGATAAGGGATTGATTCCCTTGATTGCAATTCATTCATTGTAAATTAATTATAGGAATTAAGTAGGATTGCTTAATTTGTGGAGGAGTTAATTTGGTAGGCATTAATGGGTGATTCACCCGGTATAAGAAACGGCTATGGGCCATTATTGGTGTAAATTTTTGTATTTATGAGAGAATATTCTTTGACTAGGAAAAAGGTAGGGAATATGTTGTATAAATTGTAGTACACCGTTTTTGGAAAGTTTATGAGAAGAAAATATTCTTACTTCCATCCTAAGTCTTTCATTTGTTTCATGGTATCAGAGCCTTACCATAAACAAACTTGTCAAAAATACCCAACTCATCCATAACCGAGATGAGCAATACACCGGCCGAAACTTCTCCTGCCGCCACCATCAAGGCGGCAGCCCCACCGGATCCTAGTCTACAACAAGCCCTAAATGAAAACTCCTCTCTTCAAATCACCAACCACAAACTCAACGGGAAAAATTTCCTCTTGTGGTCTCAATCTGTCCTTATGGTCTTACGTGGCAAAGGGAAACTGGCCTTCATATCCGGCCAAACAACAAAGCCGGAAACTGATGATCCTAAGTATCCGGCCTGGGAACTTAACAACTCCCTTGTAATGTCGTGGCTCATCAACTCCATGGAGCCACATATCAGTCGCACATATCTTTTCTTACGAACTGCAAAAGCAATCTGGGATGCAGTTCATGAGCACTATTCTGATCTTGAAAATGCCTCTCAAGTATTTGAGATCAAAAATAAACTCAAGGAAATTCGTCAAGAAAATATGAGTATCACCGAGTACTACAACACTTTACAAACTCTATGGCAGGAGCTTGACCTACACTATGAGGCTGATTGGGGTGATCTAGATGGTAATGTCAAATTCAAAGACCATCTAGAAAAAGAACGTCTATATGATTTTCTTGCTGGCCTTAATAAGGAACTCGATGAAGTAAGAGGGCGTATACTAGGGAGACGTCCATTACCGTCTCTAAGCGAAGCCTTCGCTGAGGTTCGAAGGGAAGAAAGCCGACGTCGAGTTATGCTTGGAGAAAGGAGAGACATGGTGTCTGTCGAACGCCCAGGAGATATATCTGCCCTATCCATCAAGGCCAATGGACCGAGAGTAGGAAACCGCCCTCGATGCTCTCACTGCAATAAGTTGGGACACACCCAGGATAAGTGTTGGAATCTGCATGGAAAACCTTCAGACACAAAACAAAAAAGGGGGCCGCAATATGTTCGTGGACTCACCGCCGTTGCCGAGGAAGGATCGGCCCCTACACCCGCCGGTGCTGACCAGGTCACCTTGAACCAAACCCAACTTGAACAGTTGTTAACACTCCTGAAGGCCAAATCCGAAGGACACTCTTCGGGAAGCACACCATCTCATCAAGGTACTGTTAATTTTGTGGAAACTTCTTCTTGGATCCTAGACACAGGGGCTACGGATCATATGACAGGTAATTTATCCTTGTTTGCAAACTATGTCCCAATTTCTGGAACTTCACGAGTAAAGGTGGCAGATGGGTCTTATGCACTTGTTGTTGGAAAAGGTTCTATTGAAGTATCATCCTCACTTGTTCTGCATTCAGTACTTTATGTCCCAAAGTTAACATGCAATTTAATTGCAATTAGCAAACTTACCAAGGATACTGGTTGTGTTGCTAAGTTTTCTGCCCAATTGTGTGTTTTGCAGGAGCAGGGATCGGGGAGGACGATTGGCATTGCTAGAGAGAGTGGTGGCCTTTACCATGTCAAGGACAACCTTCATTTGGACGAAAAAAATTCTGTGTTTCACACCTTGGACGAAAAAAATTCTGTTTTTCACACCTCTACCCCATTCACTCCTCTCAATGTTGATTCCGAAAAAGAAGATGTACTCTTACTCCACCAACGACTAGGACATCCTAGTCTTTGTTATCTCAAAACATTATTTCCTCTAAATAAACAGTTAGTTACCTTGAATTGTGATGCATGTGTGTTTGCTAAACAAGTTCGCAATGATTATCCCTCAAAAACTCATATTGAATCTGTACCTTTTCATCTTGTGCATAGTGATCTTTGGGGGCCCTCTCGGGTCAAAAATATCTCAGGGGCAAAATGGTTTATTACATTTATTGATGATCATACACGAGTGTGTTGGGTATATCTCTTAAAAGACAAAACCGAAGTCTTCACCATTTTTCAAAATTTTCATTCCATGATAAAAACACAGTTTCAAACCACAATCAAAGTCCTACGAACAGACAATGGCACGGAGTATTTCAACAAGACTCTAAACACTTACTTAGCCTCTGAAGGTATCATTCATCAAAGTTCTTGCCCAGACACACCACAACAAAATGGTGTAGCTGAGCGTAAAAACCGACATCTCCTAGAAGTAGCACGTGCTCTCATGTTCACTATGCACATTCCAACTTACTTATGGGGGGAAGCTGTTCTCACAGCATGTCATCTGATCAATCGTCTTCCATCTAAACCACTTAAATTTAAGTCACCCATTTCTATTCTCCGTCAATCATATCCTCTTTTCCGGGGTGGTTCATCTCTTCCACTTAAAGTCTTTGGATGTGTTGTCTTTGTTCATCATCACAATTCCGCCACTTCAAAACTGGCACCTCGGTCATACAAATGTGTTTTCATTGGTTACTCTCCTACTCAACGTGGATATAAGTGTTACTCCCCTACTCTCAAACGTGTGTTTGTCACCATGGATGCAACATTTAGGGAACATGAATCCTACTACTCTCCTTCAATATCCGCCATTGATCATGTACCAAACCACAACTTTGACCATTTCTTGAATCCTATAATCGAATCACTGCCGGCTCCTATCCTACCCGACAGTGATTCAGGGGGAGAGTTTAATCCTGCTCAGCCTCAACCAGATACGGATTCTGCCCAGCCGGAGCCGGACCAACCAGAGTTTCGGCCGGTCCAACCAAGCCGAAACTCTATCCAGCCGTGCCAATATTCCCAGCAGGCAGACCATCAGCCGACCTGCTCTCAGTCACCCCATCCTTCACCTAATCCTTCGCCACATCCACAGTTAGACCAAAACAGCCCACAAAATATCATTATATACTCACGAAAGCATAAAACTCAGCCAAATAAAGACACCAATAGTTCTCTAGAATGCCAATCTCTGGAGCCGGTTCCTGCCCCTTGCAGTGAGGAGGAAAGTTTGGAACCTTCAACCGATTTGGATTTACCGATTGCACTAAGGAAAGGTAAAAGAGTATGTACTCGGCATCCTATCTCTAATTTCATCTCCAACAGTAAACTGTCAACCAATTTTTCGGCCTTCAATACAAGAGTGTCTAACATTCAAATACCTAAGAATATTGATGAGGCTCTTGCAGATGAAAATTGGAAGGTGGCAGTCCAGGAGGAGTTGAGGGCATTAGAAGGAAATAATACATGGAGTGTGGTGGAACTGCCTAAAGGAAAGAAACCTGTAGGGTGCAAATGGGTGTTTTCAGTTAAATTTAATGCAGATGGAAGTATTAGCCGGTATAAAGCTCGTTTGGTTGCAAAAGGTTTCACTCATGTATCTGGCATTGATTATAATGAGACTTTTGCACCAGTGGCTAAGTTAAACTCAGTAAGAATTCTTCTTTCCTTAGCAGCATGTCTTGATTGGCCACTTTTACAATTAGATGTTAAAAATGCTTTTCTAAATGGTGATTTACATGAGGAAGTTTATATGGACTTACCACCCGGGCATACTAAGGAAAGGAATTTGGTTTGTAAGTTAAGGAAATCACTATATGGATTAAAACAGTCACCACGAGAATGGTTTGGGAAGTTCACCCAGGCTGTGAAAACGCAAGGGTTTAAGCAGTCACAGGCTGATCATACAATGTTTTATAAACATACTTTGGAAGGAACTCGTGCTATTCTAATTGTTTATGTGGATGATATTATTCTAACAGGAGATGCTTATACTGAGATTGATTCATTAAAAAGGTATTTGAACAGCAGATTTGAGATGAAAGATCTGGGGGCGTTAAGATACTTTCTTGGCATGGAGGTTGCACGCAACTCATCAGGTATCTCAATTTCTCAAAGAAAGTATGTACTGGACTTGTTACAGGAGACAGGAATGTTAGGGTGTCGGCCGGCGAGCACACCCCTTGAGCCGAACTCTAAGTTGGACGCAAATGGAGGAGATGAGGTGGATCGAGAAAGGTATCAACGTCTTGTTGGAAAACTTATTTATCTATCACATACTCGCCCAGATATTGCATTTGCAGTAAGTTTGGTAAGTCAATTTATGCACTCACAAAGAACACAACACCACGAGGCCGTGTTGCGGATTTTAAGGTACCTAAAAAGGACTCCGGGTAAGGGGCCTGTTTTTCGGAAAAAATGATGAAAGGAGCCTTGAGGTGTATACTGATGCAGATTGGGCAGGTTCTTTGGTGGATAGAAGGTCCACTTCGGGATATTGCACTTATGTCTGGGGAAACCTAGTCACTTGGCGTAGCAAGAAACAAACTGTAGTAGCTCGAAGCAGTGCGGAAGCCGAATTTCGAGCATTGGCACATGGTATATGTGAAGGTCTATGGATCAAACGAATGATGCATGAATTACGCGTTAATTTTGATAGTCCCATACGCCTTTTTTGTGACAATAAAGCTGCAGTAAGTATTGCACATAATCCGGTTCATCATGATCGTACTAAACACATTGAGGTGGATCGACACTTTATTCGTGAAAAAATTGATGATAAGAGTTTTGTTATGATTTATATTCCTACAAAGCAACAGGTGGCAGATGTGTTAACCAAAGGCTTACACAGATCAGCATTTGAAGGATTGATCAACAAGCTTGGCATGAACAATATCTACATACCAGCTTGAGGGGGAGTGTTGGAACCATTAAAAGATGGCGGCATCAATGGAAATAACGGTCCTTTGACCGGATAAGGGATTGATTCCCTTGATTGCAATTCATTCATTGTAAATTAATTATAGGAATTAAGTAGGATTGCTTAATTTGTGGAGGAGTTAATTTGGTAGGCATTAATGGGTGATTCACCCGGTATAGGAAACGGCTATGGGCCATTATTGGTGTAAATTTTTGTATTTATGAGAGAATATTCTTTGACTAGGAAAAAGGTAGGGAATATGTTGTATAAATTGTAGTACACCGTTTTTGGAAAGTTTATGAGAAGAAAATATTCTTACTTCCATCCTAAGTCTTTCATTTGTTTCATGAGGGTTCGTCGTTTGCCTCGTTTGAAGTTCGATCATTAGACCCCAATAGTGACCCTGGACCGAATGGTTATAATGGTCACTTTTTTTGAGCATGCTGGAATATCATTTAGTATGATGTTCTAAAGGCTATGACAGAATTTTTCTTGGGATTTCTGCTTCCACTTGGAATGGGCAGTACTTTGATTGCGGTAATTCTCAAAATCACTAGTCCTCAGAGGTTTTCAGATTTTCGACCCATAAGTCTTGTGAATTTTGTTTCAAAAGTTGCTACACGTATTCTTGCCTCAAGGTTGCAACCATTGATGTTGAAGATCATTTCTACTGAGCAAGGGTTTTTTTTTTCACAGGCAGGAATATTTCGAACAATGTTATGATCGCGAGGGAGATGGCTTATTTGCTTGATAAGAAAATTCGTGATTCTAATGCTATGATCAATCTCGATATGATGAAGGCGTATGATTGTGTCAATTGGCAATTTTTAACCCATTTGCTTGCCCATTTTTGTTTTGATTCTTGGTTCATTTCTTTAATATTTAACCATTTGAAAGGTACTTATATATCTATTCTAATTAATGGAGTCCCCACTGGGTTTTTTCAGCCCACTCCTGTGGTTAAGCAGGGGGTTCCATTATCTCCACTATTATTTATCCTTGCTTTTGAAGTCTCCTCCAGGGGATTGAATCATTTGGTTTCACTAGGTGATATCCAAACTAATAATGCAGGAAGGGCTACCGTGTGTTACGCATCTTGCTTTCACTGATGATCTAATTATTTTTCTGAATGGTAGCTTGATGAACTTGAACTGGTTTAGAGAATTTTCACATCTTTATCAGAGTGCTTCTGGTCAGTCTGTAAATTTTTGAAAAAGTCATTTTGTTTCCCCATCATATCTTTCAGTAACACAAGTGCGCAGAATGGGGAGGACACTTCAAATGAGTTTTGTTAATTTGCCAATCAAATATTTGTGGGTTCAACTATTTTGGGGGAAGGCAAGTCCTTCTCATGTCCTGTCTTTGGTTTCTTCCTTTTAGGCGTAATTACATGTGGCAAAATAAGCTTCTAAGTCATGCAGTACATTGCATATAATGGCAGCTACTTCTCTCCCCTTAAGCACGATTCGAGTTTTGCACCGTTTAATATGTAAGTTCTTTTGGGGGATGTCTGATGCAGGACCGAGACATTCCTGGACTTTGATGGAAAAATTATTTAAGCCTACCATGGAGGGGGGGGGGGGGGTTTAGCCTTCGACATTTGGAGGATATACAGACTGCATATTCATGTTGTTTGTGTTGGTGATATCATACTCAAAATTCATTACTGATATCATATCTTTGATCAAAATATGGTAATCGTTCAGACTTTTGCTTGTGACTCATGGATTATCCTATATGGAAGCATATATGATAGATACATTCCCATTGCACATCACACGCGGCAATAACTGTGAACACAGTGAGTTGGCAGGGGATGGCAGAAGGGAGATTTTCAATTAGAATAGCTTATGATCAAATTCGGCCTGTGGGGATTTGTCGCTTATCGCATCAGTTTGTTTGGCATAAACTTATTCGTCCTAACATTTTTCTTTTCCTTTGGTGTTTCTATCATGACGCCTTACCCCTTCCTGAGATACTATCAAGATTCACTACTGCTTGTCCCACGCGTTGTCTGTTTTGTTTATTGGCTGAAGTGACAAGGGTTCATTTTTTTATGAGCTGTCCTAAGGATCCTTCATCTGTCATTATTATAGTCAATGCTTTGACGGTCCATTGGTGTCGAGGGTATCTCTTAGTCCCTACTTATTACAATGGTGGATATCAACTCAAGCGAGATCATTTAGAGGCGAGCTTCATATTGTTACTCCGAGTTTAATCACGTGGGAACTTTGGAAATCTTCTACATCTATCACTTTTGGAGAGTGTGGTATCGAAGGACTGTTTTGGAGAATATCCAGAGATCCATCTATGACTAGGAGAACAACGAGGCAAAAATACGTGATCACGGATGACGTTTTGGTGCAAGGTGGCCTTTCTCCAGTTATGCAATCTCCATATTATAGAGTAGTTCATTGATTACATCCTCTTTTTGGTCGTTATAAGTTAAACGTTGATGCTGCTCACGGGAGACTGTCTGCTGCGCCTGGTGCAATCCTAAGATACAGTAAGGGTTCATTCGTGTGCGCTATTTCTTTCCATTTGCCTCTTTCGACTCCAGCAAAGGCAGAACTTCAGGCTACTATGTTGGCATTACTATATTTTGCTAGATATGGTTATCTTATTGATATTGAGGTGGATGCGTAAGGGTTTTTAAGTCAGTTATATCAAGGTCATTCATGCATGGCCAATAGATTGCGTGATCTTTTGCATTCTCAGTAATGTGCGGGTTTGTTCGCCTCCCGTAGAATGTAAGACAAGTTGAAGGACTGAGAACCCTGAAGGTCTTCTATCGAATTTTGAATCTTCCACCTTTGGTTCGTGCTAGTGTAAAGACTGATGACATTCCTAATCTGCGGCATGGATAACACCTTCTCTGCTGATTGTGCCCGTATCATCCCTTGATATGGGAAACCTGGGTAATTACACTCTCTTCCAAATCTTTCAATTCTTATATTGATATGTTTACCTTGTGGAGTCGACATTTTAAATGTTGTCTATTGCATGTTTCTGTGGATACATGCGACGTGGATATTAGCCTTCCATCACTCGGACCTTACCTTTCTCTGATTTTTTTCCCTTGGTTGATGCTCATTGTCTTCTTTTGTTTTGATTGCATGGGTTTTCGGTGGATGCAATGGCGGAGATCATACTGGTGGTTGTCTTGTCCTGGATTCATTGCGCAAGCTCTTAGGTTGAGGCAAAAACTCTACATTTGGTGACAAATTCTGTCTCATTAGTATTGCTCCCCTACACTGTAGCTATGCCGGGAAGCACGTCACAAGCATTTATTTTTGTACCAAATATTTTTGTGACTGGCATATTCACTCTACATGTCTTCCTCAAAGCACTCTTGAACTAGCTCAAATAACCAATTGTATAAATATGTATGCTTTTTCCTCGCCAAGGTTTTATCCACAAGGGTGGTTTTACTTGGCAAGGTTTTGATGCGGCATATCATATACGATTGGAGACTAGCAATAGTTAGGGCTTTACGCTCATATTTCTCGTATGATGATCAACTATTATACTATGGTATTCCTCTGCCATAAGTGTGGCATAATAAAATATAATTCCTTTTTAAATATATATATATATATATATATATATATATATATTTTATGAAAGAAAATTTTATTAAGGAAAGAAACCTCACTTATGGCGGAGGAATACCATATTACAACGTTAAAGAAATGCAAAAACCAAAAGCATAATGATGATCACTTTCCGACACATATATGATATGCCGCATTAAAACCTTGCCAAGAAAAACCACCCTTGTGGATAAAACCTTGGCGAAGAAAAAAGCGTACATATTTATATGATTGGAAAAGTGATAGGCGCTGTGGTAAAATGTAATTGAAATACAATCCAAAGAACAACTCAAAGAAACAGGTGCCGTAACAAGTCCACTCCAAAGATACGGTTCCACGATACATTGAAACACCATCCGCGCGAGCCTGCCTGCTCCAACAAGGGAACATGCAGTAGCAGTAAATGAAAGCCAATCCATTTGGAAGACAGCAAATGCGCAAGGAAAGCATAAACTAATAGCCAAGAGAATGCAAAATATACCAAGCTTGCCTGCTCCCTCCAGGAAACATGCAGTAGCAATAAATGAAAGCCAATCCATTTGGAAGACAGCAAATGCGCAAGGAAAGCATAAACTAATAGACGAGAGAATGCAAAACATACCGAGCTTGCCTGCTCCCTCCAGGAAACAGGCAGTTGCAGTAAATGAATGCCAATCCATTTGGAAGACTTTGAATGCTCAGGGAACGCGTAAACTAACTGGCGAGAGATCCAAATATACGGATGCACGAACTAATGATGGAAGATTATGGCGCGAGAAGTAAGAAGTCTGAGGCTTCAACATGGCGTGTTGTGCAAGATGGTGAGCCGACATGTTTGCTTCTCTGTATACATGACCGAATTCCAGTCGATGTAAGGCGAGTAGTGTGTGTAATAATCGCAGATGATAATTCCCCGAAATCGTCCGTGGGTGTCCTAAACGGGATACCAGTTGTGCACAATCTGTTTCAATCATAATAGAACAATAGAGTGGAAGGAAATATAGTAAACCAAGAAGTGCCGACTGTATTTCTGCAGCCACCGAAGTACATGGCGGCAAGCGAAAAGATATTGCGCCCACACAGATACCCGCATGATCTCGCAAAATAGCCCCACCAGCCGCATAATGCCTGTCTAACGTCGCATCTACATTTAGCTTCAATCGACCAGAAGGAGGACAGAGCCACCGCACCACTTGTGGGCGTGGAGATCGTACTGGCGGAATCCATGAAGGTTGCATAGTGATCCCTCTGGCAAGTTTTGAACCATGAATAGTTCTACTCCATATGTCAATGTCTGAATGAATAGAAGCACGAATGGAGTACGGTGAAAAAATGCTTGAGGAACCATAAGCTAGTGATGCATAGGTACGCCATATCGTATACGACTGGAGATACACCATTATACGCTGGCTATTTCATTTTTTTGATTTTGATGATGTATTCGCACACTCATGTAATCGGGGTATTCCTCCGCCATAAGTGAGACTTTCTATTAATAAAAACTCTCTTTAATATATATATATATATATATATATATATATACACACACACATACATATATATTTGGCCATGTGATATATATATGCGTGTAAGGGGGAAAAATGATGCCTACTCCAGCGTGCCTCCCATGGCGATCGGCGTAGCCGCCGCCGTCACCTTCTTCGATCTCCGCCATTGCCTCCCCCTTCCGAGTTCTTTACTAGCATCCGCCATCTCATGGCGGCCTCATCAGCCGCGGTACCAACAACCGTGGTAGCGGCACAACAACCTTCTCCCACGCGATCTTTCGCATGGTTGTTCAGAAACACGCCAGAGCCAATCAAACCGAAAGAAATCCAGAAATATAAGGGCAGCCCCATGATCACCTTCAGCGATGAAGAAATTCACTCATTAGCCGCACCATATCGATTTACAATGGTGGGCACTTTTTGCTATGGACGACCACCCCTAGCAACGATCCGCTCCACTATAGATCGGATTGGATTCATAGGAGCAGTAAAGGTCGGACTTTTAGACTCTACGCACATCATTCTCCATTTTGATCAAGAGCAAGACTACATCCGATGCTTCTCAAGAGAGGTTGGATCATCTCTGCAAAGTAGATGAGAATCACCAAATGGATCCCGGATTATGATCCTGCCATCGAAGTGCCAATTATTCCAATATGGGTATCATTCCTGGGTCTTCCCATACACATGCATCGAAAAGATGCTCTCTTTCAAGTGGCGGCTATGTTGGGAGAACCGCTGAAATTAGATACAGCCATAGCAACGATGAACCGTCCTTTTATAGCACGCATGTGCATTGAACTGGATGTTTCTAAAGAGATCCCCCACCGAGTATTCGTCCAGACGTCCTCTCGGGTTATAATGCAGAATGTTGAGTACAAGGATTTGCCACAATATTGTGAAACCTGTTATCGGCTGAGCCATGTCGCAGCTGATTGCGGCAAACACACTGCAAACCCTAAATAGCCGACTGCAACAGCTGATAAGCCGACGGATAAGCCGACTGCAAACCCTAAACAGCCAAAGGACGACGCTAAAAATCAACTATGGACGCCAAAAAATATGGGACCTTCAATCGACATATCTCAACCTGAAGTTTCTGAGCCATATGCAGACGTACAGCGGCCTCAATTACAACCCATGACAGAAACGCCTGATATAATGATTCCACCATCACCGGATATGGCTGCTGCTCCGGAAGTGACTGATGCCCAAGACATATCCAGACTTAAAGGGGTTGATGATTGTATATTGGGAGAGATCCCAGAAAAAACTATAACTGACTCTTATTCTGACAGTGAATTAGATCCTCCTTTGCATACGAACAGACTTGATGAGCTTGATCAGAGCTGTGCAGCGCACATAGCACATATGATGGAGGCCACTTATGTTGATACTCACTCTACTGAACAGGAGCCGGTGATCCCTCCTGATCCACACATGTCTCAGGGGCCAAGGATCTTACGACGGGCTAATGACAATCCCACATCTCCACGACTAACAAGGTTATGTGTCGCCCACCTCTCACACTCTTTTCATGTTTTGTCACAATGAATATACTCTTAAGGAACGTTCGTGGCATTCGTACATCTTTTAATCGATTGTTATCACTAACCCGCAAGTATAACATACATGCTTTAATTGTCATACAGCCAAAACTTAGGCCCACAGCATTATTATCTTATCAACTACAACTGGGTTTTTCAAAATCGCATTCTGCTTGTAATGATCAAATTTGGTTTTTTTGAAGGAATCTATCTTGAGTTGGGAGGTGGAACAGCATGAACACCAACATCATTCAACGAAATTTCGGTGGCTAGCCACTGGTGATTGCTTCTGGATGACAGTTGTACATGGACGCCATTCTATTTTAGAGCGTCGTATATTGTGGGAATAATTGGAGCATTTTCACGCTGAAAATACAATACCATGGATACTCGGAGGAGACTACAATACTTTCAGAACTTTGGAAGAGCATCGTGGCAGATCACAACCCTCGCTACGCACTCTGCAGGATTTCAATGATTTTATCCAGCGATGTCATTTGCAGGAGGTTCCTTATCAAGGCTCATGTTTCACTTGGTTAGATGGACGTGGTTTAGGTCGTGTATGTCGTCGCCTTGATCGTTTTCTGACATCATTATCCTTTTCGAATTTATTTCCAATTATGCAAGTTCAAATCTCTCAAGAGCTACTTCTGATCATGCTCCGCTATTCTTGACATGCGACATAGAAGGTCCAAGAGCTCCATCGGTATTTTTCTATCTCGATGTTTGGGAAACTCATGTAGACTTTCACGATTTCATCGTCCATAGATGGCAATCATATCCAACTGCTGGGGGCATGTGGGGGCTCCATAAAAAAATTATCTCTTTTAAGGCGAGATCTAAAGCAGTGGAATAAAGATACATTTGGCAATATTTTCGACACAGTAACCCATGCGGAAGCATTGGTGAAAACCACAGAAATCCAGCATGATGAGGCTCCTACGGACATCACGCGAACCTTATATCATCAAAGAATTGCGGAGCTCAAAATAGCTCAAAATCGAGCCTTTCTATTCTGGAAACAGAAAGCAAATGTTAAGTGGTCGAAAGAAGGCGATGCCAAATGCATCATTTTTCCACCAGACTGTCAAAGATAAACTTTGTAGGCAGAGCATTCGACGAATTTTATCATCGGAGGGGACTGAATACACCCAGCCAAATGATATTGCATCTGAAGCCATTCGGTATTTTTCACAGTTGTTTGCAGAAGAATCAGCCTCAGATTGTGACGCCATACTGCAGTATATACCAACATTGATCGATTGAGAAGATAATAACATGCTACAAGCGATTCCGTCGCTAGCAGAGGTGAAGATGGCGGTTTGGGATCTCAGTCCCACAAGTGCAGTGGGACCGGATGGTTACCAGTGTCATTTTATCGGAAATTCTGGCCTTTCATCCAGCATGATGTTCACAAGGCGGTCTAAGAATTCTACTTAGGAATCCTAATGCCAAAGCCTACAGCGGCGGCCACAATAATACTCATACCAAAAGTCGGTAACCCTCAAACATTTGCAGATTATCGTCCAATATGTCTCACAAACTTTATTTCTAAAGTGATTATAAGATTAGTTGCATCCAGACTTGCAAACATTCTACCAAAATTAATCTCTCTGGAACAAGCAGGATTCATGAAAGGTCGTGGTATCACAGAACAGGTATTGCTTGCACAAGAAATGGTTCATGTTCTTGATAAACGCCCGAGAGGAGGGCAAATCATTGTTAAGTTGGATATGGCCAAGGCATTTGATCGCGTAAGTTTGAAATATTTGCAGTTACTATTACGAAAAATGGGCATGCATGAACGACTTGTGAGGATCCTAATAAACAATTTAACTGTGACCCACTGCTCTATCCTTCTCAATGGTACTTAGACGGATTCTTTCACTCTTGGACGAGGAGTCAAACAGGGTGATCTTTTATCGCCGTTGTTATTTATATTATCTTCTGAAGGATTCTCACGAGGGCTTAAACATCTATTTCAGACAGGAGTTATTTCGGGTTTCAACACAGGCCAAGTGCAATGTGTTTTGCATTTGGGATTTGTTGATGATTTATTAATTTTGTTAAACGGTGCTGCGCGTAATTTAACAAGATTTCAAAAATTTTTGGACACATATCAGCCGGCGTCGGGACAACTGGTAAACTACAACAAAAGTCAATTTATGCTGGGACAAGGAGCTTCATCCAATAACACGTTGCAAGCTTTGGGCATGCGGTCAGCAACATTGCCCATTAAATATTTAGGATCATATTTGTATAAGGGAATCAACAAAGCCAGATGTTGTATACCCCTACTTAATCATTTCGATGCTAAGCTATCTGCATGGTCGACGAAATTACATTCAATGGCGGGTCGACTTGTGCTTATCAAATATGTGCTCAACACAATCCCAACTCATCTCATAGCCAGCTCCAAGCTCCTAAAAGGGGTGGTTAATATTCTAAGTCGCAAAATGGCAGTTTTTCGTTGGAAAGGAAGGCATCATTGGCAGTCTTGGCCCTCAGTATGTCGTGAGGTTGAAGTTGGTGGTCTTGGAATTTGAAGCCTCTCAAGTGTTCAAAAATCATATGATTGTCAACTATGGTGGAAATACTTCCAATCAAATACGCTATGGTCTGAATTCAGCAGAGCCAAGTACGGCCGACGCTCCTCCATATATTCGCATATTTATGACTCATCAACATGGAAGCGAATTTGTAAAATCAACGCATATATGGAGATGCATATTATTCGGACAAATGATATGCTCCATTGGATACCGGATGCAAATGGACAATTTTCTATACGCTCTGCCTACTAGCTAACCGCCGCCCAAGGTCCAAGCAAAGTCGAGTCACGTTACATTTGGTGGAAATCCTCACATCCAGGGCAAAACATTTTCCTATGGCGACTATGGAATAACTCGCTTCCGATGGTTAATAATTTATGCTGCTGGCTCATATCAACGCCATCACAATGTACTTTCTGTCGACATCAACACGATCATTAAGACCATGTCTTTCTGCATTGTTAAAAATATAACCTCTATGGGTGGATATGTCAATCACATTCTCGGATCCAATGCCACAATCAAGCACAATTAAAGTGCATCTCTTACGTTGGTGGAACACTTCTTTGTCGACAACTATGACAGGCCAATTACGAGTAATTGTACCATCGCTAGTGACTTGGGATATATGGAAGTCATATGCAACATGTAAATTTGGGGAAGAGATTTTTAGCCCTGAAAGATTAAATACAAAGGTAAAGACTGCTATCTACACATGGTGCGCTGCAGTGAATGGGAAAAAATTTGCCATGCATTTACCTCACTTAGTCCAACAATAATATTCGCCATCAATCCGATCAAGGCGGTTGACCATAGTCTGTTGGCAATTTCCACCATCTGGAAAGCTAAAACTAAATATTGATGCATCAGTTGGACAACGACTAGCAGCGGGGGCATCCATTTTGCGCTCGGCCCATAGTCAGTTCATATCGACTGTTTGCTTTGCACTACCTTTGGTGACTCCACTGCGCATGGAACTGCAGACCATGACATATGCGTTGATCTACTACGCACAACAATATGACAACATTATCGTAGAAACCGACTGCCAAATGATGGTGACACTTCTAGCAGAAACTCGGTCTGTTACAGGCTTATCCATGTGAGCTAAACATTTCCTCAGCCTCAACCATATAATCCTACAATACTGCCCCCATGAAGCGAACTCTGCTGCACACAGATTAGCACGATATGGTTACAGAACGGCAGGCTTACATACAATGTGAAGTTCCATGTGAAGTTTGTGGTGCTTTACTCATGGATCTTTAGCTACTGGCCTTTCGTCATTGACAAATGTCGCACGCTACATCGGCTCTATCCCCTTGTCGTTGCCTGTGTTTTTGCACACAGGCAGCACTGGTGCGTTTTCCTTCTGTATGTTACTTCCTTATACCTGTGCTCCACGTTCTACTTTACTATGCATCTCTTTGTCTGATGCCTGTGATTCTTTTGTTATGGTTGACAACATTGCTCATATCACTGATGAGGAAATTCCCAAGCCCCAAAGTCTCATGCCAATATAGCTGGAAGGTGTTAATCGGAGGCGAACATAAGATGTCGTCGCCCTGGCTTGAGTTGAGCCAGGGCGACTTGGGTATGCGTTTGGTTATTACATATGTAATCATTTCATGTTTCATTGCCATGGTGATAACTGCTTCCTTGTTTTTTCATGAGGTACATGTCAACGTGGATCCAATAGTACCAAGTCAATATCCATTTCCGACTTCAAGCGATAGCCAACTCCATCGGAACAGTAGCGTCTTCTACTACACCGCCATTGCAACGATGCCTTCATGTTTCCATAGCTTTCGTATCAATGACAACCGTATAAATATGTACGCTTTTTCCTTCACCAAGGTTTTATCCACAAGTGTGGTTTTACTTGGCAAGGTTTTAATGTGGCATATCATATACGACTGGAGATACACCATTATTCGATCTCTATTTCACTTAATCTCATACGATGATGCTTGTAATATGGTTTTCCTCCGCCATAAGTGAGGCTTTTAAATAAATTTTCTTTTAAAAAAAATATAGTTGGCCATGTATGTGTGTATATGAGGAATATTAAGTCATCCCACTATTTACATGTATATATGTATACAAATGATACACACTCTTAATTCCCAGTTAATGTATGAAATGGGTAGATTAACGATAAGATTGTGGTTAAGGAAGCCCAAAATGGGGTTGTTTTGGTAATTTGGGCTGAGAGCCCCTAAAGGGGTAAAATGGTATTTTCTAAAGTTCAAATATGTAGAATGTGGGCTGAATAAAAAACAATAAAATAATATAAGAATTAGACAAAATAAGAGAATGAAATTAGTGGTTTGACCGGAGAAAGTGGGATGCTTTGAGGCCAAATCTGAGAGCTATATAAAAGGGACAAAACTGGTATTCCACTCAAGTCTATGACATGAAACATGAGCCAAATGATGGACTTTAAGTGTTGAAATTGTTAGATGGTCAAATGAGCGCAAAACCAAGCATGCATGCATGCATAAAAGAAACAAAATTTTGAAATGAAAACTTTTATCACACGACATGTTTTCAAAAAATGTTTATGACATGAAGCATTTTAAAAAGATTTTATGCATAACAAACCATACCACGAGACGAATGATTCCAATGAATATATGATATGGTTTTATGATGTTACGATATGCTTATGGTGCACCGGCATGACATCGGAACAAGAGTGGTAAGTGTCAGGGGCATATGTTTTACGTTACGGCCGAGTGTAACACCTCTTCTGGGACACAGGATCTTCGTGATAATACATCACCATTAGATCTATGTACATATGATGTAGCATCGTGTTTGGAACACTGGGATTTATATTTGTACATGCGACTATATGAGGAGTCATTCCATATGCCATGTGTTACCGTTTTTACGATATAAAAAGTGCTATAGCCAACCTATGAAAATGCCATGTTTATAAAATTTACGAAATAATACGAACATGTTTTGCTTTGAAATGTTTTTTGACATATGAACCAGGTTATGAACTTTCATGAGCATTAAACATGAACTCGAGCTATTATCACTTACACATTCCTTATCCATTGGCATGAGAGGAACTTAGGCATGCTATAAACATATGGATTTGGGACTTAGCATGAGATTGATTTGAGGAATTAAGGTTGCGTAAATGATAGTCAATTCCGGAATCCTGATAAATGTAAGTTGAGACTTTATTTTTACGCACTTTATATGCTTGTGTAGATCATGTTCCTTGCCTTATTTGTGACTTCATTTGTGAACAGAGACATGTTATGTTCATTAATTTTACTGTATTTATTTTAACATCTCGTCTCTTATGCATGATCCATATGACGAACCCGGACGGACATACATGTTGGGTGATTTATTATCGCTCACTCTGTATTTTTACCATCTTATAGAGCCCGAGACCCTGACTTGGACTTCATAGATGATGAGCCGAGGGTAGGATACTTGTGAGCAGTGTAATGGACCCAGCTGTTCTAGATTTTGTACTTTTGATATCCCTGACATGTATCTTTTTCCTTTATGTACGGATGACATTCATAATGTACTAAGATTTAGTTACGATATATGTTGCATGTCGCTTATGTTCTATTTTGTCTTTTTTATGATGCTTCCGCTATTCAATACACATTTATATCAACATTCATATAGATGTTATCGACATCTTATACTTCTCGTAGCAGAGTACGGTGGGTGCAACGTACCGAGACTGTAGTCCCTTGCGGGGCACTTAGTACCAGATAAAACACTTAGACTATTCCTTTCAGAGTATGAATAAATCATTTAATTCAAAATTTTATTTATGTTTATATGTGTACTGATTATGAGGAAATGATTGTTTCGATAGGATGGCATCGCGACCATGAGGTAGATTATGATCTGATTGACATGCACAGTTACATACCCAGTCGCGGGTACCACCAGCTGCAAAACTGGTACCGCCACCACAGGAGCATATATCCCACTGCAAGCAGATGCCTTAGGAGGTATACCACAAGCATTTCTCAACACCCTGATATAGCTCTAGTAGGTAGTTGGGAATGCACAGGCTAGACCAACACCCCACCGTCACAGCAGCAGATGGGCACCTGATTCTTTTTTGGGGAGCTCAAGAGGTCCCATGTGCCTAGTTTTGAGGGAGGACTGGATCCAGAGGAGGCCGAGAAGTGGCTAGATGAGGTGGAGAATTGCTTTGATCTGATACAGTTGCCTGATGAGACGAAGGCACAGGTTATCAGGCTGTTTCTCTTGGCAAGGCCAATCGGTGGTGGAAGACTAATATCCATCCATTGACTAGGCCAGTAGCAAAAGAGAGATTCTTGAAGGAGTTCTGCAAGTTTTACATTCCTCTGTTCGTGGCAATATAAAAGGTTAGAGAGTTCAAGTCCTTAAGGTAGAAGGCCAAAGTCACTGTTTTTGAGTAGTCGAATCAATGTAGTGCATTGGGCCATTATGTTCCTTTTATCATGGCAGACGAGAGGCTCAAGATGATCAAGTTTGAGTGCGGCCTTAATTTGAGGATGAGGACTTGGATGGTCAATGTGAATCCTAGTAATTTTAGTGAGCGGCTTGATTCTTGCTACAGAGTGGAGCGGGATATTCTTTGTATGGATGAGGATGCCAGCGCAAGAGGCCTAGTGATGTTACAGATCATTGCCCTGGGCAGTGAACCAAGTTTTAGATGAGGCCAGGCGGACAACCCCAGCCGTGACCCTAGTTTGAGTGCCAACTACTGCCTCTGCGCCTGTAGCAGATCTAGCGACAGTGGCTACCCTAGGGCCAGCCTCAGTAGCCATAGCATCCACAAGCACCAGCCATTCAGAGGTGTCAGTAGTGTCAGAAGCCGCACACTAGTGAGTACCGTATAGGGACAAGAGCATGTTTTTGATGCGGTAGGACCAGGCACATGATCAGAGACTTCGCAGAGAGGAAGAATAGGCCATATGGAGGTGTGCAGTAGCAAAGAGGACGTCCATAGGCAAACGTCCGAGCTCTTTTGATGACCGACGCAGAGGTTCAAGATGCACCAGGTGTCGTGACAAGTATACTCGATTTTGTAGTTTAAATGCGATTGACACTTGCCTGTTTTAAATGTTAAGTTGTGTTGCTGTTAACTGCTTTAGAAACCCTAGAAGGATTATTATATGCTTGATTTAAAAACCCTGTACTTGAACTTTGAATGTCATCAGGTGTGATTTTAATTAAGAACATTCCACGAATGTGTTGTTCTTCAGTGGCACGAGTCACTCGTTTGTGTCTAAGAGGTTTTCCAGGAACCTAAACAGCTGCCCTACCTGGCTAGAGGCTCCTTATAGAGTTCAGGCAACAAGAGACCAGGTCGTTATCTCACACCATCTGTATAAGAATCGTGACATGAGATAGAGGGATGACTGTTCATGGCTACTTTGATTCCGATACAGATGGGTGATTTTGACGTGATTCTAGGCATGTACTGGTTGTTCCACAACAATGCCCATATCGATTGCTAGAGGAAACAAGTGGTGATTAAGAATCCACGACGAGAGGAGGGTAGCTATCAGGATAGTAGTAAGCTGAACAGGTCCCGTGGAATATTTAATGACCGCAACACAGGCTTTCAAAGCATTGAGGAACAGAGATGCAGGTTTTCTCGTATACTCCCTCGACCCCGAGATAGAGACGCCTTCCATCGACAGTATTTCAGTGGTTCAACCTTTCCATGTGTGTTTTTTGATAATTCACAGGCTTGCCAAAAACTGGGTGTTTGAGTTTGGGATTAACGTGGTACCCAGAGCAGAGCCGATCTCTAAAACTCTATACCGGATGGCTTCGGCTGAGTTAAAGGAGTTAAAGTATAGTTGCTGGAGTCGATAGATAAAAAGTTCATTCGCCCTGTGTTTCACCTTGGGGATCACCTGTATTGTTTGTTAAGAAAAAAGACGGTAGCTTGCGGCTATGTATCGATTACAGGAGCTGAAAAAAATCACTCTAAGAATAAGTATCTGTTGCCTTGGATCGACGATCTCTTCGACCAGTTGAGAGTAGGCAACTTACTTTGTTAACAATTCTTTAGTTGCTATTTTACACCAAATATAAAATGTACACTTGAATGCAGGGAGCTATAGTTTTCAGCAAAAATCGATCTTTGTTCTGGATATCACCGGCTGATCAAGGGAAACGATGTTGCAAAGACTACCTTCAAGACTCAACATGGCCATTACGAGTTTCTGGTGATGCCATTCGGGTTGACTAATGCCCCATCGCTGTTATAAATCTTATGAATACAGTGTTTTACGAGCAACTGGATAAGTTTGTGGTCGTCTTCATCGATGATATACTGGTTTATTCGCCCGGCAATTTCTTATGTGTCGAGCACTTGCGGATTGTACTGAGCATATTATGAGAGAAACAACTATACGCCAAGTTCAGCAAGTGTGAGTTTTGGCTGTGCAACATTGCATTCTTGGGACATGTCGCTTCGGAGGCAGGCATATCCGTTGACCCCAAGAAGATCAAGGCAACTACGGATTGTCCACGACCAATGAATGTTACTGAGGTCAAGAGTTTTGTGGTTCTAGCTGGCTACTACATGAAGTTTGTAGAGGGGTTCTCCCAGACTGCAGTTCCACTAACCAGGCTGACACAGAAGAAGACGAAGTTTGAGCGGACTGCTAACTACGAGAGGAGCTTCACAAAGCTTAAGCAAAGGTTGACCACATCACTAGTTTTAGCACAACATGTTTCCGGTGAGAGTTATATTGTCTACAGCCATGCCTCCAGGAATGATTTAGGTAAACAAATAAATGACTTCCCTTTTCAAAGACCGTATTCGATAAATGCGTTAACTATTTCTTTGTAGGTTACGTTCTGATGCATAATGATCGGGTAATCGCTTACGCATCCAGACAGCTAAAGCCGTACGAGCAGAATTCCCTGGTGCATGATCTTGATTTGGCAGCCGTACATTTGCCTGAAGATTTGGAGACATTATTTGTATGGGGAATGGTGCAAGGTATACACTTACAACAAAAGTCTGAAGTATCTATTCACCAAGAAAGAGTTGAATATGAGGCAACGCAGATGGTTCAAGCTAAATAAGGACTATGACCTCACGATTCACTACCATCCGGGTAAAGCCAATAGGGTGGCGGATGCCTTGAGTAGGAAACCCAGTCATGCGAGGTAGACCCCTCTAGATAGAGATGGCTGAGTTTTGATTATGTATGGTCGAGTCTACAGCGAATGTTCTTGTGACATTGGTGATTTCTCTGACTTTGATTGACTGGATTAAGGATGCTCAGTGGGATGATACTTGTTGTACCCCAATTACAATGTACTCGAAGCTATGACTAAGTGACGTAATGAAAACAATGATTCCTTCACGTGCATTCTACATAAGTCAAATTAGCCCTTCTTTATCTAAGTCCTTTAAGTTCATTTAGGACGGACACTAAAACAATTATACAAGAGAACGTCACAAGGTGCGGAATACACCTTGTAAATTCGGCCAAAGGCCTTGAGCAACCTTAGAATAAATTCGTTTTTACAAGAATGCAAACATAAATGATCCTCACAAATTAAGATTAAAATCATAATTAAATAAAATAAATAACATTATAAATTATATAAGTATGGGATATGATAAATGTGAAAGGACAAAATTACCCCCCAAACCCCCTAAAATACGGCCAAGGGTCTTGAGGATTCTAGTTACCTCCACATTTTTCTAAACAACTCTTAAAATAACTAATTAAATAATAAGTAAAATATAAAATAGGTAGGCATGCAAAAAGAAAGAATAAAATAAGAAAAAGGCAGGCTAGCATGGAAGAAAAGCTTGAAGCTACAAAGCCTAGGTTCCCCCTTTTCCCTCCCCCATGCACCGCCGGGTTCCCTTCCCCCTTGCCCCTCTAGATTTTTTTATATTGCAAGACAACTCATTTCACTTCCAACTTTAACACCTTCTCAAGAAGCCTTCAAGCCAACACTTAAACAATTTTTCCATCTCCCTCCACATATACTACTTTCGGCCCCTTCATCTTGGAGCTAGGAGTCCAACTCAAGACTCATCTTCAAGACTCAAGAAACATCTAGGTAAGTTTTGTTCCAAGCTCCTTAAGAGGATTCTTATTTTTATAAGGAATGAAGCTTACATGAGTTCTTTTTCTCCACCCCAAACCGTGACCTTCATGGTCACTAGGTGCAAGACATTCAACCATTTTTTAGGTGGTGCAATCTCTTGCTAGGAAGCTCCATTCAAAGCCTCACTTTGGTAATAATATCTAACCTCAAATAAGCTCTATTTTTACTTAAAATGATGACTAACATTGTTCCCTCCCTCTCTTCAAAAACCGTGTGCTCAAGGGTGAAGGAGGAGGAAGATTCCAACTCAACTTATCCAATATCCAAGCTAAGAAAAGAGCTTTAGCTTGAAGAGACAAGTATACACTAGACTCTCATGATTTATTTGAAGAGTTAGTGACTTGAATGACTAGATGTGTTTAAGATGTGAACTTTAGTTGCATACACTAAGTTTTAAGACCATATCTTAGTGATTCCTTAAGAACAATGTCTTGCATGTGATTAAATCCTTCAAAGATGAAATCTTTTCTCATATGAAAAGTGATGTGAGGCTGATTTAGGATGGAGTAAGGTTCAACCAAGTGACCCTAGGCAAGAATAGCTCTTGGATGAAACTTAGGAAGCATCAGGATGACATGCAAGTGCTAGATGTAATTCTACAAGTTTACTTGGTAGGATTAAAAATGAACTAGCATGTGAATGTGTTGCATGTCCAAATAAATGTTGTAAAATGTGGTCATGGTATCATATAGGTTTTGGCCTAAAGGATGGATATGATAGTGAGTCTTGATTTCAAGAAAGAACACTTGTTTTGAGCAAATATGATACTTGTGGTGTACAAACTACAAACTGTTTTGGTATGACGCAAAGGTGGCCCAATAAAAAGAATGAAATCTGTATATTCATGGGAAAAAGTTGTATGTGGTGACTAATAAGTTATTTCAAAAGCACAAGATATTTAGTGGTCACTTGACATGAAAAGATGACAAAACATAGAATTACTGGACCTGGACAGAATTGAGTAGTGTGTTGTGAGACCTCAAAATGGGCTTTACTAACGTGAAAAAAATTTGATTTTTGGCATGATGATAGCCCTACGTGTGTAGAAAATGTGAGAATTGGAATTTTGGTAAAATAAGTTATAGAATATTTTTAAGGAATTATTTGGTAAAACTGTTCCAGCAGAAATCACTGGAACACGGCAGAAATGAGTAACGTGTTGCTTGACCCAAAAATGTACCTTAGAAATATGCAAATGGGCTAAATTTCGGTGGGATGCTAGATCGATATGTTTATGACGTTTGAGAGTTAGAATTTTGGTAAAAAAAATTTATGGTTTTGCCACAATAGAATTTTTAGTAAAATTGGTCAATCCAGTAACAACACTTGACCCATTTCGGAAAAATAATTAAATGAGCCCTTTAAGGTTATTGGATTGATCTGAAAATTTTATGTTAATCACCTAAGTCATAGAGGAGCAAGACCATGTAAATTAATCAAGTTGATATTAATGTTGTGGTGGGTAATTATGGACATAAAGTTGATGTACTAAAACTGGAAAATTGGGCAGAACAGGGGATTAAGGTAAAAGGCCCAATTTGATGGATTTGGACCTATATACACGGTTTGGGCTCATGAGTATTAATCCTTAGGGAGTTTATTATATTTTCCAGGTTGTGGTCCAAATAATTAAGGTTTAAGGTCTCAAAAGTTAAGGTAATGCTGGTTATTATACTGCAGAATTCAACAAGTACACTTGATAATAGTTTGATGACTTAAGGACTTTATTCATCTTAAAAAGGTTACGAAAATTTTACGACATGTAAATAAGACCCCACTAAACACATGTAGGACAAAAGATTATGAAAATGGGCCTGTTTGGTTAATTTAGCTGCCCCATGAACATGAAGTAAAAAATCTGGAAACTTCTAGTTTCCGAAACCATGCTTGTTGACATATTATAAGGAATGCTTATGATTATTCATGTCATTACTTGCATTGCATATCACCTCATGTTTCATCCATGATCATATGCCACATGAATCTGATTTTTATGGTCTTTCCAAGTAAATATGTTTTTCGTTATGCATGAAAGTTTTTATGGTCCCATGTTTTAAAGAAAGCTTTATGATTCCCTTGCCGGCCAAGCATGTGACTAACCCGACTTCAGACCCGGGGTTAATTGGTCTGTTGACATGATATGTTCTGGACCTGTTCAGATCCAGGGTTAATTGATCTGATACATGTTCTGGACCCGTTCAGATCCAGGGTTAATTGATCTGATACATGTTCTAGACCCGTTCATATCCGGGGTTAATTGATTTGATACATGTTCTGGACCCGTCTCAGACCCGAGGTTAATTGGTCTGTTGATATGTTCTGAACCCGCTCAGATCCGGGGTTAATTGCTCTGACACTCTATTTTTCTGACATGTTATTTTATGGGACCAAAATGATGCTTTGACTCGACATGACATCATGCATTGCATTTTGCATAACTCATGAGCACGTTGACATGTTGTATGTTACAGTTAATGGATAATAAGATATTATTGGTATAACATTACTTAAAATTATGCCTAGGCTATATCGTCAAGCAAATCCAGGATTAGGGATCAGATATGAATTAATCTTTGAGGTTCTTGGGGTATTACATTCATGTTATAATTCTTTATTTATTTCATGGTGGTTTATTGTATTCTTGCTGGGTGATTTTTATCACCACACTTTTATTTTTCCCCAGAGCCAGATAACGCTAAGATTGAGTGGATCGAGGATGAGCCGAGAATACCATATCCGTAGGCGAGGAGATCTGAAGAAAGAAAAGCTTAAGGACTTTTGTGCGGCCATGATGTTTGTATTATGAACTATGCTAAACTCTGTGGGGGTACTGGTGATGTGTTTTGTGGACTATTACTTTTGGGGACTTAGTACTTTTGTAATGCATATTTATTTTGAAAAGTTTTAATTCTGCCTAAATTTTACTACCATGTTAAATGTTAGCATGTGAGTTTATGGCTTAAGTTATGGATTTTCGCATATTATGCATGACGCTTTGTACTCTCCTTAGTGAAGTACGGCGGGTGCACCGTATTCGGATAAAGTCCGGGTGCGGGGCGCTACAGGTGGTATCAGAGCCCAGGCTCTAGATTTCGGGCAGAACGTAGAACTAAGTTATGATCTTAGCAATCTAAGTTTGATCTTAGACCTAAGTCATGATCTTAGATGAGCGATGGCCTTAGACTAGGACCACTTAGACCGGGTTTAGGATGTAATTTAATAATTAATCCTGTTTTATGAAATCCGACTCTATAACGTAAGATGTGTCTTTTATCTTCCTTATTTAAATTTTCGAATTATGGTCTCTAGTCAAAATAATTTGGTTTTATTCCGACCCTTAAGTAAATGTTAACACCCCATAGTGCAGATGGTGAGACCACGTGGCAGACCTCCTAGGGCACGACCAGCTGCTCAGGAGCCCGTTCCTCCACCGCCAGTTCAGATTCCGCCACCACAGCCGGACCAGAATCCTCCAGTTCAAAATAATCCACCACCACCACCACCGCAGACACTTGTTCCTTCGATTATTCCTGACATGAATGCTTTTCAGGTCTTTTGCCAAGTGGTCACTCAGATAAGGCAAGGCCTAACCCATCAGAATGCTCCCCGTCATCCACACCAGCCTGTGAGAGATGCCCAATATTACTTCGAGAAGCTAAAGAGGGCTAATGTGCCACCGTTTGAGGGAAAGACAGACCCAGATACAGCGAAGAAGTGGCTAGATGAAATGGAAAACTGTTTCGAGTTAATTCAAGCCCAGACGAGATGAAAGCCCAAGCCATCAGACCTTTTCTGATCAGTGAAGCAAACCAATGGTGGAAGACGAATCTGCATCCTTTGCCCAGACCCATTGCCTGGGATAAATTTCTGCATGAATTTCACAAATTCTGTATCCCTCCGTCGGTCAAGTTACAAAAGAGGCATGAGTTTGAATCCCTGAAGCAAGAGCCGGGTATGACGGTAGCCGAGTACGCAAATAAGTTCATTACATTAGGGAGGTTTCAGCCCGTTACCATGAATGATGAAGAAACAAAAATGCTGAAGTTCAAAAGAGGGCTGAATCCAAGAATCCGGACATGGTTGGTAAATGCGAATCCCATGAATTTTGGAGCCCTTTTGGACGCATGTTACCGGATTGAGAGAGACATAATCCGCAGAGACGATGTAGGGCAGAAAAGAGAGACAAGGGACTGGAAATGAAAAGTACAGATAGGTAGCTAAAAAGAATTACAAAGGATCTGTTCGTCAAGGGAGGTCACAAGGTCAGAATCAGCGCCACCAGCAGCACCAAGATAATCAGCAAAGGAACCAAGCTCCACCACAGCAGCCTGCTATACCAGTATGCCCGCAATGCCAGAAAAGACACATGGGTGAGTGTAGATGGAAGACGGGAAAATGCTTTGGATGCGGTAAAGATGGCCACCTGATTAAGGATTGCCCAAAAAGAGGAGAGCAGCAACAGCAACAACAGCCAAAGAACCAGCGGCCACGTGCAAATGCGAGGGTGCATGCCATGACGGATGCTGATGTTGAGGAGACCGTAGACGTAGTGACTGGTATGATTTAAAGTTTTATGTCTTCAATATGCTTTACCTATACATGACTATAATATTGCTTAGTAAAATGTGCATGATTCAGGAACCATTTTAGTATGTAGCATACCTGCAAATGTGTTGTTCGACAGTGGCGCCAGCCACTCATTTGTCTTCAGAAGGTTTGCTAAGAACCTCGATCATAACTCAGTCAGATTAGAAACACCCTATAGAGTACAAGCAGCTGGCGATCAAGTGCTTGTCTCTCATCATATTTTCCAAAATTGTGTGCTTGAGTTCGATGAACAGCGTTTTGAAGCCGACTTGATTCCTATAACCATGAGCGATTTCGATGTGATCCTTGGAATGGATTGGCTCTCAAGGAATCATGCTCACATCGATTGCCGGAGTAGGCAAGTTATTATTAAGAACCCAACTCGAGATGAAGTGTCATTCCAAGGAGGAGCTAAGTTAAAGAAACCATCCAAGAAATTTTTTGTTAACACGGCTCGTGCCAGCCGAGGGTTGAGGAAAGGCCATGAAGGATTTTTTGTTTGTCCTAAGTGTTGAGCAGGCGAGTCCTACTCTTGCACAAGTCCCAATTGTTAACGAATACCCTGATGTGTTTCCTGATGATCTTTCTAGGCTACCTCCTGATCGCGAAATTGCCTTCGAGATAAATCTTGTTCCAGGACTTGAACCCATATCAAAAGCCCTGTATCAAATGGCTCCTGCAGAACTGAAAGAGCTAAAGGAGCAGTTACACGAGCTGCTAGAAAAGAAGCTCATTCGCCCTAACGTTTCACCTTGGGGTGCTCCTGTGTTATTCGTAAAGAAGAAAGATGGAAGTATGCACTTATGCATAGATTACCGGGAGCTCAACAAAATCACCGTAAAGAATAAGTATCCACTGCCTCGGATTGACGATTTATTCGACCAACTCAGGGTATGTAACTAACAAGCTTTAGTTTAGTTAAGGTTTAAATCTTTTCAAAACCCTATCTAAAGAATCTTAATGCAGGGATCCCGAATCTTTAGTAAGATTGACCTGCGATCTGGATACTTTCAACTGAAGATTAAGGAGGAAGATGTCCCTAAGACTGCTTTCAGAACCCGCTATGGACACTATGAATTCTTGGTCATGCCCTTTGGTTTGACCAATGCCCCTGCCGCCTTTATGGATCTCATGAATCGAGTTTTCCAGGACCAGTTGGACAAGTTTGTAGTGATCTTCATAGACGACATCTTGATCTATTCACCCGACGAAGAGACTCACGCAGCCCATTTGAGGACAGTCTTGAATATTCTAAGAGGAAGACAGTTGTATCCAAAGTTTAGCAAATGTGAGTTTTGGCTGAGAAGTGTATCCTTCCTCGGCCATGTTATTTCAGAAGATGGGATTTCAGTGGATCCCAAGAAAATTGAAGCTATCACGGAATGGCCTAGACCAACCAACGTTACTGAAGTGAGAAGTTTCCTTGGACTACCTGGGTATTACCGAAAGTTTGTTGAAGGATTCTCGAAGATAGCAGTTCCCCTCACTAGGCTTACACAGAAGAAAATTAAATTCGAGTGGAACACTGATTGTGAAAGAAGCTTCTCGGAACTGAAGTCAAAGTTGACATCCGCCTTTATTTTGGCTCAACCCACTCTTGGCGAGAAATATGTGGTATACAGTTACGCTTCAAAGAACGAGCTCGGATGTGTCCTTATGCAGAAGGATAGAGTGATAGCTTATGCATCCCGGCAGTTGAAGCCATTTGAGCACAACTACCCTGTCCATGATCTTGAGCTTGCCCCAGTGGTTTTCGCATTAAAGATATGGAGACATTACCTGTATGGCGAGAAGTGTGAGATCTACACAGACCACAAAAGCTTGAAGTATCTTTTTACCCAGAAAGAGCTCAATATGCGGCAGCGTAGATGGCTCAGACTGATTAAAGACTATGATCTCTCAGTTCAATATCATCCGGGGAAAGCTAACAAAGTTGCTGATGCGTTAATTCGAAAAACAAGTCACCCACGTCAACCACCCCTTCAGCGAGATATGGAAGAGTTGGCTTAGAAGAAGTTGATTCAGTCCGGGAAGTTCTCGCCAAGTTGGTCCTTATTCCCTCACTGATTGATAGGATCAAAGAGGCTCAAAGGGATGATGCAGCTTTGAGGAAGATCAAGAAAAGGATGAAAGATAAGAAACAAGATGAGTTTGAAGTTCGCAATGATGACAGTTTATGGTACCAAGGACGGTTATGTGTTCCCGAGAACAAAGAAATTAAAGATTAAGTTTTGATGGAAGCCCATAACTCGCGATTATCCATACACCCTGGAGCTAATAAGATGTATCAAGACCTCAAGCAAAAGTTTTGGTGGCACAGTATGAAGAACCAAATAGCTGATTTTGTTGGACGATGCTTGGTGTGTCAAAGAGTAAAAGCGGAACACCAAAGACCTGCTGGTTTATTAAAACCTTTAGAAGTGCCGGAATGAAAACGGGACCATGTCACAATAGATTTCGTGACCGATCTACCCAAGACTAAGTATGGAAACGATGCTATATGGGTCGTTGTGGATCGTTTGACTAAGTCTGCCCAGTTTTTGGCCATGTCGATTAAGGCATCCATGGAGAAGTTGGCCTCTATGTACATTGACCAGATTGTTTGTTTGCATGGGGTGCCCGTAAGTATCGTATGCGACCGTGATCCCCGCTTTACCTCAAGATTCTGGACAACCTTTTAAAAAGGCAATTGGTACCGAGATCAGTATGAGTTCCGCGTTTCATCCTCAAACAGATGGCCAATCCGAAAGAACAATTCAAACCCTTGAGGACATGCTTCACGCTTGCATTCTTGACTTTGGAGGAAGCTGGGATAAGAGCCTTAAGCTGGTTGAGTTTTCTTAAATAACAGCTTCCACAGATCCATCGGGATGTCAACATATGAAGCGTTGTATGGTCGAAAAATGTCGGTCCCCACTCTATTGGGACGAGATTGGAGATAAGATCTATACGGGACCCAACATTATGGAGCAAACACGAGAAAAGATAAAGTCGGTTCAGCAAAGACTAAAAGCGGCACAAGATAGGACTAAGATATGGGCAGATGAAAGAAGGAGACCCTTAGAGTTTCAAGAAGGAGAGAAAGTTTTCCTAAAGGTTTCTCCGACCAAGGGAGTCAAAAGATTTGGCATCAAAGGAAAGTTGAGCCCAAGATTCATCGGACCTTATGAGGTACTAGAGAGAGTGGGTGGAGTTGCGTATCGCTTGGCATTGCCACCATCTATTTCTCAGTTACACGATGTATTCCATGTTTCCCAAATTCGCCGATATGTTTATGATCCTAGCCACATCCTTGAAGATCAACAATTGAAGGTTGAAGAAGATGTATCTTATGAAGAGGAGCCCCTAAAGATCGTTGATCGGAAAGAGAAAGCATTGAGAAAGAGATCCATACCCATGGTGAAGGTTCAGTGAAAGCACTATTCAAGAGAAGAAGCAACATGGGAAACGGAGGAACACATGAAGAGTAGATACCCCCATCTTTTTGACTAGTTTCTGAAGTTTCGAGGACGAAACTTATGATAAGGGGAGGAGGATGTTGTACCCCAATTACAATGTACTCGAAGCTATGACTAAGTGACGTAATGAAAACAATGATTCTTTCACGTGCATTCTACTTAAGTCAAATTAGCGCTTCTTTATCTAAGTCCTTTAAGTTCATTTAGGACGGACACTAAAACAGTTATACAAACGAACATCACAAGGTGAGTAATACACCTTGTAAATTCGGCCAAAGGCCTTGAGCAACCTTAAAATAAATTCGTTTTTATAAGAATGCAAACAAAATGATCCTCACAAAGTAAGATTAAAATCATAATTAAATAAAATAAATAACATTATAAATTATATAAGCATGTGATATGATAAATGTGAAAGGACAAAATTACCCCCAAACCCCCCTAAAATACGGCCAAGGGTCTTGAAGATTCTAGAATCCTCCACATTTTTCTAAACAACTCTTAAAATAACTAATTAAATAATAAGTAAAATATAAAATAGGTATGTATGCAAAAAGAAATAATAAAATAAGAAAAAGGGAGGCTAGCATAGAAGAAAAGCTTGAAGCTACAAAGCCTAGGTTCCCCCTTTTCCCTCCCCCATGCACCGCCGGGTTCCCTTCCCCCTTGCCCCCTCTAGATATTTTTTATATTGCAAGACAACTCATTTCACTTCCATCTTGAACACCTTCTCAAGAAGCCTTCAAGCCAACACTTAAACAATTTTTCCATCTGCCTCCACATATACTACTTTCGGCCCCTTCATCTTGGAGCTAGGAGTCCAACTCAAGCCTCATCTTCAGGACTCAAGAAACATCTAGGTAAGTTTTGTTCCAAGCTCCTTAAGAGGATTCTTATTTTTATAAGGATTGAAGCTTACATGATTTCTTTTTCTCCACCCCAAACCGTGACCTTCATGGTCACTAGGTGCAAGACATTCAACTTTTTTTTAGGTGGTGCAATCTCTTGCTAGGAAGCTCCATTCAAAGCCTCACTTTGGTAAGAATATCTAGCCTCAAATAAGCTCTATTTTTACTTAAAAATGATGACTAAAATTGTTCCCTCCCTCTTTTCAAAAACCGTGTGCTCAAGGGTGAAGGAGGAGGAAGATTCCAACTCAACTTATCCAATATCCAAGCTAAAAAAAGAGCTTTAGCTTGAAGAGGCAAGTATACACTAGACTCTCATGATTTATTTGAAGAGTTAGTGACTTGAATGACTAGATGTGTTTAAGATGTGAACTTTAGTTGCATACACTAAGTTTTAAGACCATATCTTAGTGATTCCTTAAAAACAATGTCTTGCATGTGATTAAATCATTCAAAGATGAAATCTTTTCTGACATGCAAAGTGATGTGAGGCTGATATAGGATGGAGTGAGGTTCAACCAAGTGACCCTAGGAAAGAATAGCTCTTGGATGAAACTTAGGAAGCATCAAGATGACATGCAAGTGCTAGATGTAATTCTACAAGGTTACTTGGTAGGATTAATAATGAACTAGCATGTGAATGTGTTGTATGTCCAAATAAATGTTGTAAAATGTGGTCATGGTATCATATAGGTTTTGGCCTAAAGGATGGATATGATAGTGAGTCTTGATTTCAGGAAAGAACACTTGATTTGAGCAAATATGATACTTGTGGTGTACAAACTACAAACTGTTTTGGTATGATGCAAAGGTGGCCCAATAAAAAGAATGATATCTGGATATTCATGGGAAAGAAAAAGGTGTATGTGGTGACTAATAAGTTATTTCATAAGCACAAGATATTTAGTGGTCACTTGACATGAAAAGATGACAAAACATAGAATTACAGGACCTGGAAAGAATTGAGCAGTGTGTTGTGAGACCTCAAAATGGGCTTTACTAACGTGCAAACAATTTGATTTTTGGCATGCTGATAGCCCTACGTGTGTAGAAAATGTGAGAATTGGAATTTTGGTAAATTAAGTTATGGATTATTTTTAAGGAATTATTTGGTAAAACTGTTCCAGCAGAAATCACTGGAACAGGGCAGAAATGAGTAACGTGTTGCTTGACCCAAAAATGGACCTTATAAATATGCAAATGGGCTAAATTTCGATGTGGATGTTAGCTCGATATGTTTATGATGTCTGAGAGTTGGAATTTTGGTAAAAAAAATTTATGGTTTTGCCACAATAGAATTTTTAGTAAAATTGGTCAATCCAGTAACAACACGTGACCCATTTCGGAAAAATAATTATATGAGCCCTTTAAGGTTATTGGATTGATCTTAAAATTTTATGTTAATCACCTAAGTCATAGAGGAGCAAGACCATGTAAATTAATGAAGTTGATATTAACGTTTTGGTGGGTAATTATGGACATAAATTTGATGTACTAAAACTGAAAAATTGGGCAGAAAAGGGGATTAAGTTAAAAGGCCCAATTTGATGGATTTGGACCTATATACACGGTTTGGGCTCATGAGTATTAATCTTTAGGGAGTTTATTATATTTTCCAGGTTGTGGTCTAAATAATTAAGGTTTAAGTCTCAAAAGTTAAGGTAATGCTGGTTATTATACCGCAGAATTCAGCAAATACACTTGATAATGGTTTGATGACTTAAAGACTTTATTCATCTTAAAAAGGTAACGAAAATTTTACGACATGTAAATAAGACCCTACTAAACACATGTAGGACAAAAGATTATGAAAATGGGCCTGTTTGGTTAATTTGGCCGTCCCATGAACATGAAGTAAAAAATCTGGAAACTTCTAGTTTCCGAAAGCATGCTTGTAGACATATTATAAGGAATGCTTACGATTATTCATGTCATGACTTGCATTGCATATCACCTCATGTATCATGCATGATCATATGCCACATGAATCTAATTTTTATGAATATTCCGTATACAAGGAAGTCTTTCCAAGTAAATATGTTTTTCGTTATGCATGAAAGTTTTTATGGTCCCATGTTTTAAAGAAAGCTTTATGATTCCCTTTCCGGCCAAGCATGCGACTAACCCGACTTCAGACCCAGGGTTAATTGGTCTGTTGACATGATATGTTCTGGACCCGTTCAGATCCAGGATTAATTGATCTGATACATGTTCTGGACCCGTTCAAATCCAGGGTTAATTGATCTGATACATGTTCTGGAGCTGTTCAGATCCGGAGTTAATTGATCTGATACATGTTCTAGACCCGTCTCAGACCTGAGGTTAATTGGTATGTTCATATGTTCTGGACCTGCTCAGATCCGGGGTTAATTGCTCTGACACTCTGTTTTTCTGACATGTTATTTTATGGGACCAAAATGATGTTTTGACACGACATGACATCATGCATTGCATTTTGCATAATCATGATCACGTTGACATGTTGTATGTTATAGTTAATGGATAATAAGATATTATTGGTATTACTTAAAATTATGCCTAGGGTATATCGTCAAGAAAATCCAGGATTAGAGATCATGTATGAATTAATCTTTGAGGCTCTTGGGGTATTACATTCATGTTATAATTCTGTATTTATTTCATGGTGGTTTATTGTATTCTTGCTGGGTGATTTTTATCACTCACACTTTTATTTTTACCCAGAGCCAGATAACGCTAAGATTGAGTGGATCGAGGATGAGCCGAGAGTACCATATCCGTAGGCGAGGAGATCTAAAGAAAGCAAAGCTTAAGGACTTTTATGCGGCCATGATGTTTGTATTATGAACTATGCTAAACTCTTTGGGGTACTGGTGATGTGTTTTGTGGACTATTACTTTTGGGGACTTATTACTTTTGTAATGCATGTTTATTTTGAAAAGTTTTAATTCTGCCTAAATTTTACTACCATGTTAAATGTTAGCATGGGAGTCCATGGCTTAAGTTATGGATTTTCGCATGTTATGCATGACGCTTTGTACTCTCTTTAGTGAAGTACGGCAGGTGCACCGTATTCGGACGAGGTCTGGGTGCGGGGTGCTACAATACTGATCTGTTAAATATTTTTGGGAAGGTGAAGCATGCACTGATTGATGATTTCCAGATTTAGAGCGATGGCAGTCTATGGCTCAGAGGCAGATTATGCGTACCCATAGATGATGAGCTTTATAGAGAGATTCTTAAATAGGCCCATAGCTCGTGACTGTCAATTCACCAAGGATCCACTAAGATTTACCAGGATTTGAGGCAGTATTATTAGTGCAATGGGATGAAGCGCCAGATTGCTGAGTATGTTGAGTGATGTTTGGTTTGTCAACAGGTGAAAGCGGAACATCAGCGACTCGCCGATCTTCTACAGCCCTTGGAGATTCCCGAGTGAAAGTGGGAGCATATTACTATGGATTTCGTCACCAGAATTCTGAGGACTCAGAGCGGAAGTGATACAATATGGGTGATTGTAGACAGACTTACTAAATCGGCGCACTTTCTACCCATGTCTATTTAGGCTATGATGGAGAGGTTGGTATACATGTATATGGATGATATAGTGAACCTACATGGAGTACTGGTGAGTATTGTTTGCGATAGAAATCTGCGTTTCACCTCGAGATTCTGGCCTGCGTTTTAGCGTGCTATGGTACAGAGATTTGGATGAGTACAGTGTTTCACCAGCAGACTGATGGGCACACTGAGAGGACGCTTGAATGTATGTTATGTGCATGTGTTGGATTTCCATGGTAGCTAGTATAGGTTTGTATAGTTGATGCAGTTCATGTATGGTAACAATTACTACAGCTCGATCGAGATGGCACCATTCGAGGCATTTGTGGGCGGAAGTGCCATTCACCATTATACTGGGATGAGGTCAAAGAAAAGGTGATTACCGGGCTAGAGTTAGTAGAGCAGACTAGAGATAAGGTCCGGTTGATACACAAGTTAAGACCAGAGTAAGAGCTAGGCGGACTCGAGACGTCGACCTATCGATTTCGAGGTTGGAGAGAAGGTATTTCTGAGGGTCTCGCAGACTAAAGGGATGATGCATTTTAGAGAGGATTGGACCTGTAGCATACCAGCTACCACCGCCTCCATCTTTATCGCAGATGCACGATGTGTTCCATGTATCACAACTGCAGTGATAAGTGATTGACCTGAGTCATGTCTTGGAGAATCAACAGTTAGAGATTTGAGATGACGCATCCTACGACATGGTTCCGGTATGTATTCTGGACCAGAAGCATCAGGTTTTGTGGAATCGTTTGATCCCTTTCGTGAAGGTTTGGTGGAGCTATCATTCTCAATGGAAATCTAAGTGGGAGCCAGAGCAACAGATGAAGGGGCAACACCCTCGACATTTCAATTGAGGTACGTAAGTTCCGAGGCCAAAACTTTTTATAAGTAGGGGGCATGTTACACCCCGACTTCCGTTGCGTACAGAAATTTTTTATGTCTTCGTATCGTACATGGTATAGCATGTGTGCTACATGGGCCTTAAATACAAATTTAAGACTTGCGTAAGTATCCTGATATATGTACTATTCTACCCACCAAATACCCCCTAGGCTGTCCCTCCGACATTGCACAAATGGAATATATTTCTATTCTTCTTCACCTATTAATTAATTTTCTTACATAAGGTTGGGAAAATTATAAGTGGACAAATTTTACCTACTTTCTTCCCACTAATTCTCATATTCTTCCAAAATACACCTGCTTATCCCCCTCACCCACGTGACCGTCCATCCCCTCTATATGCAACAGAACTTGTCTTACATTGCACTCCCATTTCGTCCCTTATTCACTTTAACACTTCCATTCCACCCAATCAAAATTCATGCATGCCTTATACATTACAAATTTCTCTTACCAAATAAAACATCATGATTAAAATTCCCCTACTACCATTAGGAACCCTCAGCTACAACAACAAAAAAAGGGTAAGACCACTTCGAATTTCCATTTCACTTCCTATCTCATCAAACTTTCCTCAAGTGATTGCTTCTTTTTCTCTAAACTCTCTCTCCCACCTAAAGCAAACTTTCCTCTCCCTCTCTAAACATTCAAACCGTGAGATCCTAAGTCAAGAAGGAAAAGACATTTTTCCAACTTCAAGTGAAGAACAATCTTCCAAAGTGTAAGAAATTTAAGGTAAGAACCAAAATCACCCTTCTAAGCATCTTTTCATCATTCATCTTCCAAAATGCTCAATCTTTCCCTTCACTTTCTGACTAGTCTGTGAGCTTCATAGAGGAGGATGAAGAAGTTTCCTAAGTTGTAAAAGTAGAAATCTTCAAGGATTTCAAAGATTAGATTTCTTAAGAATTGATTTTAGAACTTTCTTAGTGTCTTTTCCTTTAAAAATGACCAATCTTTCCTTCATTTTGGCCATCTAGGCCATGGGGTGCCCAAGCAAGGGGAAAGAAGAAATCTTCCATTTGTAAGTTTAAGACTCAAAGAAAAAGGTAAGTATTCTTCTTGGTTTCTTCATGCATATTCAAAAGTGTATCATATATGTTCATCCATAAACATGTATCATGCATGCATTATGTTCGAGAACCTTTCTTTCTATGAATATGTAAAAAGTGTTCTTGCATGCTATGTATATGAACACTTGTGTGTGATTCTTAAATATATGATTACTTATGATTTTTGATGATATGAAAAATGTCATGCATGTGGAATTTAGGACATGAATAGGTCTCATATGAATGTGCATGTTGTATGCAGAAGATAAGAGAGCATGCATGTCTCATTTCATGAAAACTATTAGTTGCATGTTACACTATCTTGAAAAAGTGTACCATGAACCACACCTTGAGTACGTTTCTTATGTGTTTTGATGACGAGCATCACATACATATTTTCCATGATTTTTAGTGTTCATACATGTTGATGGTCTTGATTTATCATGATTGTAGTGCATCATTATTTATTCTATATTGCTTGGCAATAAAAGATTGTTCCTTTATGATCATCATGCCATTTTCATGCATAATCATCCATAAGTGTGGTTGTCTTGGCCACCACTATTAGGCATGGTTCATCACCATCATTTTGATGTTTATTCTTGAAGATCATAGCCTAAGGATGTATGTTTTTATGGTTTCCATCATCATATGTAATTGCATGTAAATTTCATCCAGATCGTGGCTCTTATCTTCTTGTTTACGATGGAAACTAACATGCATGATCTCAAGTGTGTTGGAATGAAAAGTGTAGTACATGATCATGAGAAAAAATGCATAAGTCAAGTATGTCGCATGCCTATGTCTTTGCCTTGAGAATGCATGTCCAAGATCATTGTGGAATAAAATGTTAATTGTGACAATGTTGTTGCACGGATGAAATATGCTTAAGTAGCAATTTAATTGTTCTATGGACACAAGTATATATTCAGCCATGTGTGTGTATATATGAGGAATATAAAGTCATCCCATTATTTACATGGATATATGTATACAGATCATACCCACCCTTAATTGCATTTGGTTAATATATGAATTGAGTAGATTAAGGATAAGATAATGGTTGAGGAAGCCCAAAAATGAGACTGTTTTGGTAATTTGGGCCGAGAGCCCCTAAAGGGATAAATTGTATTTTCTTAAGTTCAAAATATGTAGAATACGGGTTGATTGAGAACCAATAAAATAATATAAGAATTAGACAAATTAAGAGAATGAAATTAGTGGTTTGACCCAAGAAAGTGGGTTGCTTTAAGGACAAAACCGAGAACTCGATAAAAGGGGCAAAATTTGTATTCCACTCAAGTCTATGACATGAAACATGAGCCAAATGATGGACATTAAGTGCTAAAATTGTTAGATGGTCAAATGAGTCCAAAAACCGAGCAAGTTGTACCCACCCCACCCGTAGATATAATTCCTAATTGCACAAGCCTTGTGATAACTATTTCTGGAGATTCAAGTGGTAATAAAAACTATTTTATGTGTACCTTGATTTATTTAATTGAATAATCTTTTTTCTAAACTATTACAAAAAAAGAGTTTCTTTAAGGCATCAAGAGGGAAGGAAAGTAACCAAAATAAACTCCAAAGGGGCTGGCCACGTTCCCTCCGAAAGGCCCCAAAATATCTCCTAATTCTAGAATCCTCTTAAGATAAAATCTTCCACCTCCTTAAATAGCCCATCCTATTTACTAACCTACTCCATGCATGCAACAAAGCAATCATTGTGTTCCTCTTCCTTCCCCAATAATTCGGCCACCCCTCCTCTTTTTGGACAAAGTAATCTCAAGACAACAAAATACCCCTCGACCATCTCCCAACACAAACTACCAAAACTCTCTCCTCGCACATTTAAGTTTCAGCCACTAGGAGGAGTACCAAGAGCAAGTTCATCCAAGATCTACCAAGCCTAGCCCTCAAACTATCAAGGTCAATGCATAGTTCCTAAAATTAAAACTCTCATTCCTGAAGGCTTTGTATCAAATTTAAGTTATTTTTCCCCTAAACCCCCCCAAATCCCTTGCCATCCTTCATCACCATAGGAGTATTGTCAAGCTCAAAGAGTGAAGGAACCTTAGGAGGTGTATGACATTAAGAAGCTTCATCAAGATAAGGCCTCTCAAATATTTCTTAAGCCTTTACTTCTTTCTTCAAAGAATTTTCGTTCACCACTCCTTATGTGTAAACCATGTGTCAACATAGGAGGAAGAAGGTGACTCTCAAGGCTCTTAGGAAGACCAATCATCGAAGACTCTACCTTTGAACAAAAGAGGAAAGTACACCTTGATTCTCCCTTGAGATATTGAGGAACTTTAAATGAGATGTCTAAACATTTTTAGGTCTTAAATCTTGCCTTTGTTGAGCCCATATGATAAATATGTCATGCTGGAATTTTTGTAAGAATCACTAAGATGACCCTTGGGAAGGATGTGCATGAAACCAAGGAAATAATATAGTATCGAAGCTAATGACCTATCTTGTGTGATAAAATAAGATGGAAATTTTAAGATCTATCTCACCCCCCAACCACGGCCTTAAGGAGTTTTAGGGGAATGGGATGGTTCACCTTCATTATGTTACTAGAATATTTTAGATAGCATATAAATGGTTAGGTATTACTTGAATGATATAAGTTAAAAGGCTATTTTGTGTGCTTTTGCCGTGACATATAATTGGTTAAGGGATGGTATTAAGTATGTTAGAAACATGTCTAAGAGACCAATGATTGAGAGGATAAGTCACTTGAAGGGTTAGAAAAATGTTAAGGGGGAAAAGAAGCCAACATGGAAGATATATTACCCTTCATACCCACAGTTTCACTCTGTGGAAGGGGAAAGAAATGAACTATTTTATTTGCCATGTTTTAAGGATGGTTTGCAGATTATTTTGACACGTAATTTTCACTCAAATTACTGGTTAAGGGACTGTTTTGGTAGATGACCATATTTGATGAGTTTTAAGGGCTTTAAGTTACTTGTTATGATGGAAAATGTGCGTTTATAGGACTGTTTTGTACACCTCCTTTTATTGGACATATTTATGTGATTTTAACATTTGGATACTTTTGTTTGAATATATTGAAGATGTGATTGAAGGTGTAGCCGTGGTTAGAAGTCTCAAGGAAAAGCTCGGAACTATTGATAACAAAGTTATCACGTTCCTTACATCATCGCATGAGATTGTTTGACATTTACGGATTTATCCACAGTTTAATTGACAAATGGGAAGGTTAAAAGCAAAGTAAAATTAAACCTTAGGATGATTAGAGGCTGTTAAGCATAAAGGAAGACATGGGAGTTATTTTTGGATGCTGTTTATGAGCTTAGAACCTAAACAGCGGGCTATTCTAGCATGTCATGGAAAAACAATTTTCTTTCAACCTTTATAACCACTCAACATCATTTCTAATGCAAGGATAAATGATAATAGACCTAATCTAATAAGTTGGTGAAAGAATTTCGGTAAATAAACTTGTTTTGGGGTTAAACCGAGGTGTTAAGATGTTACAGTATGAAGCTGAAATTTTCAGCTTTGTGCTATGAATAAATTATCAACCAAAATTGTTTGGATATGATCGTAAGGGTTCTTTGAATCCCTACTATCCATTGCATACTACATTATGTATCATATGCATGTCATGACATGTTTTTGTAAAGGAAAATTTTGCTTTTAAAAGAATCATAAAAGCAGTCTTAAAAACTTGTAATGAATGTTCGTTCCTTGCGATTGATTTTGGTTAGGTTCTGTTTTGCCCGGTTATTTCATTGGGCAAGCTGGTAGACCTCTATGAGGTGTATGTTCTGTTCTACCCTATTATTCCATCATGGTAGCCGGTAGACCCTCATAGGTATATTTTCTTTTCTACCCGGTTGTCCCGCTATGGTTGCCGGTAGACTCGTGTGAGGTATATATTCTGTTTTGCCCAGTCACCCTATTGCGGTAGCCGGTAGACCCTTCGGAAAATATGATTTGTTCTGACTGACATGTGGTATTACACTGTTCTGACTCATACAGGGTATTATTCTGACAGAATCACTCGTAGTAGGCGCTCGGTTCATACGGAGAAAAGCAAAGGCCATGGCTATTCTATTCTGTTCTCTTACATTCTTTTCTGTTCCATTTTGTTATGTTTTGTTCTATTATGTCCTGTTTAGTTCTGTTCTGCATAGTTCGGTTCTGTCCTGTTCTGTATGTCTTCATATTGCATTGCATTGCATGAACCTCAACTCGTTGAAGGATTGTCTGTTATACGTAGAGACCAGCTTATGGTACGGGATGGTATGTTATATTTTTTTGAATAAAGGCGAGATTTTATTAATATTCAAAACCCTCACTTATGGTGGAGGTAACCATATTACAACAATGTATATCATACGAGAAAAAGAAGTGTAAAGCCACGAGAGTGTGCAGTCTCCAATCATATATGATATGCCGCATTAAAACCTTGCCAAGTAAAACCACCCTTGTGGATAAAACCTTGGCGAAGGAAAAAGCGTATATATTTATATCATTGGAGTGATGCTGCATGAATACAATCGCGAAATAATATAATGTGGAATACATTAAATCTTTGGTGATATGATCTTTAGCCAGATGATCGTTGTATGTGCGGTTGATGAAGCATTGAAACAATCTGCATTGATTCAGGCAAACAGAAGCAGAACTAATCATTGACCGCCAATTTGTGGTTTGCATAGCCCTGTTCAGCAGCAGTAATGAGTGTGATCCTCGCAACAAAGTAACACAATATGCATTAGAGTCCACAGATAAAATTTTGTGAGGACAAGTAATCTAATAATAATGCCAGTAGCATACCGGTGTTGTTCGAAGTCCAAGGACTGCGGGCAACAAAGTAAACGTATGAAAGCTGCTAATGCAGGACGTAAATTGTTTACGATAGTAAAGATGAGTGTCAACGCGTACCAAGGTTGCCTGCATCACGAGAATACAGGCAACAAAACAGATTTTCCAGCAATGAAATTTATGTTCGCAGAACATGTATAACACCGTCGGTATAATAAAACACACACGCCGTGGGGGGCAGCTGAGTTACTGATGTAAAAATCTTTGTAGCTAGTGACATGCGTGCAAATTTGCTCAAGTAGTGGGCGACCATGTTGATCTCCCTTGGGATGAAAGTGATTTGACTGTCCGTGAGTCTCAGAAATAGCAGTAACCGCGTGTATTCTGGCAGTGCTGCAAGCTAAGCGTTGGACTACTAAGTGATTTGCTTGCAGTCCGTCTCAATTATTAGTTGACGATGTTGTTGCCCAAAGAATATAAGACTATAAAGAATAGCTTGTATTTCCGCGCGAAATGGTGATAGATATGGAAGTCTGAAGGAAAGAGCAGCTATCATTCGTCCCTGCGAGTCCCTCAATATTGCTCCAGCCGAAGCACCAGATTGGCCAGCCGACGCATCAACATTTAGTTTTAATTTTCCCGATGGGGGAAGCTCCCATTTTAGCGGCAAGATGATTTTGGGACGTAGTCTTGGGGAGAAACCTGCATCAATGAGAGAAGGCACATATTGAGCCAAGGACGTACCAATGAGGGAGGAAGCCCAGTCGTAGCATGATTGACGAGCAAGATGATAAATATTTGTAACTGGTAGATCAGCATCTCCATATGTGTGATTCGCATATACCCGCCAAATAGACCAACATAGAAGGAACAGATGTCGTAGATTGGTAGAAGCACCTTGGCAAAATGGGAAAATAGTAGGACAGATGGTAGAAAGTCGTCTCGGAGTATCTTAAATAGGCAATGCAGAGTGTAATAATCTCCAAGAAAAAGTGCTTATTGTTTTTGATATACCACGCCACCATATAAATCTACGCGAAAATAAGTGTGCTCGAGATGGCCGGACATCATCATATGCCTGTCGAATAGAGAAAATAGCAGATTCACTAGAAAGCCACAACGGATTTGGGAGACCAGATGATAGCTGAAGGCAAAGAGGATGTATAGAGCAGATTCTCTTCCATCCAGGGGAATCATATAGGCGTGGTGCATAATCGGCTCTGACCCCATCACGGTGGTGCATGTATGTCGTCCATAATGATGTATTGCTATGGTAAGACCACCATAGCTTACAATCGTAGGCACACTGAATATGAAACAAATTACACACTCCTAATCCTCCTTCCAGTTCCGGATAACATACTTCCTTGAAGGATATCCAGTGATGTTTGTCACCCCACAAAAAAGAGGCAATTTTCCGGTTAAGTGCATGAATAACACTTTTGGGCAGACGGGATGCATCCAAGATGTGCAGTGGCATTGATGTCAACACCGATTTTGATAAGACTAGGCGGCTACCTGTAGAAAGAAGACGGCTAGCCCATCCAATGATGCTGCGTCAAAGTGCTGCATTAAGGTAGTACAGTAAGAAGCTCTGTTTATACCACGGTAAAGATAGAAACCCAGGTACTTAATCAGCAATGAGGATGGCTGCATGGACCGGATTTGTGCAACATTACTCAATTGTTGTGACGGGATATAAGAGCTGACAGCAAACAGGCTTTTGCAGTAATTGACCAGCTACCCATATGTCTGCTAATATTCTTGAAGGAAAGATGGAACCTACGTAAATTCTGTGCTGATGCGTTTAAAAAGAGCAACAAATCATCCGCGTATGCTAAGTGTGAGACTGGTGGAACCCGGCCCAACGCAAAACCTCACCGCGAACCAGTGGTAAATAAATGATTTATACCACAGCTGAAACCCTCGAAACAAAGGATAAAGAGTAGAGGAGATAGTGGGTCTCCTTGTTTAACTCCACGCGTTGGTGAAAAAAAAGCCATATGATGAACCATTAATGGCTATGGAAAGCTTTGAAAGACTCATATTATTTAAAATGATACGAATGAACCAAGGATTGAATCCAAACTTAAGAAGTATTGCTTCCAAATAAGACCAACTGACTCGATCAAAGGCTTTTGCTATGTCCAGCTTGATCATGACATTGCCACCATGAACTTTTCTATCCATTAAATGTACCATCTCATTTGCCATCAGTACATGTTCGCTAATATCATGGCCCTTTAAGAAGCCAATTTGCTCCGCATAAATAATTTTTGGTAGCAACGTGTTAATACGTGAAGCAATGATTCTGGTAGTGACCTTGCTGATAAAATTAGAGAGGCATATGAGACGGAAATCTGCATACGTTGCTGGACGAGATTTTTTGGGGATTAAAGTTATCAGTGACGAAACCATTACCTGTGGTGGAGGAACGCCCATAAAGAATTCTTGAATGGCGAGGGTGACGTCCAAGTGCAATATATACCAGAAAGTTCTGAAACATTGGTCGTTAAATCCATCGGGGCCGGCGGCGCTGCTTGGACTGAGGTTCCAAACAGCAGATTTTATTTCATTGACATCCGGTATGGCAATAAGCATGTTATTGTCTTCCTGTGTGAGTAATTGCGGTATATGCTGCAGAAAGGTATCTACACCACTCACTGCCTCTTGCGCAAAGAGGTGTTTATAAAAAGAAACTGCTGCATCCCCTAAAGTCTGATTATCTTGAAGTGTTTCCCCTGCTGGGTTTTGTAGGGCACAGATTAGTTGGCGTCGATGTCTATCTTTAACAATGGCATGAAAGTAAGCTGTGTTAGCTTCTCCCTCTGTTACCCAATGAGTTCTAGATTTCTGCGCCCAATATGATGTTTGGGCTTTTGTCGCTTGGAGAAGCCGAGCTTGAGCTAAGGAAAGTGCCATTCTATTTGCAGGCGTAGGGTCACCGTCAAATTGAGACTCCAATCGTTTGTAATTAGCTTCAGCCATATCAACGTTGCTAAAGATATTTCTATAAATTTCAAGGTTCCAACTTTGGAGATCTTTCTTGAGCGGATTAAGCTTGGAATAAAGACCTCTCATGCCGCCAGTCATAGGGTACTGTTGCCACTTTTCTTTTACAAAATCCAAGATGTCTGAATGTAAGGACCATGCTATGATATTTAATTTAAAACCTTACACTTGTGGGTTTAAGGTCTTATTTATTGTTATGATATGTTTTGACAGAATGAATGGATGCTTGCTAGGTGATTTTATCACTCACACTTTATTTATCATTTTTCAGAGCCTCAGGAGCCTAAGATAAAGTACGTTGAGGACGAGCTGCAAATGCCCTATCCATGAGAGATGTTGGTGACTAGGACTTGATATTTTGTTACTATATTATGGACTGTTTGGAACGCTTTGGGAGTTTATTTCATGGTTTGTAATATGTATGACGCTGTGGACGATGGATGTTTAATTTTTTAATTCTACTGTTATTTACCACTGTTTGATGTTTTCCATCAGTAGTCCATGGCGTAATCATAGAATAAGACTGGTGTCGCATCGATACCTTGTACTTTCCTTAGCAAAGTACGGCGGGTGCACCGTACATGGACGTAGCCCGGGTACGGGGCTCTATGGGTGGTATCAGAGCCCAGGCTCTAGATTCATGGTAGAACGTAGAAACTAAGTGTTGATCTTAGATCTAAGTCATGATATATAGCGTGAGTGATAGCCTTAGACTAGGAAATGTAGCATGGATTTAGAAAACCGTTCTAACTGGATAAATAGGCGTAATTGACCCCAATTTGTTGATAATTCAATGACGCTTCTCTCGTTAATCAAAAATGACCTAAGTGGATCGTAATTTCCTTTTCTTAACATTATCACTGCGAGTTAATTTTAGCTTAACCTAAAAACTTGGAAATGTTGTGGAAGTGCAGATGGTTAGACCCTGCAGCCGACCAGCTAGGGCCCAACCTGCGATGACCGAATCTCAGAAGTCTGTTATGCAGGTATCGGCCCAGTCCCAGGATGGACAAGTTCCGCCACTTCCTCTGCCCCAGAATCAAGTTCCATCGCCCCCACAGCAAGGACCTAATCCCTTTCCTTAGATGCCTGACATGGCTGCTTTTTAAGCATTCTTTCAGACGATAGCACAGGTTGGACAGGTCATGCTCAACAACCGAGCAGTCTTGACCCCACCACAGCCGCAAGATCAGCAGTTGGGACCCGATTCTACTTTGGGGAAATGAAAAAAACTAGGGTCCCGCCCTTTGAGGGAGATGCTAATCCAGACATCGATGAGAAGTGGCTTAACGAAATGGAGATTTTCTTTGAGCTAATCCAGGTTCCGAATGACTTGAAGATGCAAGTGATCAGACCATTCCTGATTGGAGAAGCGAATCAATGGTGGAACACGAATATGCAGCCCTACCAAAACCAATTGCTTGGTCAAAATTTCAGGAGGAATTTTATAAGTTTTATATTCCGCCAGCAGTGACCCTACAGAAATGCATGATTTTGAGTCTTTGAAGCAAGAGTTGGGCATGACTATCGCCGATTACGCAAATTGTTACACTGACTTGGGAAGATATGAGCCATCAACCATGAATGATGAAAGACTTAAGATGCTGAAATTTGAGAGGGGTTTAAATCCCCATATCCACACGTGGCTGATAAATGCTAATCCGAGAAATTTTGGAGAACTATTGGATGCTTGTTATCACATAGAGAGGGACATAATCCGAAGGGATGAGGAAGAAACAGGTAAGAGACCAAGAGAAGCAGGAAGAGAACAATATGGTAGGCAGTTTAAGATGACGAAGAAGAATGCAGCTCCACTCATGCGCCAGGCAAGAGGACCTCCCCGCCTAACAGTAGCCACAACAGGGACCACAAAGACCATAGCCACGGCCTTAGCCCCAGTAGCCGGTGATTCACCCATGCGCTATTTGTCAAAAACCACATCTGAGCAAGTGCCGTTGGAGGACTAGAGGATGTTACAGCTGCAGGAAGCCCATCACATCATGACGGATTTCCTGGAGAAGGGAGCTCAGCAACAGCAACCTCAGCAGCAAAGGAATCATCCTCGGGCCAATGTGTGAGTACATGTGATGGCGGATGCAGAAGTTGAAGAGACACCTAAGGTCGTCACAAGTATGACTCAAATTAGTAATTAAATATGCTCCTTATGTCCTTATGTATGGTTTTCTGAAAGTGTAAATGCTTTAGGCGCAATTCTAGCCAAGTGCCTGCAAACGTACTCTTTGACGGTGGCGCCAACCACTCCTTCGTGTCTAAAAGGTTCGCCAAGAACCTGAGTAGTTGTCCTTTCTTGATGGAGAACCCAAATCATGTACAGGCAGCTGGTGATCAGGTACTTGTATCACATCATATATATAAGAACTGTGCATGGGAAGTGGAAGGGCAGCAATTCAAAGCCAACCTGATCCCTATTCCCGATGGGAAACTTCGACATTATCCTTGGCATGGACTTGTTGTACAAGAACCATGCACATATTGATTCCCGAGGCAAACATGTGATCATCAAAGATCCTGCTTGGGAGGAAATAACATATCAAGGAAACACAAAGTTGAGAAAGATCCAAAGAACAACTATATGACTGCTGCCCGAGCATACCAATTAATGAAGAAGGGAACCAATGGATTTCTGGTGTATGCTCTTAGTGCAGAACATAACACGCCCTCCCCTGATCAAGTTCTGGTAGTACGCAATTACCCTGATGTCTTCCCAGATGAGCAGCCTGAACTACCACCAGATCGAGTGGTAGAGTTGGAGATAAATCTAATTCCTAGTGCTGAGCCTATATCAGAAGCACCATACCGAATGGCACCTCATATTTGAAGGAACTGAAAGAGCAATCGAAGGAGTTCATTGAGGAGAAGGTTATCCGACCGAGCGTTTCACCGTGGGGAGTGCCCATGCTCTTCGTGAAAAAGAAGGATGGGAGCTTACGGTTATGCATCAAGTACCGTAAGCTCAATAAAATCACTATAAAAAATAAGTGCCTGCTACTAAGGATAGACGACCTGTTTGATCAGCTACGGGTACGTACTCTGGAATCATTTCTGTACAAGTTAAATTGAACTTGCGAACCTTCAACTAAAATGCCTTTGTGCAGGGAGTCTGAATATACAGTACGGTTGACCTTCGCTCAGATGACTATCAGTTGAAGATTAAAGATGTGGACGTGCCTAAAACTGCATTCAGGACTCGTTATGGACATTACGAGTTCCTTGTTATGGCTTTTGGTCTAACAAATGCCGCATCTCCGTTTGTGGATCTGATGAACATCATCTTTCGGGAGCAACTGGATAAATTCATCGTAGTGTTCATTGATGATATCTTGATATATTCACCTGGCGAAGAGGCGCACGCCGAACATGTGAGGACGGTACTAGGCATCCTACGCGAGAAGAGGCTCTATGCAAAATTCAGCAAGTGCGAATTCCGGTTACGCAGTGTGAATTTCCTGGGGCATGTGATTTCAGAAGAAGGAATCTCTGTCGATCCGAGAAAAGTCGAAGCAATAATTGAGTGGCCGAGACTGACTAATGTAACAGAAGTCAGAAGTTTCCTTGGTCTTACCAGCTACTAACGAGAGTTCGTTGAAGGATTCTCGCAGATAGCAGTCCCACTCATGAGGCTGACCCAGAAGAACATTAAATTTGAGTGGACCCCTGACTACGAGCGAAGTTTTACAGAACTTAAGAAGAAATTGACTACGTCCCAGTACTGGGACAACCTGTCTCGAGTGAGGGATTTGTTGTTTTCACTGATGCCTCGAAGAACACACTGGGATGTGTATTGATGCAGAAGGGTCGAGTGATTGCGTATGCTTCATGGCAACTAAAGCCATATGAGCAAAGCTATCCAGTTCATGACTTGGAGCTGACAGCTGACAGCTGTCATCTTCGCTATGAAGATTTGGAGGCATTACCTATATGGCAAAAGATGTGAGATTTATACAGATAATAAGAGTCTAAAGTGCATCTTCACTCAAAACGAACTGAACATGCGGCAACGGCAATGGCTTGAGTTGATTAAAGATTACGACCTCACCATCCAGTATCACCGGGGAAAATGAACAAGGTGGCAGATGCTCTATGTCGAAAGTCAAGTTACCTTTGTCAACCCCCGCTGGAGCGTGAAATGGCATAATTTGGGTTGGATGTGGTCGATTCAGTTGCTAATGTTGTAGACACGTTGGTTGTCACCCCTTCTCTGATCGATAGAATTAAGGATGCCGAGAGGAAAGATGATGCCTTGATAAAGAGTATGAGTCGCTTGAAAAAAAGCCCGCTGATGATTTTTAGATTCAACAAGATGCTACCTATGCTGAAGTGCCGATCAAAATCGTGGATCGGAAGGAACAGGTTCTGAGGAAGCGCTCCATCCCATTCATAAAGGTGAAGTGGAGTAACCATTCTGAACATGAAGCGACATGGGAGGCAGAGCAACACATGCAAGAACAACACCTGTAACTATTCCAATAAGTTTCGGGGACAAAACTTTCTATAAGGGGGAGGATGTTGTACCCACCCTGCCCGTAAATATAATTCCTAATTATACAAGCCTTAAAATAACAATTTCCGGAGATTCAAGTGGAAATAAAATTATTTTATTCATACCTTAATTTATTTAATTGAATAATCCTTTTTCCTAAATATTACAAAAAAAAGAGTTCCTTTAGGGCATCAAGACGGAAGGAAAGCGACCAAAAATACCCTCCAAAGGGGCCGACCACTTTCCCTCCGAAAGGCCCCAAAACATCTCCTAATTTTAGAATCCTCTTAATACAAAAGCTTCCACCTCCTTAAATAGCCCACCATATTTACTAACCTACTCCAAGCATGCAACAAAGCAATCATTGTGTTCCTCTTCCTTCCCCATTCATCCAGCCACCCCTCCTCTTTTTGGACAAGTAATCTCTAGACAACAAAATACCCCTCAACCATCCCTCAACATCAAACTACAAAAACTCCCTCCTCACATACTCAAGTTTCCACCACTAGGAGTAGTACCAAGAGCAAGTTCATCCAAGATCTTCTAAGTCAACCCTCAAACTATCAAGGTAAGTGCATAGTTCCTAAAATTAAAACTCTCATTCCTTAAGAATTTGTATCAAATTTAAGTTGGTTTTCCCTAAACCCCCCAAACACGTGGCCCTCCTTTATCACATAGGAGTATTGTCAAGCTCAAAGGGTGAAGGAACATTAGGAGGTGTATGACATTAAGAAGCTTCATCAAGGTAAGGCCTCTCACATATTTTTTAAGCCATTACTTCTTTCTTCATATAATTTTCGTTCACCACTCCTTATGTGTAAACCGTGTGTCACCATAGGAGGAAGAAGGTGACTCTTAGGGCTCTTAGGAAGACTGATTATACAAGACTTTACCTTTGAACAAGAGGGGCAAGTACCCCTTGATTCTCCCTTGAGATATTGAGGAACTTTAGATGAGATGTCTAGACATTTTTACGTCTTAAATCTTGCCTTTGTTGAGCCAATATGATAAATATATCATGCTGGAATTTTTGTAAGAATCACTAAGATGACCCTTGTGAAGCATATGTATGAAACCATGGAAATAATTTAGTATCTAGGCTAATGACATACCTTGTGTGATGAAATCAGATGGAAATTTTAAGATTTATCTCACCCCCTAACCATTGCCTTAAGGAGTTTTAGGGGAACGAGATGGTTCACCTTCATTATGTTACTAGAATATTTTAGATATCACATAAATGGTTAAGTATTACTTGAATGGTATAATTTAAAGAGCTATTTTGTGTGCTTTTGCCGTGACATATGATTGGCTAAGGGATATTATTAAGTATGTTAAAAACATGATTAAGAGACCAGTGATTGAGGGGATAAGTCACTTGAAGGGTGAGACATATGTTAAGCGAGAAAAAGAAGCCAACTTGGAGGTATATTACCCTCCATACCCACGGTTTTACTCAGTGGAAGGGGAAAGAAATGAACTATTTTATTGCCATGTTTTAAGGGCGGTTTGGAGATTATTTTGACACATAAATTTCACTCAAATTAATGGTTACGGGACTGTTTTGGTAGATGGCCATATTTGATGAGTTTTATGGGCTTTAAGTTACTTGTTATGATGGAATATGTGCATTTATAGGACTGTTTCGTACACCTCCCTTTATTGGACATATTTATGCTATTTTAACATTTGGATATGTTTATTTGAAGCAATTGGAGATGTGATTGAAGGTGTACCCACTAGGAGTGGTTCGAAAACTCAAGGAAAATCTCGGAACTACCGAAAACAAAGTTGTCGCTCGTTAGATTATCGCATGAGATTGTTTGTCATACACGGGTTTATCCACGGTTTATTTGACAAACCAAAAGGTTAAAGGCTGAGTAAAATTAAACCGTAGGATGATTAGAAGCTGTTAAGGGTAAAGAAAGACATGGGAGTTATTTTTGGGTGCCGTTTATGAGCTTAGGACCGAAACTGTGGGCTTTTCCGGTACGTCATGGAAAACAGTTTTAGTTTGACCTTTATAACCACTCAATATCATTTCTAATGCAAGGATAAATGCTAATATACCTAATCTAATAAGTTGGTGAAAGAATTTTGTCAAATAAACATGTTTTGGGGTTAAACCTAGGGGCTAAGATGTCACAATACGAAGCTGAAATTTTCAGCTTTGCGTTATGAATATATTATGACCAGAAAATATTTGGATATGATCGTGAAGACGCTTTGAACCCCTAGTATCCATTTCATACTGCATTATGCATCATATGCATGTCATGTTTTAAAGGAAAATTCTTTTTTTAAAAGAAAGGTAAAAACAGTCTTAAAACGCGTAATGAACGTTCTGTCCTTGCGATTGATTCCGGTTATGTTTTGTTCTGCCTGGTTATTCCATTAGGGTAGCCGGTAGGCCCCTATAAGGTGTATGTTCTGTTCTAGCCGGTTATTCCATCATAGAAGCCGTTAGACCCTTATGGGTATATGTTCTGTTCTGCCTAGTTGCCCTGCTATGGTAGCCGGTAGACCTATGTGAGGTATATGTTCTGTTCTGTCCGGATGGTCTGTTCTGGCTCACATGTGGTATTGTTATGCTCTGACTCATACGGGATACTATTCTGACAGAATCACTCGTAGTAGACGCTCGATTCATACAGAGAAAAGCAGAGGCCATGGCTATGCTATTCTGTGATGTTCTGTTCTGTTCCGTTTTGTTACGTTTTGTTCTATTATGCCCTGTTTAGTTCTGTCCTGCATAGTTTGGTTCTGTCCTATTCTGCATGTCTTCATATTGCATTGCATCGCATGAACCTCATCTCGTAGAAGGATTGTCTGTTATACGTAGAGACCAGGTTATGGTACGGAATGATATGTTATAGTTTTGATGAGATTATCAGCAAAGAGTTTAATCCGACATGTATGATATTTATTTTAAAACCTTACACTTGTGGGTTTAAGTTCTTATTGATTGTTCTGATATGTTTCGGTAGAATGAAGGGAGCTTTGCTGGGTGATTTTATCACTGACACTTTATTTATCATTTTTAAGAGCCTCATGAGCCTGAGATAGAGTATGTTGAGGACGAGCTGCAAATGCCTTATCCATGAGAGATGCTGGTGACCAGGACTTGATATTTTGTTACTGTATTATGGACTATTTGGAACGCTTTGGGACTTTTTTCATGGTTTGTAATATGTATGACGATATGGCGATGGATGTTTAATGTTTTAATTGTGTTGTTATTTACCACTCTTCGATTTTTTTCATCAGTAGTCCATGGCGTAATCATTGATAAGTATTGGTATCGCATAGACGCCTTGTACTTTCCTTAGAGAAGAATGGCGGGTGCACTGTACATGGGCGTAGCCTGGGTACGGGGTGCTACAGAGCATACATGCATGCATAAACGAAACAAAAATTTTTATCGCATGACACATTTTCACGAAATGTTTTACTGCATGAAACATTTTAAAAGGATTTTACGCGTAACTAACCGTACGACGAGACAAATGAATCCAATGACTTATATATGATATGTTTTTACAATGTTGCGATATGTTTATGGTGCACCGGCCTGACATCGGAACGGTGTGATAGGTGTCAGGGGCATATGTTTTACATTATGGTTGAGTGTAACACATTGTCCAGAACACGGGGTTTCTTCATAATGCGTCACTGTTAGATCCATATACATATGATGTAATACCGTGTTTGGAACATGTAGAATTTATATTTGTACATGCGACTATACGACTATATGGGGAGTCATTCGATACGTCTTGTGTTACCGTTGTTACGATATGAAAAGTGCTATAGCCAACCTATGAAAATGTCATGTTTGCAAAAGTTACAAAATGATATGACCATGTTTTGTTTTAAATGTTTTTTGACATATGAACCAGGTTACGAACTTTCATGAGCATTTGACATGAATCCCCGAGCTATCATCACTTACACATTCTTTATCCATTGGTATTATGGGAAGTTAGGCATGATATAAACATATGGATTCGGGATCTAGCATGAGATATGATTTGAGGAATTACGGTTGCGTAATTGATAGTTAATTCCATGGAATCCTGATAAATGTCAGTTGAGAATTTATTTTAATGCACTTTACATGCTTATATGTTGCTCATGTCCTTGCCTTATTTTGCTAGGTCTGAAACACACTCTAGAGGAGGGTGAATAGTGTGTTTAATACTTTTGCAGAATTTTTCTGGTGTGACTCAACTCAAAAAGAAATTCAAAATCAGAGTAAGAATGGGAGATGAGAAGCAATGAATGAGTACACCGGATATAGAGTGGTTTGAATCGTAAATAATTCTATTCCACTACCATTTTGTTGCCGAAGTGGATTTTCAACAACTACTCTACTTATTAAAGACAATAAGAACAACCATAGCAATACTTATACTAACACCTTAGTGTAAGCAACAACAACAGCAACTTCTTGCACAAAACAAACACTTGTGCAACTGCAGCAACTACAGCTCTTAACAAGAACAACTTCTTTCCACCTCACAACTTCAACAAAGTTCCCTCAAGAACTTCTCACAGTGGGTTGAAGAAATATAGTAAAGTTCCCACTTTCTCACTAGTCTAAGCACAAGCAAGAGATCAAATATTTATGGTTCCTCTTGTGCTTGACTCTCTATCTCTCAATATACAACAATGAAGAGCAAAGAAAAGCTTAACAAGCTTTAAGCAAATTTACAAATATGAGAGAACTATACAACAATGAATAATGAAGCTAGATGATGTTGAAAGTGTGTATTTGCCTCATCCATACCTGTTCTATTTATAGATGAAGTTGACCATGTTTTTGAGGCTCCCCACCATGTCTTCATCTACACAAAATGTCAAGATAATGTTCAAATAGTCTTTAGCCAGCCTATGGAGTGATTTGATCTTCAATAGCCACCCTAGAGAATCTTAGACATGGATAAAATAGTCAAGGAAGCATGTAGTATGTTGGGTTAAAGTCCACAAGAAATTTGAGTAAGATTCGAGAGAGAAAACATCATAAATCTCCCTTGGATTTTGTTCCAACGTTCAAAAAATTTTGAATTATGGGGACGTCGATCGATCCACGTGCCAGTGCTGAGAGATCGACGTCCTCCAGAATGACGTCGATCGATCGACGTCTACTTGGCTGAGAGATCCATGTCTTCCAGAATGACGTCGATCGATCGACGTCTCCTTTGCTGAGAGATCGACGTCTTCCAAAATGACGTCGATCGATCCACGTCTCTTGGCTGAGAGATCGATGTCTTCCAGAAGTACGTCGATCGATCCACGTCTCTTGGCTGAGAGATCCACGTGACGTCAATCGATCAATGTCCCTCTATTTGAGAGATCGACGTAGATCTGAGAGCTCAATCTTTTTACAGCCTTCACATGGATCGATCCATGTGCCTTCCTGAGGGGCTGATGTATACGTCAATCGGTCCATGTGAGAGATTGACGTCTCGCAGTGTGTTTTTCTCAATTTGCTTCAAACTCAAAGTGTGAAATTCCATTTTAGCCCTTTTAAAACATCTTTTAACATCATCAAAATATTTTATAATCCAAGAATCTCCTCCTTTTTGATGATTTCAAAACCAAGATTTTAAAAGATGTTTTTGCTTCATTTTAACTAATTTGATGTTTCAAACATGAAAAATCTCAATCTCCCCCTAAGTATATGCATTTTATACTTTCCTTATTAGTCAATGTGAACATGGTTTTACAACTCCAATGAATATATCAAAAATGCTTCCCTTTTAAAAATGCTCCCCCTTAACCAAACATGCATCAATGTCCAAACTTTCTTAACCCAAACATGCATCAATAACTCAACTTTCTTAACCCAAACATGCATCAATAACTCAACTTTCAAACATGCTCAATTTCCAAACTTACCTCATTCTACCTACAAAATTATCAAGATTCATAAGCAATAAACAACTTTAACTTATAAGCAATAATAAGCCACTTTCTTCCCCTTTTTGAAAGCATCAAAAACAATAACGAGATAGAAACATACTACTTCATTAAACTTCAAAACACAACCAAGTTTAGCAAGTACATAATTCAATAAGCTAGCAAAACATCCTAAGCTAGAATCATAGATAAAACAAGGAGCGAGCTAAAAACACCCTAGTCTTCATCAGAAGAGAATGTGATGCCAGGGATGCATGCTTTCATCTTTGCCTTGAGCTTTGCAAACCTTGACACGTGCAAGGTCACCTTGCCTCTAAGCTCTCCAACCTCCTGTTGAAGGCTAATGACTTGAGATTGAAGTTCAGGAACATTTGTGCTCAACCCACAAGTTTCTTCTCGAGTGTCGGGTTCAGGAATAAGTACCTCGTCCGGAACACCTTCGTCTTCTTCCGCTTAATCCGGTTGGTCTCGACCTCTCATTGCTTCTTTTCTAGCTTTGATTATTTGTTGGATGTTGACCTTATCATAAAAATCTTTGTGCGTCATTTTGTCAGCGTCAGTGTTATCCACATCAATACCCGACTTTACAAGCATCCTATATAGGGTAGGGCTTTGTTTTGTTTGGTGGCGGCCTCAATAACATGGGTGATGAAAAGCTCCCCAAAGTTAACCTTCTCACAGTTGGCTATTCGGTATGCTATGTAAAAGTCTAGCTTACTGGGCCTTTTGACGGATTTACCATTGATACAAAAGGTAACAATGACAAGAATAGTACGATAAAATAAGGGCATATCATTGGTATTCTTAGTGGCATGGTAGCCTAAGAATGACTTCACATCATCCTCAGTGACTCTCCACCGAGCCACATTCCACTTCCATACATCAAACTCAAAATACCCCTCGTTGGGTACACTAATCAATTCACAAATTTTTTCAACCTTCCATTTAATGTGATGATCATCAATAATAGAATGCAAAGCCAAAGGAAGACCATTTATGTATTGAACCAATAAATTTGCATAAAAAAGTCTAGTGTACCTAGTGGACATTTTATATATCTTTCTTATCCCAAATACTCCTCCATTCTTGAACATCTAACCACTCAATGATATGACTTAATTCATTATTGCTTAGAATATAATTTATTCTAAGAAATTTTAGTGGGATAGTGGCTCTCTCATCAACTTCCCATTTATCATATAATATTTGAGAATGTCTAGTGATAAACTTACATGTTCGGGTGGTAGAGGTTCCGTCAAGGCATCCTTGGCTTCTTTAGTTTTGATCCAAGGAAAGTTTGAGAGAGTTAACCCACTTCAAATCTTGGCAAGAACTAGGCTTTGGCTCTCATCCATTGATTGCTTTCTTCTAGGTTGAGAGGTTTGTCCTTGAGAAGGATTGCTTGGCCCTTCTCCTCCACTCCTAGATGATCTTGGCCTCTTGGTTGTGTTTTTGCTTCTTGAAGACATGTTTGGAGAGATTAGGGCTTGAGGGATTTAAAAATTTAGGTTTGGATAGAGATATTTAAGAGAAGAAATCAAGAATCAAGAGTAAAGATGATTAAATCTTGATTTAGAGATGAAATTGAAGAGTGGAAGGTTTTTGGAGAGGGAGGCGCTGAGTTTTAGGTATTTCAATCGATTGAAAGGGTTAGAAATGAAGAAGTGTTCATGTTTTGGAAGTTTTTAAAGTTGCAGAATCGATGACATCGATCGGTCGACGTCAGAGATCGACGTACATGGATCTCTCGTTTTGATACATGGATCGATCCATGTATATTGATTTTTGAAATTTTCAATTTAACCCTTTAAACATTGTTCATCATCCCTAATCTTGTTCTAATAGACTCAAATGTCTCAGTAGGAATTAATTTGGTGAAAATATCCGCTAGTTGATCATTTGCTGGAACAAATTCAACGCATACCAATCCTTTTTGAATGCAATCCCTTATGAAGTGATGCCTTACTTCATTATGTTTGATTCTACTATGATGTACCGGGTTTTGCGCTATACTTATGGCTGAGGTGTTGTCACATAGGATGGGAACTTTATCAAACTTAACATTGTAATCATTTAGTGTGTTGATCATCCAAAGTAGTTGTGCAGAACACGAAGCGGCCGATACATATTTGGATTCCACCGTTAAAAGTGACACACTATTTTGTTTCTCGGAGAACCAAGAGACTAAGCAATCTCTAAGGAATTGGCATGTCCCGGAGGTGCTTTTTCTAATAACAAGATTTCCGGCATAGTCGGAGTCACTATACCCTCTTAAATAAAAAAAAAACCATTTTTGGGATAAAACAATCCAAAGTTCAAGGTTCCTTTCAAATACCTAAAGATACGTTTAATAGCAACTAAATGCGATTCCTTAGGCATACTTTGAAATCTAGCACATAAGCACACGGCATGCAAAATATCCGGCCTACTAGCGGTTAAATAAAGTAAACTACCAATCGTACCCCTATATTTGGTTTCCTCAACCGGCTTTCTTTTTTCGTCTTTGTCAAGCTTTGTACTTGTGCTCATTGGAGTGCTCACACTTCTTCCATCCTCGAATTTGTACTTCTTGAGCAAATCCTTTGTATACTTCATTTGAGATATGTACACTCCATCTTGAGTTTGCTTGATTTGAAGACCAAGAAAGTAGTTGAGTTCACCCTTCATGCTCATTTCAAATTCTCCTTCCATTAATTTTGCAAAATGCTCACAAAGAGAATCATTAGTAGCACCAAATATAATATCATCCACCTAAATTTCAACAAACAATTGATGGTTTCCTTGTTCTTTAATAAAAAGAGTAGTGTCGACTTTTCCTCTTGAAAACTCATTTTCAAGTAGGAAGTTACTTAACCTATCATACCATGCCCTAGGAGTTTGTTTAAGTCTATAAAGAGCCTTTTTGAGTTTAAATACATGATTTGGATAATCATGATTTTCAAACCCCGGAGGTTGAGCTACATACACCTCTTCTTGAATTATTCCATTCAAGAATGCGGATTTCACATCCATTAGATATAGTTTGAAATCCTTATAGCATGCATATGCTAATAGCATCCTAATAACTTCTAACCTAGCTACGGGGGCAAAAGTCTCATCATAGTCTATGCCTTCTTCTTGCCTATATCCTTGAGCTACTAACGCTTTGTTTCTAGTGATGTTTCCTTTATCATCCATTTTGTTTCTAAATACCCATTTAGTGCCAATTACGGGATGATCATTAGGTTTAGCAACTAATTCCCAAACATCACTTCTTTCAAATTGATTTAGTTCTTCTTGCATGGCTAATAACCAATCTTCATCATTTATTGCTTCCTTTATATTTTTAGGCTCAACTTGTGAAATGAAGGCATTTTCATTGAATTTTCTCCTAGTCATTATGCCTTGACTAGTTTCACCTAATATTAACTCTTTATGGTGATCTTTCCTATACTTATATGAATCCGGTAAATTTGATGTATCTCCTCCTACTTCTTCATCTTCGACCTTAGGTTCAAGGGGATGAATCCTAAGGTCAATAACAATATTACCTTTTGGATTCTCAAATTTCTCTATATGGCTTACTTCAATTATTTTATCATCATCATTAATGTTTGGTTCATCCTCAATGAGTTCACTAAACTTAACACGAATTGATTCTTCAACTTTCATGCTCCTTTTATTATACACTCTAAATGCCTTGCTATTTTGAGCATAGCCCATGAAGATTTCTTCATCCGCTTTGAAGTCGAGTTTATCCAAGTTATCTTTGGTGTTAAGTATAAAGCACTTACAACCAAATACCTTGAAATGACCAATATTTGGTACTCTACCTTTCCAAAGCTCATAAGGAGTCTTTTTGAGAAATGGTCTCAAATAAACTCTATTGATCACATGACAAGCGGTGTTTACCGCTTCGGCCCAAAAATATTTGGGTAGCTCAAATTTGTTTAGCATGACTCTACTCATTTCTTGGAGTGTTCTATTTTTTCTTTCCGCAACACTATTTTGTTGAGGAGTCCTTGGAGCCGAGAAATTGTGTCCATACCCTTTGGATACACAAAAGTCTTGAAATTCTCCATCAAACTCACCACCTCTATCACTTCTAATTTCCTTAATTGTGTCTTCTCTTTGATTTTCTAAACTCCTACAAAGCTTTATAAATTCTTGGCATGCATCATTCTTTTTAGCTAAGAACATTACCCAAGTGTACCTAGAGATGTCATCTATTACCACAAAGGTGTAATGTTTTCCACATAGACTTCCCGTACCAATATCCCCATACAAATCCATATGAAGTAATTGTAGAGGTTTGGTGGTGGAGATTTCACTTTTGGGCTTGAAGCTTGTTTTAACAAGCTTTGCCTTCTGACAAGTGTCACATAAGCCATGGTTTTCGAAATTTAATTTTGGAAGACCTTGGACTTTTTCATTTTTGCAAATCTCTTTGAAATTTTTAAAACTAATGTATCCAAGTCGTCTATGCCATAGTTGAGTCAAATCATTTTTGGCAACTAGGCAAGATACATTTTGTGATATCAAATCATGTGTGCTAAATTTGTAAACATCATTTTTACGTATAGCCTCAAAAACAATCTTATCGTTCTTTTTCACAACACATTTTCTTTTCACAAATTCAACTTGAAAATTAGCATCACATAGTTGGCTAACACTTATCAAATTATACTTAAACCCTTCAACATATAGTACATTATTAATTGTAAAAGAAGAGTTACCAATTTCTCCATGTCCAAGGATTTTGGCTCTCCTATTGCCAAAATGCATCGTTCCACCATCTTGGAGCTTGAGCTTGTTGAACAACGTCTTGTCTCCGGTCATCTATGTTGAACATCTGCTGTCCATAAGCCATTTGGTTCCTTCTTCTTTGGCTACTCTATTTATCTTGAGAGCCAACAAAACCAAAAGATTTATGCATTGGTACCCTTTGATGGTTGGGTCCTTTAGGGTTAGTTTGTCGAGCCTTCGGCTTCCAAACATATGTGCCTTCAAATCTAGCTCTACATGCATTCTTCACATATCTTAGTCTGTTGCAATGAAAACGAATGGGTACATGCTTTGGTTTAGAAGGTGATGAATTTTGTTGTGTTTTTCTATTGTTTGCCTTTTTCTTTAAGGACTTAGGTTTAATGGATGAATGTGATGAATTAAATCCTAAACCGGATTTATCATTTCCAATCTTTGATTTCCAAGTAGTATATCTAAATTATTTTTACCATTTGTGAGTCATTGCAAATATAACCTTAGTTTCTCACATTCGTTTCTAATTTCAACATTTTCAAGAGCTACAATTTTATGCATGGTGAGTATGATGTCATGCTCTTGAAATATCAAAATTTTCTTGTCATGCAAGCTCTTATTTTCTAATATGCATTTCTTCAACTCTTTCTTCAAATGCTTATATTTTAAATTTAATTTCTCAAAGTCATCTTGCAAATCTCCTATTTCATCATGCAAATTTGAAGGATTAGAATTTACCTCAAGATCATCTTCAATTGCCATGAGACAAGTATGTTGAATCTTTGGATTGTCAACTATTGCAACAAATCTAACACATTGATCTTCACTCTCTTCTCCTCCGATTTGGAAAGGAGATCATCCCACGTGGTTACCTCCGCATTGAGGGCTTTCTTCTTTTGAGGAAAGACCTTCTTCTCTTGCTTTTGCGGCTCTTTTACGTGGCAATCGGCAATGAAGTGACCAGGTCGACCACATCTATAGCAATTTTCACTTGTTTCCTTTTCTTTAGGTGGTCTCTTGAAAAACATTCTTGCTTGAGCTTTGTTTCTAGTTGCCATTCTTGTAAATTTTCTTACTAGAAGGGCAACTTCCTCATGCGATTCATCGGACTCTACCACCAATCCTGTGTGTGATGATTGTGTGGTCTTGATAGGGTTCATCCTATTTTGTTCATCAATAAGAATTTCATGAGTAAGAAGTTTACCGGATAGATCATCAAGGGTAAGAGTCTTGAGATTCTTTGATTCGGTGATGGCGGTGACTTTAGGTGTCCATTCTCTTGGCAATGAGTTGAGGAGTTTTGAGACAAGGTCTTCATTTGAGATTTTCTTGTCCACCATGGAGAGTTGATTCACTATTCGTGTGAATTGATCGATTGTCTCCTCAATCTTCTCACTGCTCTTCTTTCCGAACATCTCATACTCCTTCATGAGTATGAGTCTTTTGGCGATTCTTACTTGCTCAGTTCCTTCGTGTATCATTTCAAGCCTTGTCCATGCCTCATGAGCTGTTTTAAGACCTTGAAGTATTATGAGCTCGGTGGTGGTAAGAGCATTTGAGAGAATATCGAATGCTTTGCCATTTATGGCAAATTTTATCTTCTCTTCGTCGGTGTAGTCATCCTCATCTTTGAACATTGATTCTCATTTTGAGTTGGTAATCATAGGAACTTCAATTCCTTTGACAATGGCTCTCCATATATCAATTCCACATACTTTCAAGTGATTTATCATTCGAAATTTCCATAGGGAATAATTTTGGGCATCAAACATAGGTCCTTTAGTATTTGACCAGGAAAGTAGTGCAGTAGGCTTAGGAAATAAAGTGTGAGATGAAGAGGTTGAGGTTGAGGTTGTCATTGCCATGATTTTTAACCTTGCTACTTGCAAAGATAGGCCAAGCAATCAAGGTCAGGCTCTGATACCAATTGTTAGGTCCGAAACACACTCTAAAGGGGGGAGGGGTGAATAGAGTGTTTGGCACTTTTGCGGAATTTTTCTTGTGTGACTCAACTCAAAAAGAAATTCAAAATCAGAGTAAGAATGGGAGATGAGAAGCAATGAATGAGTACACCAGATATAGAGTGGTTGAATCGTAAATGATTCTATTCCACTACCATTTTGTTGCCGAAGTGGATTTTCAACAACTACTCTACTTATTAAAGACAATAAGAACAACCATAGCAATACTTACACTAACACCTTAGTGTAAGCAGCAACAACAACAACTTCTTGCACAAAACAAACACTTGTGCAACTGCAGCAACTACAGCTCTTAGCAAGAACAACTTCTTTCCACCTCACAACTTCAACAAAGTTTCCTCAAGAACTTCTCACAATGGGTTGAAGAAATATAGTAAGGTTCCCACTTTCTCACTAGTCTAAGCACAAGCAAGAGATCAAATATTTATGGTTCCTCTTGTGCTTGACTCTCTATCTCTCAATATACGACAATGAAGAGCAAATAAAAGCTTAACAAGCTTTAAGAAAATTTACAAATATGAGAGAACTATACAACAATGAATAATGAAGCTAGATGATGTTGAAAGTGTGTATTTGCCTCATCCATACCTGTTCTATTTATAGATGAAGTTGACCATGTTTTTGAGGCTCCCCACCATGTCTTCATCTACACAAAATGTCAAGATAATGTCCAAATAGTCTTTAGCCAGCCTATGGAGTGATTTGATCTTCAATAGACACCCTAGAGAATCTTAGACATGGATAAAATAGTCAAGGAAGCATGTAGTATGTTGGGTTAAAGTCCACAAGAAATTTGAGTAAGATTGGAGAGAGAAAATATCATAAATCTCCTTTGGATTTTGTTCCAACGTTCAAAAAATTTTGAATTATGGGGACGTCGATCGATCCACGTGACAGTGCTGAGAGATCGACGTCCTCCAGAATGACGTCGATCGATCGACGTCTACTTGGCTGAGAGATCCATGTCTTCCAGAATGACGTCGATCGATCGACGTCTCCTTTGCTGAGAGATCGACGTCTTCCAAAATGACGTCGATCGATCCACGTCTCTTGGCTGAGAGATCGATGTCTTCCAGAAGTATGTCGATCGATCCACGTCTCTTGGCTGAGAGATCCACGTGACGTCGATCGATCGACGTCTCTCTATTTGAGAGATCGACGTAGATCTGAGAGCTCAATCTTTTTACAGCCTTCACATGGATCGATCCATGTGCCTTCCTGAGGGGCTGATGTATACGTCAATCGATCCATGTGAGAGATTGACGTCTCACAGTGTGTTTTTCTCAATTTGCTTCAAACTCAAAGTGTGAAATTCCATTTTAGCCCTTTTAAAACATCTTTTAACATCATCAAAACATTTTATAATCCAACATATTTGTCACTTTATTTATGAACGGAGAAGTGTTATGATCATTACTTTTACTGTATTTATTTTACCACCCCGCCTCTTATGCATGATCCACATGACGAACCCGGACGGACATACTTGTTGGGTGATTCACTATCGCTCACTCTTTATTTTTACCTTCTTGCTGAGCTCTGAGACCCTGATTTAAACTTCGTCGATACGAGCCAAGGGTAGGATACCCGGGAGCAATGTAGTGGGCCTAATTGTTCTTGATTTTGTACTTTTGATATCCACGACATGTATTCCTTTCCTTTATGTACTGATGACATCATCATATGATCGGATTTAGTTACGATATATGTTACATGTCGCTTATGTTCTATTCTATATATTTTATGATGTTTCCACTATTCGATACATGCTTATATCAACATGCATATAGATATTATCGACGCCTTGTACTTCTCGTAGCAGAGTACGGTGGGTGCACCATACCGAGACCCTAGTCCCGGACAAGGCGCTACACTTCTTCTTTTAGAGAAGACTTTTTTTCTTGTTTTTTTGGCTCGTTGACATTGCAATCCACAATAAAATGATCCCTTCGAGTACACCTAAAACAATCTTCTTATTTTTCCTAGTCTTTTCAGGAATTCTTGAAACACCTTCTTTCTTGTGATGTGTTCCTTGTTACGAACCTGCTCAATCTCCTAACCAAGAGTGACACTTCTTTTTCAGAAGCTCTAGACTCAACAACCAAATCTTTGTTTGAGACTTGTTGAGATTTGATAGGATCGGTCCTATTTAGTTCCCGAATCATAATCTCACAGGTCAAAAAATTTCCAGGAAGCTTGAGAAGAGAGATTCTCGAGATCTTTAGATGCGGGGATCGTCATTTCTTTATGTGTCCAATCGCTTGATAGAGGTTTAAGAAGCTTTTTGACTTGGTTTTCATTTGGTATCTTGTTATCAAGCATAGAGTTGAATTGAGATTCTGTTGAACCTTTGAATTTTATTCTTCAATCTTCTCGAACAAGCATTTTATTCTTTGAGGCCTTATGGTCTAACAAGTTTGGCAGTAGTCAGAGAACTTGAAAGCATATCAAATGTATTTCCATTTATAGCCATCTTTAGCTTTTCTTCATCGTTGTAGTCATCTCTCTATCTCCATCTACTTTCTCCCCTTTCGAATTTGAAATCATAGGCACTTCAATTCCTTTTAACTATAGCCTCCATATATAAAAGCCATATCTCTTAAAATGATTTGTCATTCTAAACTTTCACAAGAAATAGTTTTGAGCATAAAACATAGCTAACTTTGTGTTTGGAGCCATCAAAATAGTAGTAGGTTTTGGAGTTGAGCTAGTAGAAGTAGTGGGTGTAGTTTCTATATTTTTATATGAACTCTTAAGCTTGCTACTTGCCAAAAATTGGGCAAGCAGTCAAGGCTAAACTCTAATACCAATTGTGAGGCCTTTAAAGAACACTCTAAGGATGGGTGGGGATGAAAAGGGTGCGGGGATGAAAAGAGTGCAAGGACAACTCTTTTGTTTTTCTCGATTTGGGTAAGATGAAACCAAAACTACCAAATCAAAATAGAAAAGAAGGCAATCAGAAATAGTGAGAGTAAACATACAATTTATAGTGGTTCTAATCATCTTGATTTACTCTACAAATATTTTGTTTACAAAGTGAATTTTAATAGCTGCCCAATAAATAACGTCAAAGAGTTTTTCAAGATCCTACTATAACAATTGCCAAGTTAAGTCTAGCAACAACAATTATTAAAACTACAACTACAAAAATAAAGACCCAAAATCTTTTCTTCATGCCTAATTACACCTTCAACAAAATATTACCTAAGAACTTTACCAAATAGATTTTAAAGAAAAATGTGGGTTTACACTTTCATGAATGTAAAACACAAGCAAGAGATCAAAACAGCTTTTACTTCCTCTTGTGATGACGTGTATACTTTCAATGAAAGCAATAACACAAGCAATGAATGCAATAGAATCTTTTGGAACTTATCACAACTTTGAGCTAGAGAGATAAAGAGTATTTTGCTTGAAGGTCGATCATAGTGTTGAATGCATCCTTCAATTGTTTGTATACAGATACATCCCTTCCATTTTTGTTTTCCAACCATGCCTGTTTCTCGTGCTTTATCAATTTCTCCTCTATACTTCAAGTTATCTCCATCAACTCTATTTTTCTGTTGGATTAAAAATTTGACACCTAGATGCTTCGAGTACATGAACATATACTCCAAATAACATCAGATGCATTGGCAAATAATGAGAATTCAATTTGGAACATATGGAAGAGAGATTTAATTTTTTATAGTTAAAAATCCATGCTGCAATAGCTATATTTTAGAACACCAAACTCGGAGATGGAACTTTCAACCGGCCCGGCCAGACCTAGTTGTAGCGCCCTGCCTGGGACTAGGGTCTCGGTACGGTGCATCTGCCGTACTCTGCTACGAGAAGTACAAGGCGTCGATGACATTTATATGCACATAGACATAAAATGTATCGAAATCGCGAAAGCAATTTAAAATGTACAAGCATAATCGACATGCATAAGACAGAATAACTAAATCCAAATACATCAGGAGTGTCACCAGTACAGAATCGAGGTACAAAGCTAAAGTAGCGAAACACAACTACGTCCACTGGGTCCATATGTCGTCGCTGATGTTCTGTCCCTGACTCATCCTTAACTGTGCCTGATCTAGCTCATGTTCTTGCGATATGTTAAATAATGGGGTGAGTGGTAACGAATCGCTCGATGACGAATCGCTCAGCAAGTCTATCCGCCTAGGTTTGTCATGTGGATCATGTATGGTGAATAGCACCCAAGACAGGAACAACGATATAATATAACAGATAACATCAAATAATGTAAAGTAAACAGATATACAGAATAAGGCATATAACAGAAAATAATCATAGAATTCATTCTTATAACATTCATATTTACTTTCTTCTTAGTATCTAAATCTTTCGTTCATGTTTCGTAGTCAACTTTTCCTTTCCACGTCTATGCCCAAGCCCTATGATGAACAATCATCCTTAACTTTCTAAGTGTCTAGACTTACCTCTGGTAGGTTGACACTGGTAAAACATGCGTATGCACATATGATGCAAAATTCATGCATCATTTGAGAAAACTTGTCAAATCATGATCATGTCAAAAACCATCGTATAAAAATGTCACTGATGTGTTCATAACATATCGTAACATCACGAACAGAGCACAAGACCCACCGAATGAACTCCCTGAGTAGTCCTCAGTACCGTCTATGAATCCCGATGGTCTAACCCCAGTGTTACATCATACGTACCTAGACTAACGGTGACCCATTATGGCAGAGATCCCGAGTCCTAGACGCGGTGTTACAATCAGCCATAACGTATTTTGCCCCTGACATCCTCCCCCAGGACCAGATGCCAAGCAGCTCTCCATAACATCATAGATGTAACATAAAGGTGGAGATCCCTTGTCCCGTACAAGGTGTTACACTCGGCCAACATAAACATAAACATGAGTTGTATGGAGTCTGTCGATGCAATGTACGGTTCATTAAAATCATTTTAAAACCTTTTGGGCGATAAAATCATACTTATTATCATGCCGTGTAAAAACTCTTTTAAAACGTGTACCTGATATTCATATCTCGTAAAATTGCATCGTAATATGTGTCATAGAACGTATCGCTTTTCAAAACATCTTTGTTGTATGCATGATAGAATGCTCGGTATTAGGCCTTTGTTGTGCTTCTAACAATTACATAACTTAATACTAAGGTTGGCTCATTTAACATATCGTACATTTAGGGAAATTCCCCTTTTACCCTATCTTGGGTACTTTCGGTAGTCATATCTAAATTCAACCCACCTTTGTTTCTAAATTAATACATTCATGTCCAGATTGTCCTTTCCATGTCACATTTCATAGTTCTTCTAAAACAACCTCCTTCTTAATGGTCACTTTGTTAATCCGTTTGTGGTTTTCTTAATCGATTATATACATGTAATATATATATATATATATATATATATATATATATATATATATATATATATATGTGTGTGTGTGTGTGTGTGTGTGTGTCTGCGTGTGTGTGTGTGTATGTCTGCGTGTGTGTGTGCGCGCGCATTATGCATATCTTTATACGCACATAGGTATCTAAATAAATTATTAAGTCCGCAATTTTGGCCTTCTCGCCGAAATTCCACATACACACACTATCGCACATTTAATACATCATAATCATATTCACCCATATATGTATACCTTCAAATAATTATTCAAACCATTATGACACATAAATAGGCCATTTGGCCGAAACTTATATCCACACCCTTATGCCAACTTGATCACTACATTGGTTTATGTAAAGTACACCCACATGCATACTCAAATAATTATTGAGATCATTACCATGGCATTTCCTTATCCATTTGGCCAACAAACATACACACATACACACTTTCTTATCTTTACTTCGTACGTGTCAAAAAAAAATTTTCGTTGATATAGCATATAGTGTGTTGTGTACATGTTTAAATGATTTTAAAAATTAATTTTATTAATTGTTAAAATGTTGATGAAACACAAAAAGATGTCACTCTATATCATGAAAATTTCAAAAAGTTAAAACAAATAAGGAATTATTGATCTGTCAAGATTAAAAACATTAATCGATTAATGTGTATATCAGTCTCTCAATAAAGACATAGATCGATCGATGTACGTACAGATCAAAACAGAAAACATACTAGAAGACATTAATCTCTGAACTTGAAATACATCAACTGATTGAAGTACACATCATATCCTATATGGATCGATCAATGTTGAACCGTTTAAAAGACATCGTTTCCTCAAACAGAGCAACATCGATCAATTGATGTATACATCAATCACTAAATTTGAGACATAAATCGATCAATGTCAGAGTATTTTGAAATAATTCCTTGAGTATGTGACAAGCAAGTAAGCATTTGTAGTATAAACATTACTTCCTTTTCATATGATAAGTTTTCAAACATGCCACATATGTTCATCATGATTCTATGCTTTAACTTGGTGTGTATATATTGTTAGAGTATGAATTGTTTTGATGAAGTTAAAAAATATTTAAAAAATAGTAAAAAAAAAAAATTCATACTTAGAAATGCAACAAAATAAGAAAAATGCACTGTAAGACATAGGTCTACCACATAGATAGATCTATACATACATCGGTCTCTAAAATGAGTTATAGATCGATCTATGTAGGGACTGTTCAAAGTAGAAACCTCACTGTCAAACATCGATCTCTCAATGTAACGACATCGATCGATCAATATATACATGAGTCTCTCAAAGAACAGATATCAATCGATCAATGCATATAAGGTGTAAAACTGAAACCTCATTGGAAGACATCGATCTCTCAATAAAAAGACATCGATGGATGTACGAAGGGTGCAAAACTGAAACCTCACTGTAAGACATCAATCTCTCAATAGAGAAACATCGATGGATCGATATATGTAAGGTACAAAACTGAAACCTCACTAGAAGACATCGATTTCTCAACATGAAGAAATAGATTGATTGATGTAGACATCAGTTTCTAAAGTATGAGCCATAGATCGATCGATATCATCCAGAATTAAAATTTTATAACCTTCGAGACAAAATCCAAGGAAGATATAAAGTATTTTCTCACTCCAATCTTCCTCAAATTTCTTGTGGATTTTCCGCCAACATCCATAATCCTTTCTGAGTATTGTAAACATATCTAAGATATTCTAGGGTGGCTATGGAGCATCAAATCCAACCATAGGGTGACTAAAGACTATTTGGACATTTTCAACACATTTGATTGAGTTAAGACTTGAGAGAGTTTGCAAAAACGTCGCTTAAACCCTATATATATTGAAGAAGCTCAGATGAGGCATTTACACAAATTTATCCTCTTCAAGCTTCATTTTCATTGTTTTAAAAAGATCTCAACTGTGCGAAAGTGCTTAAAGAATATTAAGCTCTTATTGCTTGTTTTTAATTGTTGTAATTGTGGGAGTAGAAGTCTAACCCAAGAGAAACTACACATATTTGATCTCTTGCTTGTGATTTAGAATTGTTAGAAAGTGTAACCCCGCTACTTTCCAAAACCCACTTTTTGAAAGTTTTTGTTAGAACTTTGTTGGAGGTTTGAAGAAGCAAAAACTTTTTCTTGCTTATAGCTGTTGTTGTTGGTGTTGCACAAAGTATATTTGTGCAATAAGTTGTTGTTGCTGTAGTTGTTGCCTACATTAGTTGTTCGTGTAAATATTTTTGATGTTGTTCTTATTAAAGATAATATGAAGAGTTGTTGTTGAGAATCTACATTGAAAATAAAATGATAGTGGAGTAGAATTAATTAGATTCGAACCACTCTATATCATGTGTCTTCATCCACTATATCTCATCTATTTCTTTATTGTTTTGAAGAGTATTTGAGTTAGAGTGAGCTAAACCAATAAAATTCTACAAATTGCCCAACACTCTATTCTCCTCCCCCTCCCCCTCTAGAGTAATTCCTTACCCTTGGTATCAAAGCCTAACCTAGATTGCTTGGCCAATCTTTACAAGTACCAAGGTTAAAGATCAATGACAACCTCTTAATCTTACAACTCAACTTCCAAACCAACTATTTTATTCTCAACCTCAAACATCAAAACTCCTATGTTTGATGCTCGAAAATATTCTTTGTAGAAATTTAGAATGATATATCCTGTGAAAGGTTGCGGATTTGACATATGGAGAACTGTTGTGAAATGAATTGAAGTTCCTATGATTACAAACTCAGTGGAATGGTTGCTGATTTAAAGATGATGATGACTACACCGATGAAGAAAATATTAATTTTGCTATAAGTGGAAAGGCATTTGATATTCTCTCAACTGTTCTAACCACTACTGAGATTGGAAGACTTCAAGGTCTTGAAATCGTCTATGAAGCAAACAAAATGTTATGAATGATACATGAAGGGACTGAGCAAGTGAGGATGGCAAAGAGACTTATTGTCATTGACCGAAATGTTCGATATGAAGAAAGTCAAAAAGATTGAGGAGACCATAGACCGACTCACCCAGATCTTGAATCAACTTTTCATTGTTGACAAGAAAATATACAATGAATACCTTCCTAAAACCTCTCAACTCTTTGTTGAGATAATGGACACCGAAAGTGACTTCCATCACGGAGTCCAAAAATCTCAAGACTCTACTCTTGATGAATTGTACGAAAACATATTGACTCATGAAACCCTAATTGATGAGAAGAACAAGATGAATCATATCAAGCCATCACATGTATCACACAAAGGATTGGTAGTCATGGACTCTCATGATAACATTTAACATGGTAGCAAAAACTAGGCAGAATTGAAACTTTTGAAATAAACATGCATGCCGAAATACTAAGTCCCAAAACATTAGTCCAACAGACAAGATAAAACCGAAATCCTAAAGGTTCCAACATAGTTCATAGTACAAGCATCATATCAGCACAAAAGTCCTTAAGCATCGTCTCCTCTTGACTCCTTGTCTACAGGTACGGCACTCTCGGTTCATCGTCGATCCACTCAACTTTAGTGTTCTCTGGCTCTGGGGAAAAATAAAGATATGAGTGATAAAAATCACCCAGCAAGCATACAACAAACTATCATGAAATAAATAAAGAATCATAACATGAATAGAAAAACCCCAAGAACCTCAAACGTTAATCATACCTGGCCTTTAATCTTTGATCCGCTGAAGGCATAACCTAATCATAACTTAAGTAATACCAATTTTTACATTATCATACCCCTTCTTAACTTAAATGTCCTATCATGCAATGTGCACATGGAATATGCAAGATGCAATGCATGATGTCGTGTGGTGGCAAAAATCATCATTTGGTCCCATAAAATAAGCATAAAGAAAACAGAGTGTCAGATCAATTAACCCCAGATCTGAGCGGGTTCAGAACATATCATCAGACCAATTAACCACAGGTCTTGGATGGGTCCAAAAGGTATCATCAGGCTAATTAATCCTGGGACTGGATCAGGTCCAGAACATGTCATCAGGCCGATTAACTCCACGCCTAGGTCAGGTCAAGAACATGTCATCGGACCAATTAACCCCGGGTCCGGAATGGGTCCAGAACATATCGTGACATCATACCTATTAACCTCGGGTCTGGCTCGGGTTATGAGCATACTTAGCCGGCAAGGAAGTCATAGAGCATTTCTTTTGAAAATCGTGGGACCATAAACAACTTACGTGCATAACGGAAAACTTGCTTGCTTGAAAAGAACTTGCTTGCATACGGAAAAACTTAGAAAATCATATTCATGATGCACATGATCATGCGTGATACATGGGATGAAATTCAATGCAAGTCATGGTATCAATCATCTTAAAATTTACTTAGGACATGACATAGGCATAATCCCATGAGCTGAAATTTTTTCCAGAATTTGCGTTATGTTCATGAGACCTCTAACATAACGAATCATGCCTATTTTCATAATCTCTTCCCTTACATATGCATAATGGGGTCATATCTACATGCCATAAAATTTTCGTAACGTTTCAAGATGATTAAAACCCTTAAATTATTAAGTCGCTAAAAAGTGTACTGCTGAATCCAGCAGTACAGTACCCATCTTTTCGTTAATTTCCTAGACCATAAAATCTTAATTAATTTGGTCCAACACCTGGAAAACACAGTAAACACATCAAGGAGTAATATAAATATGCCCAAATAGTTCATATTGTTAGGTCCGAAATACACTCTAGAGGGGGGGTGAATAGAGTGTTTGGCTCTTTTGCGGAATTTTCTCGTTTGGCTCAACTCAAAAGATATTCAAAATCAGAGCAAGAATGGGAGATGAGAAATAATGAATGAGTACACCGGATATAGAGTGGTTCGAATTGTAAATGATTCTACTCCACTACCACTTTGTTTCCAAAGTGGATTTTCAACAACTACTCTTCTTATTATGAACAATAAGAACAACCACAGCAACACTTACACTAATACTTTAGTGTAAGCAACAACAACAACTTCTTGCACAACACACACTTGTGCAACTACAGCAACTACAGCTCTTAGCAAGAACAACTTCTTGCTTCCTCACTACTTCAACAAAAGTTCCCTCAAGAACTTCTCACAGTGGGTTGAAGAAATATACTAAGGTTCAAACTTTCTCACAAGTCTAAGCACAAGCAAGAGATCAAATATTTATGGTTCCTCTTGTGCTTGACTCACTTTCTCTCAATATACAACAATGAAGAGCAATGAAAAGCTAAACAAGCTTTACGTAAATTTACAAGCATGAGAGAACTATACAACAATGGAAGATGAAGCTAGATGATGTTGAAAGTGTGTAATTGCTTCATCCAAGCCTCTTCTATTTATAGATAAAGTTGACCACGATTTTGAGGCTCTCCACCAAGTCTTCATCTTCAAAAATGTCAATATAGTGCCCAAATAGTCTTTAGCCACCCTACGGAGTGATTTAATCTTGAATAGCCACCCTAGAGAATCTTAGACATGGTTAAAATACTCAAGGAAGCATGTAATAGGTTGGGTTAAAGTCCACAAGAAATTAGAGCATGATTGGAAAGAGAAAACATCATAAATCTCCCTTGGATTTTGTTCCAACGTTCAGAAAATTTGAATTCTGGGGGACATCGATCGATTGAAGTGCCTGGGGTGAGAGATCGATGCCCTCCAGAAACATTTCAGTTTTTGTCCTGCTGACATCGATCGATCGATGTCAGAGGCTGAAGTGACATCGATCGATCGATGTCCTTAGCCTGAGAGATCGATGTTGGACAGAATGCTTACTGTCTGACATCGATCGATCGAAGTCTCATTGAGGAGAGACTAAACTGACATCGATCGATCGATGTCCCTGGGTTGAGAGATCGATGTTGGACAGTAACCTCTCTTACTGACATCGATCAATCGATGTCAGAGGCTGAAGTGACATCGATCGATCGATGTCCTTAGCCTGAGAGATTGATGTTGGCCAGTGTGTTCCAATCTCAACCATTTTTGACATAGTGTAATTTTCTCATCTTGCATTAAGTTTCAAACATTTATTTAACTTATTTAAAACATCTTTTCATCATCAAAACAATTTATACCTTAACAATCTCCCCCTTTTTGATGATTTCAAAACCATGATTCAAAAGATGTTTTTACATGATACATTTCCAACTAAACTTGATATTTTACAACTCCCCCTTAGTTCATGCTCCCTCAATATATAAATACATCAAAATTTCTTTTAAACATGCAATCTGCCCAAGATGTGATATCAATACCAAAACGCTCCCCCTCAACTCATGCATCAAATTTCACATTTTTAACCTTTTAATGTGTAAGATGTCATCACAAAGAAAGCAATGACTATCAATCCTTTTGTACAAGCATATCAAGTTTCACATTTTAAACTTCATGCTATGTCATGCCAAATCCAACTTCTCAAATCAAACATGTTATGCATACTACCAACATATCAAGGTATTAAGAACATAAACTAGCATCAACTTAGAACATAAACTTGCATCAACTTAGAACATAAACTAGCATCAACATCTCCCCCTTTTTGAAAGCATCAAAAATAAGAGATACCAAAACTAAAAGATAAATACCATTAAGAAATATCAAGTGTTGAGATACATACGTAAACTCAAACTTGCAAAACTATGCATAACTACGAGGGAATGGGGAATCATAAAGGACTACTCCTCATCGGAGGAAAAACACAATCCAGAGAGAACCGCTTTGAGCTTTGTTTTCAACTTTGGTACTTGGTCTTTTGCACGTTCAGCTCTGTTTGTAGTGTTGTGACTTGATTGTCCATCTTTGTTTCTAACGTTTTAAAACGGTCCTGGAGTGTCTTATATTCTTTCTCCAGATCATCTATACGAACAGCCTCTTTTGTTAGGTCTTCCCCCCATTGATCGAGATAACGATGTAAATCATTAATCTCAGCCTCTGCATCAAATGGAAGTTCAGAACCACTATCTTCTTCCATAGGAGCCTTGCCTTTGTCTATTCGGGAGGTAGGACTTTGAGGGTTAGGTTGGGGTTCAACGGTTGGCTCAGTAGGGTGTGTTGGCAATACCGGCTCATTCTCAGCTTCATCTTCCTCAGGGTCATGAGTACCACCCCGTCGTTGCACTTCCTTCCTTGACTTAAGAATTTGCTGGATGTTAAACTTTGTGTAATAATCCTTATTGGTAATGTACTCTTCATATTCGTCATCCAGCACTATATCTGCCTTTCTCAACAATCTATATATCAAATTGCTGTAAGGAAGTGCCTTTGATTTCTTGGTAACTGCCTCCAACACATTTTCAAAGAAGACCTCCCCAAAGTTTACTTGTTCTTTCATGGCTATGCGGTAGGTAATATACAAGTCTAGGTTGCTTGGAAATTTTGTCGATTTTCCATTTACACAGAAGGTAATGATGGTAAGCAAAACTCGATAAACTAAAGGAATGTTATTTGTGTTTCTTGTGGGGTGGAATCCAAGAAAGGTTTTTACTTCGTCCTCGGTTACTTGGTACTTGTAATAATCCCACTTCCAAGGATCGAAATCTTGGACTCCCTCATCAGGTGCACCAAGAATTTCATTAATCTGTTTGGTGTGAAATGAAACCACTTGACCATCAATAACTAAATTTAGAGAAAACGACTTTCCATTGAGATAGTTAATCCAAATATTAGCATAAAACATTCGAGTATAATGAGTCGACATAGAGCCCATCTCAGAAGAATCCCAAATAAACATCCATTTTTGAGCATACAATCAATCAATGATTGGTTTCAAATCCTCACTGCTCAAAATGTCCTCAATTTTGAGCAATTTCAATGGAATAGTAGACCTCTTGCTACTTTTCCATTCTTCAAATAATAATTGAGCTCTAAGAGAGATATGAGTGGATATACCTGAACCTAGGGGTGCAGCTAGTGCATTCTCATATTCACCAGTTTTAAGCCCAGGAAAATTCTGAATAGCAAGTGTTTCTCTAACCTCATGTAGCAAGTTTTCTTGGGATGGCTCTGGTTGCTTCCTCAGTCCTATTGTCCGAGATCCTGTTGGTATGCTTCTTGTGAAGTCCTTTGCCTTTTTGGATGATTTTTAGTTCTTGGTGCCATTTGAGAATGTTAGGGCACGAAAATTTTGGATGTAGTGATGGAGGTTGAAGATGGATGCGGATTTTGGTAGTATTGACAGAAAAATTGAAGCTTGAGCAAAAATTTTGAGATTGGGGTTCGAAATCTGAATGTGTTCGCAGGAGAAATGTTTACGGTTCGAATTTAGAAATGAGAAAGTGAGGCGTTTTGAAGTTTAAAAAAAACTTTGTCCCGCTGACATCGATCGATCGATGTCCTAAACATCGATCGATCGATGTCTTAAGAGACATCAGTCTCTCAGACTTCGACATAGATCGATCGATGTATGCAGAAATCTGCATTTTTGACATTTTTAACCCTTTAACCATTGTTTATCATTCCTAATCTTGTTCTAATTGATTTGAATGTCTCAGTTGGAAGGGATTTAGTAAAAATATCCGCTAGTTGGTCATTTGTTGGAACAAATTCAATGCATACCAATCCCTTTTGGATGCAATCTCTTATGAAGTGATGCCTTACCTCAATGTGTTTTGTCCTACTATGATGAACTGGGTTTTGTTCTATACTTATGGGTGATGTGTTGTCACATAGGATGGGAACTTTATCAAACTTAACATTGTAATCGTTCAAGGTGTTGATCATCCAAAGTAGTTGTGCACAACACGAAGCGGCCGATACATATTCGGATTCCGCCGTTGAGAGTGACACACTATTTTGTTTCTTGGAGAACCAAGAAATCAAGCAATCTCCAAGTAATTGACACGTCCCGGAGGTGCTTTTCCTATCAACAAGATTTCCGGCATAGTCGGAGTCACTATACCCTCTTAAATAAAAACATCCATTTTTGGGATAAAACAATCCAAAGTTCAAGGTTCCTTTCAAATACCTGAAGATACGTTTAATAGCAACTAAATGTGATTCCTTAGGCATACTTTGAAATCTAGCACATAAGTACACAGCATGCAAAATATCCGGCCTACTAGCGGTTAAATAAAGTAACTACCAATCATACCCCTATATTTGGTTACCTCAACCGGCTTTCCTTTTTCATCTTTGGCAAGCTTTGTACTTGTGCTCATCGGACTGCTCACACTTCTTCCATCTTCGAATTTGTACTTCTTGAGCAAATCCTTTGTATACTTTGTTTGAGATATGTACACTCCATCTTGAGTTTGCTTGATTTGTAGACCAAGGAAGTAGTTGAGTTCACCCATCATGCTCATTTCAAATTCTCCTTCCATCAATTTTGCAAAATGCTCACAAAGAGAATCATTAGTAGCACCAAATATGATATCGTCCACATAAATTTAAACAAGCAATTGATGGTTTCCTTATTCTTTAATGAAAAGAGTAGTGTCGACTTTTCCTCTTGAAAACTCATTCTCAAGTAGGAAGTTACTTAATCTATCATACCAAGCCCTAGGAGTTTGTTCAAGTCCATAAAGGGCCTTTTTGAGTTTAAAAACATGATTTGGATAATCATGGTTTTCAAACCCCGGAGGTTGAGCTACATAGACCTCTTCTTGAATTATTCCATTCAAGAATGCAGATTTCACATCCATTTGATATAGTTTGAAATCCTTATAGCATGCATATGCTAATAACATCCTAATAACTTCTAACCTAGCTACGGGGGCAAAGGTCTCATCATAGTCTATGCCTTTCTCTTGCCTATAGCCTTGGGCTACTAACCTAGCTTTGTTTCTAGTGATGTTTCCTTTATCATCCATTTTTTTCTAAATACCCATTTACTGCCAATTACGGGATGATCACTAGGTTTAGCAACTAATTTCCAAACATCACTTCTTTCAAATTGATTTAATTCTTCTTACATAGCTAATACCCAATCTCCATCATTTATTGCCTCCTTTATATTTTTAGGCTCAACTTGTGAAATGAAGGCATTTTCATTGAATTTTCTCCGAGTCATTATGCCTTGGCTAGTTTCACCTAATATCAACTCTTTAGGGTGATCTTTCCTATACTTATATGACTCCGACAAATTTGATGTATCTCCTCGCTTTGAAGTCGAGTTTATTCAAGTTATCTTTGGTGTTAAGTATAAAACACTTGCAACCAAATACCTTGAAATAACCAATATTTGGTACTCTACTTTTCCAAAGCTCATAAGGAGTCTTTTTGAGAAATTGTCTCAAATAAACTCTATTGATCACATGACAAGCGGTATTTACCGCTTCGGCCCAAAAATATTTGGGTAACTCAAATTTGTTTAGCATGGCTCTACTCATTTCTTGAAGTGTTCTATTTTTTCTTTACGCAACACCATTTTGTTGAGGAGTCCTTGGAGCTGAGAAATTGTGTCCATACCCTTTGGATACACAAAATTCTTGAAATTCTCCATCAAACTCACCACCTCTATCACTTCTAATTTCCTTAATTGTTCTTCTCTTTGATTTTCTAATCTTTTACAAAGTTTTATAAATTCTTGGCATGCATCATTCTTTTTAGCTAAGAACATTACACAAGTGTACCTAGAGAAGTCATCTACCACCACAAAGGTGTAATGTTTTCCACTTAGACTTGCCGTACCAATATCCCCATACAAATCCATATGAAGTAATTGTAGAGGTTTGGCAGTGGAGATTTCACTTTTGGGCTTGAAACTTGTTTTAACGAGCTTTGCCTTTTGACAAGTGTCACATAAGCCATGGTTTTCGAAATTTAATTTTGGAAGACCTTGGACTTTTTCATTTTTGCAAATCTCTTCGAAATTTTTAAAACTAATATGTCCAAGTCGTCTATGCCATAGTTGAGTCAAATCATTTTTGGCAACTAGGCAAGAAACATTTTGTGATATCAAATCATGTGTGCTAAATTTGTAAACATCATTTTTACGTATAGCCTCAAAAACAATCTTATCGTTCTTTTTCACAACACATTTTCTTTTCACAAATTCAATTTAAAAATTAGCATCACATAGTTGGCTAACACTTATCAAATTATACTTAAGCCCTTCTACATATAATACATTATTAATAGTAAAAGAAGAGTTACCAATTTCTCCATGTCCAAGGATTTTGGCTCTCCCATTGCCAAAATGCACCATTCCACCATCTTGGAGATTGAGCTTGGTGAACAACGTTTTGTCTCCGGTCTTGTGCGTTGAACATCTGCTGTCCATAAGCCATTTGGTTCCTTCTTCTTTGGCTACTCCATTTATCTTGAGAGCCTATAAAACCAAAAGATGTATGCATTGGTACCCTTTGATGGTTGGGTTCTTTAGGGTTAGTTTGTCGAATTTTAGGCTTCCAAACATATGTGCTTCCAAATCTAGCTCTACATGCATTCTTCACATGTCTTAGTTTGTTGCAATGAAAACAAGTGGGTACATGCTTTGGTTTAGAAGGTGATGATTTTTTTTGTGTTTTTCTATTATTTGGCCTTTTCTTTAAGGACTTAGTTTTAATAGAGGAAATTGATGAATTAAATCCTAAACCGGACTTATCATTTCCAATTCTTTTATTTCCAAGCAGTATGTCTAAATTGTTCTTACCATTTGTTAGTCTTTGTAAGTCTAACTTTAGTTTCTCGCATTCTTTTCTAATTTCTACATTTTCAAGAGCTACAGTTTTATGCATGGTGAGTATGATATCATGCTCTTGAAACATCAAAATATTCTTGTCATGCAAGGTCTTATTTTCTAAGATGCATTTCTTGAACTCTTTCTTCAAATGCTTATATTTTAAAATCAATTTTTCAAAGTCATCTTGCAATTCTCCTATTTCATCATGCAAATTTGAAGGGTTAGAATTTACCTCAAGATCATCTTCAATTGCCATGAGACAAGTATGTTGAATCTTTGGATCGTCAACTATTGCAACAAGTCCAACACCTTGATCTTCACTCTCTTCTTCTTCCGATTCCGAAAAGAGATCATTCCACGTGGTTACCTCCGCATTGAGGGCTTTATTCTTTTGAAGAAAGACCTTCTTTTCTTGCTTTTGCGGCTCTTTTACGTGGCAATCGGCAATGAAATGACCGGGTCGACCACATCTATAGCAATTTTCACTTGCTTCCTTTTCTTTAGATGGTCTTTTGAAAAACTTTCTTGCTTGAGCTTTGTTTCTAGTTGCCATTTTTCTAAATTTTCTTACTAGTAGGGCAACTTCCTCATCCGATTCATCGGACTCTACCACCAATCCTTTGTGTGATGTTTATGTGGGTTTGATAGGGTTCATCCTATTTTGTTCATCAATAAGAATTTCATGAGTAAGAAGATTACCGGATAGCTCATCAAGGGTAAGAGTTTTCAGATTCTTTGATTCGGTGATGGCGGTGACTTTGGGTGTCCATTCTCTTGTCAAGGAGTTGAGAAGTTTTGAGACAAGGTCTTTATTTGAGATTTTCTTGTCCACCATGGAGATTTGATTCACTATTCGTATGAATCGGTCTATTGTCTCCTCAATCTTTTCACCGCTCTTCATTCCGAACATCTCATATTCCTTCATGAGCATGAGTCTTTTGGCCATTCTTACTTACTCGGTTCCTTCATGTATCATTTCAAGCCTTTTCCATGACTCATGGGCTGTTTCAAGACCTTGAAGTCTTATGAGCTCGGTGGTGGTGAGAGCACTTGAGAGAATATCAAATGCTTTGCCATTAATGGCAAATTTCATCTTTTCTTCATCAGTGTAGTCATCCTCATCTTTGAACATTGATTCTCCTTTTGAGTTGGTAGTCATAGGAACTTCAATTCCTTTCACAACGGCTCTCCATATATCAAATCCACAGCCTTTCAAATGATTGATCATTGGAAATTTCCACAAATAATAATTTTGGGCATCAAACATAGGTGCTTTAGTGTTTGATCCGGAAAATAGTGCAGTAGGTTTAGGAGTTGAAGTGTGAGATGAAGAGGTTGAGGTTGAGGTTGTCATTGCCATGATCTTTAACCTTGCTACTTGCAAAGATAGCCCAAGCAATGAAGGTTAGGCTCCGATACCAATTGTTAGGTCCGAAATACACTCTAGAGGGGGGATGAATAGAGTGTTTGGCTCTTTTGCGGAATTTTCTCGTTTGGCTCAACTGAAAAGATATTCAAAATCAGAGCAAGAATGGGAGATGAGAAATAATGAATGAGTACACCAGATATAGAGTGGTTCGAATCGTAAATGATTCTACTCCACTACCACTTTGTTTCCAAAGTGGATTTTCAACAACTACTCTTCTTATTATGAACAATAAGAACAACCACAGCAACACTTACACTAATACTTTAGTGTAAGCAACAACAACATCTTCTTGCACAACACACACTTGTGCAACTACAGCAACTACATCTCTTAGCAAGAACAACTTCTTGCTTCCTCACTACTTCAACAAAAGTTCCCTCAAGAACTTCTCACAGTGGGTTGAAGAAATATAGTAAGGTTCACACTTTCTCACAAGTCTAAGCACAAGCAAGAGATCAAATATTTATGGTTCCTCTTGTGCTTGACTCACTTTCTCTCAATATACAACAATGAAGAGCAATGAAAAGCTAAACAAGCTTTAAGTAAATTTACAAGCATGAGAGAACTATACAACAATGGAAGATGAAGCTAGATGATGTTGAAAGTGTGTAATTGCTTCATCCAAGCCTCTTCTATTTATAGATAAAGTTGACCACGTTTTTGAGGCTCTCCACCAAGTCTTCATCTTCAAAAATGTCAATATAGTGTCCAAATAGTCTTTAGCCACCCTATGGAGTGATTTGATCTTGAATAGCCACCCTAGAGAATCTTAGACATGGTTAAAATACTCAAGGAAGCATGTAATAGGTTGGGTTAAAGTCCACAAGAAATTAGAGCATGATTGGAAAGAGAAAACATTATAAATCTCCCTTGGATTTTGTTCCAACGTTCAGAAAATTTGAATTCTGGGGGACATCGATCGATCGAAGTGCCTGGGGTGAGAGATTGATGCCCTCCAGAAACATTTCAGTTTTTGTCCTGCTGACGTCGATCGATCGATGTCAGAGGCTGAAATGACATCGATCGATGTCCTTAGCCTGAGAGATCGATGTTGACAGAATGCTTACTGTCTGACATCGATCGATCGAAGTCTCACTGAGGAGAGACTGAAGTGACATCGATCGATCGATGTCCCTGGGTTGAGAGATCAATATTGGACAGTAACCTCTCTGACTGAGATCGATCGATCGATGTCAGAGGCTGAAGTGACATCGATCGATCGATGTCCTTAGCCTGAGATATTGATGTTTGCCAGTGTGTTCCAATCTCAACCATTTTTGACACAGTGTAATTTTCTCATCTTGCATTATGTTTCAAACATTTATTTAACTTATTTAAAACATCTTTTCATCATCAAAAAAATTTATACCTTAACACATACATGTCCAAATCCGTAAGACTAAGGCCTCCTAACTTATTCCATAATTCTGTCATGTTTTCCAGTTTTGTAACGCCAACTTCAATTCAGTAGTTACCCATCAAAAAAATAATTCCAAGTTGAATAATTTACACGAACATGCTCATCTATGACCTAAGTAATTACCATAAAAATTCCAGAGCAATCCAATAACTTTAGAGGGGTCATTTAATTATTTTCCCAAAATTGGTTACATGTTGATTCTGGAGCCAGTTTTACTAAAAATTTCATTGTGGAAAAACCATAAGTCCTTTTACCAAAATTCAAACTCACAAACTTAAAAAACATTCAAGTCTAGCATCCTACCAAAAATCAGCTCATTTTCACGTTCCCAAGTCCTTTTTCAGGTCATACAACACACCACTTAAAACTGTCCCACTCCATTAGTTTTGTCTTTTGCCACTTTTTCATGTCAAGTGTTCACCAACTAACCTTATTCTTATGAAATGATTTATTAGCCACTAAATACACCCTTTATCATGAACATTTCCAGGTTTCATATCATTCATTAAGCCACATATGAATTAACCCAAAACAGTTTGCAACTTGCATATAGTACTTACTACCTTCGCTCATTTCGCACTTTATTGAGTCTACCCTTGGTACAAATAATTCATGCATCACCTAACTACCATAACAGCCCGTTTTCTTGCACTAAAATGGCTCATGTCACATTTCAGATTGAGTACAAATATACCCATGTAATAAATCATCAAGCATGCAAATATCTTATATCTTTGGGCTCACAAGATATGTTCTTCCTTAGGTTCAATGTTCACCTCTACTAATCCCCCTTAGCCGTCCCTTTTTATGATGAGGTAGACACATCTTACTATGTTTATCTAGGCATGCAACACATTTATATGCTAATTCATTCAATCATGCCAAAACAACTTTGCAAAATTACATATAGCACACACGCCATCTTCATGCTTCTCATGCTTCACACAAAATCTATTGTTGCCAAGAATCAATTTGCTAATCTATGCACCATTCTAAAACAGCCCTCATATCATATTGCTTGTAGGCAAAGAACTCATCTTTAGAAGAATTATTCACATGCAAGTCACTTTTGTTGAAGAACCACTAAGTTCTCATATTTTACACTTAGTATCTTCAACTAAAATTCATATCTTAAAAATAGATAGTCATTCAAGTCATTAACTCCTTAAATAAATCATGAAAGTCTAGAGTATACTTGTCTCTTCAAGCTAGAACCTTCCTTTAGCTTGGATCTTGGATGAAATGGATGGAAGTTTCCTCCATTACTTCCATGTAGCATACGGTTTTGAGGGAGGAAAAAGGAGGAATATTAGCTGCCATTTTAAATGAAGAATAGGGCTAAAGTGATGCTAGATCTGCTTACCAAAATGAGGCTTGAATGGAATTTGAAAGGAATTCAAACCACCAAGAAGCTAGCACAACTTAGAAGCTTGAAAAGTTTGCACCTAGTGACCAAGGAGGTCACGGTTTTTGGGCAAGAAAAAGGGTACTATGTGAGCTTCATTTTTTTGAAATAAGAAAATTCACTTAAGGAACTTGACATGCAACTTTCCTAGATGATTCTTTGAGTTTGAATATGGGAATAGTCTTGAATCTCCTATCTTCAAGGGGGGCCATATGGAAGGATGGTGATGGTGGTGAAATAGCCTAAGTGTTCAATGCTCTCCAACGTCTTGCTTGTGAAATTCTTGAAGGTGTTCAAGGTGGAGATGGAGGAGAAGCGTCTAGTTAATATAAAGAAGGATTTAGGGTGTAGAAGAAAAGGGAGAGCCGGCGCATGGGGTAAGAGGGAGACAAATTGGTGCATGAAAAGTAAGAAAAGTAATCTTGGGTTTGTAACTATCTTTCTTTTGCCTCCCATGCTTTGCATTATTTTATTGTTTTATTGTAATCTTAATTAAATATTAAGAATAGGCTAGAAAAGTGGAGAGGGTTCTAGAAACCCTTTGGGTTGGCCGAAATCTTGGATGCCTTGGGAAGGGCATTTTTGACATATCACATTTTTCATAACACATACTTATATAACTATACTATTATTTATGTTATCTAATTTCTTGATTATGTTTTAGGCTTGCTTTTAAGAAGACCATTTAGTCTTTTTTAAAAAATACTCTAAGGTCCTTCAAGGCTTTGTGGTCGAAATTCCAAGGTCTTAGAGGGGCGAAATGGTCATTCCACACACTTCATGACACTCACTTGTATAATATATAGTATCTACTTTAAGGGAATTTAATTAAAGAAGCAATAATATAACTTAATAAAATGTGCTTGGAAGAACTAATATTTCATTATGCCACTTCATCATAGTTTAAAATACCGTACGGTCGGGGTACAGCATCCTCTTTTCTTAAGTTATGGATTTTCGCATTCTATGCATGACACTTTGTACTCTCTGTAGTGAAGTACGGCAGGTGCACCGCATTCGGATAAGGTCCGGTGCGGGGCGCTACATTGGTAGTAGAGTCCGATGAGTTGGATGATGAGGTTGCTCTTCTAGTTCGAAATTTTAGAAGAGTAGCAACAAGAAACAAATCTCAAGCAAGGAAGTTTTTCAAAAAATCATTCAAAAACAAAAAATAGGGTGAAAATTTCTATAGGTGTAGTCAACCCAGTGATTTTACAGATATTTCCATGTCAAGGAGCCACAAAAGCAGGATAAGAAAGTTTCCCTCAAGAGAAGAAAGCCTTAAATGTAGAAGTAACTAAAGGGACGATCTTCTTTCTGAATCGAAAGGTGAAGAAACTGAAGAGAAGGATGTTGGACTCATTGCACTAATCAACAATCAAAAAGAACAATACACTTGTCTCATGGAAAGTGAGAATGACCTTGAGGTAAATTCTACATCTTCTAATGTAAATTTACAAAATAAAATAGGAGACTTACAACATGATTTTGAAAAACTTATCTTCAAATACAAACACTTAAAAATGAATATTAGAAAACAAGAACATGCATGAAATGAACATTTTGATTTATCAAGAGCACGATATCGTACTTACCATGCACAAGACCGTAGCTCTAGAAAATAGATTAGGAATGAATGCAATAAGTTAAGATTAGATTTACAACGAGTAACAAATGGTAAGAGTAATCTAGATAAATTACTTGGAAATCAAAGGATATGAAACGATTAATCTGGTTTAGAATTGGAGTATTCATACTCCACTATTGAACCTGAGTCATTAAGTCAAAAGAAAAATTCAAATATTAAAAGACTCAAAATGACTCATTATCTCATATGTGCAAAAACGTACATTCAAAACATATGCAAACCTGCTCTCATTGTAACAAGAATGGACATGTAAAAAGTGGATGCATAACTAGATATAGTAACATGTATGTTTGGAAGCCTAATGGTCGACAAACTAACCTGAAAAGACCCAACCATCAATGGGTGCGAGTATATAAATCTCTTGGTATTATAGGCACTAAAGATAAATGGAGTGTCCTAAGAAGAAGGAACCAAATGTTTTATGGATATCAGATGTTCCACAAACATGACTGGAGACAAAAAATTCTTCACCAAGCTCAAAATCCAAGATGGTGGAACGGTGCATTCTAGAAATAGGAGAGCCAAAATCCTTGGACAGAGAAATTGGTAATTCTTCTTTCACTATTAGTAATGTCTTCTATGTAGAAGGGCTTAAGCACAATTTGATAAGTGTTAGACGGCTATGTGATGCTGATTTTGAAGTAGAATTCGAAAAAAGAAAATACATAGTGAAAAAGGATGGTAGAATTGTTTTTAAGGCTATAAAAAATGATGTGTACAAACTCAAGACACATGAATCGATTTCCCAAAATATTTCATGCCTAGTTGCCAAAAATGATTTGATGCAACAATGGCATAGACGACTTGGACATATTAGTTTCAAAAACTTCAAAGAAATTTGTAAAAATTAAAAGGTCCTGTCGGACCAATATAGCACCACTAAAAAGGAGGTTGAATAGTGAGTGCAAAAAAAATGGTTTTTAAAACTTTTAGTTACCAATTACTCACTTCTGAAACAGATTATGTTTTCATTTTTCCTTTTTGATTAACTAAATGACCAGATTCTGGACCTCCAAAATTTGTGAAATTTTGTGACAATGTACTCTCAGATGTTATCTATAAGTCATAAACATTTCATATTAAAACTGAACATGTAAGGCCCTGAAATAACGTTTTTACTTGGACTCTGTCAATCCGTCAGAAACTTTTCCTTAGAATGAAAATATTAATTCCTATTTAATGACAACTCTAAATGCCCTGAAAATTTTATGAAATGTCCCTTAAGATTTATACTTGAATGGGTTGAAAAATGTTTTCAAAATTCCTTTGGCAAGTATATCAACCACGTTGATGTTCTCAACCTTTGCCAATCTAAAAATCAGATTGCACTAGTCTCAAAACTATGAATGTTTGGATGACTTATACTTATCCAAATTTAATGAAACTAGTCTCAAATGAAAATTAAGACCTTTATCTATGTCTCTGCAAAATTTGATGATTTTTAAAAAGTTTGCTCTTTTCTATGTGACTATGAAAACAATGCAAGAGCAGGAACTGAAAGTAAAAATGTTGAAAGTAAGAACACCAACATTTTTATACTAGTTCGGTCAAAACGACCTACTCTAGTCTTTGAGGACACCTTCCTCACTATTCAATAATCACCAAAAACACCTTAGGACAAGGGTGGCTTGAGTTATTAACCAACTCCTTTAATGTCCACCCTTTTTACAATGAACAACACAAACAACAAAAAAATACCACCACCTCACTAATGAAGGTTGGATCACACCTTGTACAAGAATGGGACGTGTATGGGTTGTAAGAATGAATCGTATACAGATTAAGAAATGTATATATGATAGGCTTCAGGCTATGTGCAATATAAGAAGATAGGAGAACAAGAGAAGTCTATCTTTGCACTTGATAGGATATGAAAACGAGTCTTACATTGTTTGATCATCTTCCTCCCTTTTATAATGTGTATGGCACGCCACCTAGGCTGAATTCCTTCTTCAAGAATGTCTTCAATGCCCTTGGAAGATACCTTGTATAGCCTTGTGACATACCTTTGCTTAGATGGCGAAATATGATTGGACAAGTGATGTGCCTTGTTTCCACTCTATGATAGGGTCTTTATTTATCCACCCTGGCACATAAAATATCACCTGGAAATAAACAATAAAAATCTAAAAACAATTCAAATTCCAAATTTCTTGATTGCCAATCAATCATAAGTGTGATTTCCCCTCATTTTTGGAATGAATTTGAGGATAAAACACATGTAGAAATCGGCCACAAGGACATGTGCTGAAAATTTCAGCACTTGTTTGAATTTTGAATGCTTTCCTCGTGTGTCTTGGCCTTCATCAATACTACCATTCATTTGCGGATCATTCTCCACTAATCATAGCGCCAAATAAGCTCCAGCTAAGCTCCAAACATGCTCAATCAGCCGCCCCTATCTGAACTCACATTTGCTTAATATAACTTTTGAATTTTGAATGATAATGATGTAGTATCTTCATATACATGGTATATTTAAATTATAATTTAAATTCTTTTTTTAGAATACTCCAAGATATGTCTTGGATGTGTAACTCATGTCTAGATATGTGTCACATAGTATAGAAAAAAATGTCCCCTTAAGAATGTAGAAAAGCGAATTTTCGACTTCCGCCGATTACGCGATTTTTCTCCAATTAATCTGAAACCCCTTAGACATATAAAATGTGTTATGCACCTTATAATATACATAATATGATGTATAATTTCAGCTCCAAAAGCTGAAAAGAATTTTGGCCCATGTGGTGTAATTTTTGAATTTGAATTTTTAACAAATCAAGGCAAATGATAGGTAATTGATGTGTAATTGTGGTATGACTTTGGGGCTGTTTTAGGCATGTGGTGCATGAAATGTTTGTGTAGTGTATATTGGCTGCAATCTTTGTATTGTAAGCATGTGACATGTCAGTGACGATTCAGTAGTCATTTGATGTGGCAATTTTTGGTTTATGGACTTTGACATGCTGGTATATTTTTTGGAAACTTGATGACATGGAATGCATGAAATTTGATCTGTATATACTAAAGAAGATGATGTGTATATGGTAGCTTGATGTTGACATACGTTTATGACGTTTTGATGAAATGTCAGGATAGATATATTTTTTTTGAGTGAAAGAGCACGTGTCTCCAATTTTATTAAGTAAAAACCTCACTTATGGTGGAGGAATACCGATGTTACGAATAAGAGTGAAACAAAGTTGTATATAACTACTTTATGGCCGAAAGTATATAGCTCTCGTTATAATGGTTTCTCACTCTGACAATAAATTAGAACCTACGTTAGTTGTTAATCGGCTAGATGAACAAGATGCGAGTTACTGTGAAAATATAACCCACATAATAGAAGCCACATACGTTGATGCACATTCTAGCAAAAAGGTCGATGAAGATCCTGCTGATCCCCAGCCGAGCCAAGGGCCTCGGATATTGAGATGGAGTAAGGCCAATCCCACATCTCCCCGACTAACCAGGTTACATGCTGCGCATCTCTCTAACTCTTTTGATGTTTTATCACAATGAAGATACTGTTGTGGAATGTACGTGGAATCCGTAATTCATTTAATCGTCTTATATCATTAGTTGGAAAGCATAAAGTACACATTCTAATTGTCATTGAACCAAAGCTTCGACCAACTGCATTACTACCATATCAATTACAACTTGGTTATTCAAAAGCTAAATCAGTTTGTAATGAACAAATATGGTTTTTTTGGAAGGAATCACTCCTCACTCAGGAAGAGGAGCAATGTGGTCATCAACATCATTCAATCAAATGTCGATGGATGGGCACAGGAGAATGTTTTTATTGACAGCCGTATATGGACGCCATTCCATTATACAGCAACGTATATTGTGGGAAGAATTGAAAAAGTTTCATGCAAACAACACAATTCTATGGCTTATCGGAGAAGATTTTAATACATTTAGAACATTAGAAGAGCATCGTAGTAGATCGCAGCCATCGTTGCACACACTACATGATTTCAACGACTTCGTTCAGCATTGTTAGTTGTAGGAAATTCAATTTCAAGGTTCATGTTTCACTTGGTCTGATGGCCACGGCTTAGGCCGCGTATGGCATCGTCTCGATCGTTTTCTGAGATCAACATCTTTTTCTGATGTATTCTCAATTACACAAGTTCAACATCTATCAAGGGCTACATCTGATCATGCACCACTACTTTTGACATGTGATACAGAAGGCCCTAGACCACCATCACTTTTTCGCTATCTAGATGTTTGGGCAACACATGCGGATTTTGATGATTTTGTCGCCCATCGATGGCAATCATATCCAACAGTTGGTGGCATATGGGGACTAAATAATAAACTGTCTCTTCTTCGAAAAGACTTACGACAGTGGAATAGAGATACATTTGGCAACATCTTCGATGCAGTATCTCAAGCAAAAGCTGAAGTTAAATCAGCAGAAGTATTGTATGATGCGAATTCCACGGACACAGCACGTACCTTGTACCATAGACGCATCGCAGAACTGAAGATTGCTCAAAATCGTGTTTTTCTATATTGGAAGCAGAAAGCCAATGTAATATGGTTGAAGGAGGGCGATGCCAACACTTCCTTTTTTTCATCAAACAGTTAAAAATAAGCACTGCAGGCAGCTCATTTGCAGAATCTTGACACCAGATGGTAATGAGTGTGTTCAGCCGAGTGACATTGAATATGAAGCTACTCGATATTTTTCGCACCTCTTCGCCGAAGAAGCTGTGACAGATTGTGAACCAATTCTGCAGCATATACCAACTCTGATCATGGCGGATGATAATTGCATGCTGCAGGAGATTCCAACGATGGCAGAGGTGAAGGAAGTTGTTTAGAATCTCAGCCCCACAAGTGCAGCTGGCCCAGATGGATACCCGGAATCTTTCTATAGGCGTTTTTGGCACTTGATACAGCAGGATGTTCATAAAGCAGTTCAAGAATTTTATTTGGGTATCCGGATGCCAAAGCTAGTAGCAGTGGCATCCATTATTCTTCTACCAAAGGTATGTAATCCTCAAACTTTTGCGGATTACCGTCCTATATGCCTTACCAATTTTATCTCCAAGACCATTACAAGATTACTAGCTACTACACTGGGAAAGATTCTGCCAAAGCTCATCTCGCCAGAACAAGCAGGCTTCATGAAAGGCAAAGGCATCACTGAACAAGTATTATTGGCACAAGAGATGGTACATGTTCTAGACAAACGCACAAGAGGAGGGCAAGTCATTATTAAACTGGATATGGCCAAGGCATTTGATCGTGTTAGTTGGAGATATCTACAATTGTTGTTGCAGCGCATGGGGATGGATGGGCGTCTAGTGCGCATTCTTATCAACAATTTGAGTGCAACAAGATGCTCTATTCTTCTAAATGGTAGTCTGACGAGGTCCTTTTCCATTGGTAGAGGAGTGAAGCAGGGAGACCTTTTATCGCCAATATTATTTATACTATCATCTGAAGGATTTTCAAGAGGGCTTAAACATCTAATGAGGGCGGGAACAATAACGGGATTTAAGGCTGGTCGCGTGCTATGTATCTCGCATCTGGGATTTGCTGATGACTTGTTAGTTTTTCTAAATGGGTCGGCACGCAACTTGGCCAAAATTTTTAAATATTTAGACACATATCAGAAGTCTTCAGGACAATTGATAAATTATAACAAGAGTCAATTTGTGGCGGGACAAGGAGTTTCAATTACCAATTCTATGGAAGCTTTGGGCATGAGATCGACTTCCTTGCCTATAAAATATCTTGGGTCATATTTGTATAAGGGAATTAACAAAGCCATGTATTATTCACCTCTTATCAATAATTTTGAAGCTAAGTTGTCGGCATGGTCGACCAATTTGCTATCTATGGCGGGTGGACTTATTCTCATCAAGCACGTGCTCAACACGATACCTACACATCTCATAGCCAGCTCTAGGTTGCCAAAAGGTGTGATTAATACTTTAAATCAAAAAATGGTATCTTTTCTTTGGAAAGAAAGACATTACTGACAGTCCTAGCCTTCTGTCTGTCGTGCGGTTGAATTTGGCGGCCTAGTCATTCGACACCTTTCGCATGTTCAAAAAGCATATGAATGTCAATTGTGGTGGAAGTACTTCCACTCCAACACACTATGGGCAGAATTTTGTAGAGCCAAATATGGAAGTCGCTCTTCTATATATTCTGATATCTATGACTCATCAACGTGGAAAGAATATGCAGAATACATGACTACATGGAGATACATACTTATCAAATTCAAGATATGCTTCATTGGGCACCAGATGAAAATGGACAGTTTTCTATACGATCGGCCTATTCTTTAGTAGCATCTCATGGCCCCTCCGAGGTTGAGACACGTTATATTTGGTGGAAAACTTCACATCCAGGTCAAAATATATTCCTCTGGCGGTTTTGAACTCATTCTATTCTAGTGGTTAATAATCTTCGTTGCTGGATGTTATCATATCCATCGCAGTGTGTTTTTTGTCGTCAGAATCATGATCACCAAGATCATGTATTTCTGCATTGTTCAACAATTCGGCCGCTTTGGGTGGACATGGCAATTACATTCTCTAGACCAATGCCATTATCTCGCACAATTAAAGCTCACTTATTCCGCTGGTGGCAAACGTCCTCGCAACAATCAATGTTGGGCCAACCTAAGGTAATAATGCCATCACTGGTAGCTAAGGAAATATGGAAAACATATGCAGCTTGTAGATTTGGAGAGGAGCAATTCCATTATGATCGGTTGTATACAAAGATAAAGGGAGCAATTTACACATAGTGTTCCGTAATAAGTGGGAAAAAATTTGCCAAAACAATACCTCATCTTGTGGATCTACAATTCTCACCAACATTATGAACGAAGCGGCTGACAATAGTCCGTTGGCAATTTCCACCATCGGGCAAACTGAAATTAAATGTTGATGCCACGGTAGGACAAAAGCTTGCGGTAGGGGGCCCGGTGCTATGAACGGATCAAGGTCATTTTCACTCGGCTATTTGCTTTACACTGCCTTTTGTTGGGCCTCTACGGGCGGAGATCCAAGCCATGACGATGGCGTTGATACATTATGCACAACAATATGACAACATAGTAGTGGAGACGGATTGCCAATTAATGATCACTTTGTCGGCCGAAAATAGACAGTTTACAAGCAACCTGGCGTCGGATATATTACGTGCAAGACAGTTTCTCAGTCTAGATCATTCAAAAATTCAATATTGTCCACTGAAGCGAATACCGCAGCACATTCGCTGGCGAATATGGCTACAGAACAGCTGGAATGCAATCCTACAACTCTATCCATGAACTGCCGTGTGAAGTTCGCAGAGCTTTAATCACGGACCTTCATCTACCGGCCTTCCAATTGTAATAGATGTCCAGCATTATATCTACAAAATATCCTTGTCGTTGTCTGTGTTTTCGAACACAGGCAACATTGGTGCATTTACTATCCATACATTCTTTTGTTATGCACGTTGCAATTCACACTAAACTTCCATATGCATATCTATGTTTGACGTTTGTGTTTGCTCTGCCATGGTTGACATCATTTACGAGGGATTGCATGAGTTCAACAATCACTATCAAGCACTGCACAACTATACTACTCAGTGGCAAGCAACATATATCGTCGTCTTGGTTCATGCTGAGTCAAGGCGACTTTGGTATGGTCTGGGTTCGTTCGAATGCATTATCTTATATTCTCATTGTTTTTCTCCTAACTGCTTCCTTGAACTCTCACAAGGTACATGGTACATCGGATTCAACAAGAACAAGTCATGGCACTCCAGCAACATTTGGGCGCAATTCATTATGCATGGCTCAGTAGCAATATTAACTTCATTTAAATATAGCTTAGGCGTAAATACCAGTCGTATAAATATGTACGCTTTTTCCTTCGCCAAGGTTTTATCCACAAGGGTGGTTTTACTTGGTAAGGTTTTAATGCGGCATATCATATACGACTGGAGACTCGCCATCATTAGAGCGTTGTTTCATTTATTTTCATGCAATGATGATTGTAATATGGTTTTCCTCCGCCATAAGTGAGGCTTTCAATAAAATTTATCATTCATAAAAATATATATATCTCTTTAAATAAGTGTGTGTATATGTGGTGTGGAGAATGACTCTCCATTTCAAAGTTGTTGCCGAATAGGCATCCTCAAATATATCTCTTTAAATACTTCATTTAATTAACCAGTTTAGTTCATCTCCTTAAGCACTTCATTAAATGAACTAGTTTAGTTCATTCAACATGGCACCTAAAAATAGTATAAACATAACAAATGTTTTCCAAATGATTTACGCCTTAACGCTTCATGGCACCTTAGTACAACAATGATATATATAAACATATAATGTTGTACCCCACGAAAAATCTTATTGTACTTGAGACTTGTATAAGTGAATTAATGAAAGGTTGGATCCTTCAAGTACATTTTATTAAGTTTTATTATTATTTCTTTAATTTAAGTTTCTCAAAGTAAATATTATAAGTATGTGCTATGAAGCGTGTGAAATGGCCAATTCACCCCTCCAAGGTCTTAAGAATTTCGGCCACAAGGCCTTAAAGGACCTTAGAATGTTCTTCCAATTATAAGAAGACTAATCCTAAGGGTCTTCTTAAAAGCAATTCCAAAAGCCTACATAAGAAATTAAATATTATAAGTAGTGGTGTAATTATTCAAGCATGGATTATGAAATATGAGAAATAACAAAATAAACCCCTCCCAACCCTCAAGGAATTCGGGCACACCATGGAGTTCTAGAAGACACATAATATTTCCTATTTCTATTTTATTAAGAAAATCAAGAATAAAATAATCAAGGAAAGACAAGCATGGGGGACAAAAGCAACTAAGTTGTACTTTTCATGCAACTTTGTCTCCCCACTCTTCCCCTCGTGTGCCGGCCCCGTCTCCCCTACCAAGAAGCTTTCTTCTTCTTCTTTATTAAGAAGTATCTTCATCCATCTCCAACCTACTACACTTTCAAGAATTGCTCAAGCAAGATAGTAAGGGTCATTGAACACTTAAGCTCTTCCATCACCATCACCATCCTTCCATATAGTCCTTAGGAGTTTGGAGACTCAAGGATATCTCCATCTTCAAGCTTCAAGGTTCATCTAGGTAAGTGCATGCTAAGCTTCTTAAATAGATTTCATATCTCAAAGGATGAAGCTCACATTGGTATCCTTTTTCCCTTGCTAAAACCGTGACCTCCTTGGTCCCTAGGTGAGGACTTCTCAAGCTACTATGTGGTGTTTACACCTTGGTGGTTTGAACTCTATTCAAGCCTCATTTTGGTAAGTTAATATAGCCTTAATCTAACTCTATTCTTCATACAAATGGATAGCTAATGTTCTCCTTTTTTCCTTCCTCAAAAACCTTATGTCATATGGAAGTAGTGGAGGGAAACTTCAATCCATTCCATCCAAAATCCAAGCTAAAGGAAGATTCTAGCTTAAAGAGGCAAGTATACTCTAGATAATCTTGACTTATGTGTGAAGTATGTGATTGAATGACTAGCTATTTTTAAGATGTAAATCTTAGTTGAAGCTACTAAGTTTAAAGCATGAGAACTTGGTGTTCCTTAAGAAAAGTGACTTGCATGTGTGAAATTGTTCCAAAGATGAGTTCTTTGCCTACATTGAATATGAATATGTGGTGTGTCTAAGTTAAACATGGTAAAATTCCTCTTTCTTACCATGGAAGGGGACGGCTTGAAGGGGGAGGTAAGAATGAACATTGGTTCTTGTGAAGAGTATATTTTGTGAGGCAAAAGATATATGGAAGTTGTATGTTTGAATGATTTATTACATGGGTGTATTATGTTCATTTTAAAAACTAAATATGAGCCTTTTCATGTGTAAGAAATGGGCTATTTTGGGGATTATGTGGTATATAAATTAGTTGTGCCAAAGGTAAACTTTATTAAGTACAAAATATGCAATAACAATGTGTGTTATGTGTAAGTTTCAAAACTGTTTTTGAAGTGATTCTTATGTAGCCTATAGAATGTTATAGAACCTGGAAGGTCTATGTTAAAAGGTGTACTTGGTGGCTAGTAAGTCATTTTAGAGGAACAAGTTTAGTTGGTAAACATTTAACAAGAAAAGTGACAAAAAAGAAAAACTACTGGAACATGGCAGATTTAAGGGGCGTGTTGTGTGACCTGAAAATAGACCATAGAAACGTGCAAATGAACTGAGTTTTGGTAGGAAGCTATCCTTGTGGGTTTATTAAATCTGTGAGTTGGAATTTTGGAAAACGAACTTGTGGTTTACCCACAATAAAAGTTTTAGAGACAACTGGTCATTCCAGATTCTGCATGTACCCAGCTTTAGGAAAATAATTAAATGACCACCTTAAACCTATTGGATTGCTCTGGAATTTTTATGGTAATCACTTAAGACATATATGAACATGTCCATGTAAATAAATCAGCTTGGAACCACCTTTCTAAGGGTTAACAACTGTGTTGAAGTTAGCAGTAAACTGGAAAATAGGACATAATTATGACATGAGTTGGGAGGCCTTATTATTGCGAATTTGGGCTCGTATGTGCTATTGGGATTATGAATATTATTTCTTGGTATGTCTAATATGTTTTTCAAGTATTGGCCCAAATTAAATAAGATTTTATGGGCTTGAAATAAAGGTAAAAGATGGGTACTGTGCTGCTGGATTCAGCAGTACCCTGTTTGGTAACTTAATGATTTGAGGGTTTTATATTTCTTCAAACATTAAGAAATTTTTATGGCAAGTAGATAAGACTACATTAAGCATATGTATGTCATGATATCATGAAAATAGGCCCAAATTGTGAAGTTTCAGGCCGCGTGACCAGAATGTTATTCTGGAAATTTTTCCAGCTTAAGGAGCAAGACTATATATATATATATATATATATATATATATATATATATATATATATATATATATATTATGTGATGCATCTAGCCATAAGTTTCATAATGCACATCATGCATTGCATCGTCATCATTCACGTGATTTATGAAACTGAGTTCATGTCAAAGAAATTACGAAAAAGTGCTTTTAAAGAAAAGATTTCAGTTTTGAAAAGAACGACTCATATGGTACCATTGATTCTGGCAAGCATAACCCGCTCCAGATCCAGGGTTAATTGATATGTTGATTATGACCGTACAGGGTTAATCATCATCAGATCAATTAACCTCGGATCTGGAGCGGGTCGTGCTGGCCAGAAATAAATGGTACCATATGAATCTTTCTTTCAAAAACTAAAAACTTCTTTTCAAAAGATCTTTCTCATCATTCTTTGGCATAAAAATCAGTCTCATAAATCATATGGACATGGACAATGCAATGCATGATATGCGGCATGTAACTCGTGAACAAAGACATCATAACAAGCCTACACGGACTTGTCCCTTAAGCTGGAAAAACTGTTTAGTAATAACATTCTGTTCATACAGCCTCATGCTCATCAATTCAGGGCTCATTTCATAACGCACACCACACATAGGCATAATGAAGTCTTAGACATGTGTCATAAAAATTTTGTAACATTCCGAAATGCCTAAATTCATCAAATCATCAAATTACCAAAAAGGGGTGCTTGCTGAAATCAGCAGGGCAATACTCGTCTTGCCTCAGTTTCATGCATCATAAAACCTTATTCAATTTAGGTTATCACCTGGAAAACATAACTAATATACCAAGGAACAGTATTGATATGACCAAACATCTCCTTCAAGCCTAAATGAGTAAGATAAAAACCTTACAACTTATGCCATTAAACTGTCCTGTTCTCCAGTTTTGTATTACTAATTTTAACTCAGTTGTTAACTTTTAAAATAGAGGTTCTAAGCTGGTTTCTTTACATTAACAAGTACATCTACATCTTAGGCCATGATCATAAAAATTTCAAGGAAATCTAATACACTTAAGGGGGTCATTTAATTTATTTCCCAAAGCTAGGCACACGAAGAATCTGGAACGACCAAATTTACCACGAATTTAATTGTGACTAAATCACAAGTTCTTTTACCAAAATTCAAACTCATAGTCTCACTAAACACACCAAACTATCATCATACCAAAAATCAGCTCATTTGCACGTTTGTAAGGTTCATTTTAGGGCCAAACAACTTGTTACTCAAAACCGTCCTGTTCCAGTGATTTCTGTATGACCAGCTCTCATTAACAATTTCATTCAGGTCAAACCACAACTCCTTTTATCCAAATTCCAACTCACATATTTATTACACATATAAAGCTAACATCATACCAAAAATAAGCTCATTTGCACGTTCCTAAGGTTCATTTTCAAGCCAAACAACTTGTTACTCAAAACTGTCCAGTTCCAGCAATTTCTGTATGACCAGTTTTACAGCAAAATTACATTAAGGATAAACCACAACTCCTTTTACCAAAATTCTAACTCACAGATTTCATACCCATGTGAGGCTATCATCATACCAAAAAACAGCCAAATTGAACACTCCTAAGGTTCGTTTTCAGGTCATATAATACTCCACTCAAATCTGTGCAGCTCCAGTAATTTCCTGTACTTCATCACTTTTATGGTTCAAGTATTTCCAATGAACTTCATTCCTTACGATAACTTAATCACCATCAAATACACACTTTAACATACTCATTCCGAGCCTCATAACATGATTTAAATAATAGATAAACTGTACATAAGTCACATCAAAACAGTCACAACACATTCATATAACAACTCATTCACTCATTCCAACATTTTCTTTATAACAACTAGTTCTCATGCCTTATACCTAGAGTCTTCAACTAAGATTCATAGCTTAAAAATGACTAGTCATTCAAGCATGCACTTCACAAATAAGTCAAGATTGGCTAGAGTATACTTGCCTTCTTTGGATCTTAGATTTGCTTGGAACTTGTTGAAGCAAAGTAATGCTTCCTTCCTCCCCTTCCTTCTTGAACCTTGAATGAAGGTTGAGAAGAATTCAACTCACTAAGATGCTAAACTCTCTTGAGACTTCGAAAATCTCCATCTAGTGACCCCTTGGAGATCACGGTTTCCATAAGAAATGAGGGTACATTGTGAGCTTCATATGTGAGGTATAAAATCCACTAAAGGAGTTTAGGATATACTCACCTAGACCAACTTGAACTTGAAGGATTCTTGAATCTCCTTGGCTCTTAGTTAGCCGTGTGCTATGAGTGAAGGGTCTGAGTTCTTGAGTTGCTTGAGTGTAGAAGAAATTCTAAAGTTGTTGGAGATGATTTTTCTACATAGGCTAAGTGCTTTTAGCCGTTGATGCCCTAGGAAGGATAGGAAATGTCTCTTTTGTATGGGTAGTCTCATTAGGTTTTTCCATCTGACTAACTATAGTTGCTTTAGTTAATTAGGGTTTACTACCATGCCAACTTGAGTTACTTTTGGTAGTGTGGTTAGCATAAAGTAACTATGGTAAGATTTAAATTGTCCCTTGGTTTGCACCTTTGGTTAAACCTGCGGTTGGAGCTTAATTATTAGGCTCCTCCATGCTTTCTTTACTTTTTGGAGTGTTTAATGCCAAAAAGTGATTAAGTAGTTGAGGGAAAAAGTGATATCAAGGTTGATCCCCTAATCCTTCCATCCCTTGTATACCACGGTTCGACTAGGTAATTTTAGTGAGTTACCCCTCCTTGATATAATATTATATTGTGACCACTACATACATAACTACTTTATAAAATTGCTTTAGTAAGCAATTAAGGTGAGTAGTTGAACCTTTTTGCAAAAGTAACCCCTTAATCACCCCTCTTCAATCGGCGGCTTAGTGGGGTGAAAAGTAGCACTTTTCTACTTTTTAGCTTTTAAATTCCATTTAGTAAGATACTAATTGCTAGTATAAACCTTTTCATGCTTGCTTTACTATGCCCACTAAGGTTTACTGATTGTAAAAAGGAACCCTATTCTTATATCCTTATCTCTCATATGGCCGAAATTATGAAGAATCTTGGGAGGGGGAAATGTCATCTCACATTTTTCGTACGACACACTCGTGTCATTTCCATTTGTCATTGAACTTACTTTAAGGATAAAATTAAAGCAGACGTAATAACTTAATAAAAATACTTAAAATCATCCTTCCATAAATTCATTCATTCAGTCTCAAGTACAATATGATTTCTTTGGGGTAAAACATCCTCCCCCCTTATTACAAGTTTCGTCCTTGAAACTTAAAGGGTACTAATAGAAAAGGTGCAAATATAATCTTTTCATGCTTTCCTCTGTTTCCCAAGCAGCTTCATCAATCGAATGGTGCTTCCACTGCACCTTAACCATAGGAATATATCGTTGATAACTATTGTTATAAGAAAACTCCACTAGCTTGTTCCAACTTCCTCCAAAGTCGAGTATACAAGCTCGCAACATGTCTTCCAGTGTTTGGATGGTCCTTTCCGATTGACCATCTGTCTGGGGTAAAATGCAGAGCTCATTCGTATCTCAGTGCCCATTGCTTTTTAAAAAGCTGACTCGTCGATCCTAGGCAATGGATATCTGTTCTTTATCGTGATCTTGTTGAGTTCCCTATAATCAATACACAGACGCATACTCCCTTCCTTTTTCTTTAAGAATAGCACAGGAGCACCCCGGGCAAAACGTTGGGGCGAATAAGTTTCTTTCTTAAAAGCTCGCGCAATTGTTCCCTTTAGTTTTCTTTCGGTTCAATAGGCGCCCTTCGGTGAGGTATCTTCATAGACTTAAGGGATTCTTAATCATCATCCTATAGTGGCCCGATCGCATAAAACATGATTTTCATAATCATGACTTGCTTTGCATAGCTTGCCTGACATGGTGCTTTCATATCGTGATATCATAACGCTTCCAAATTTGGCTATAGCACTCTTGATAAGAATAATAGCACACGATATGCCTATCGATTCTCCATATAGTCCATGCACAACAAAATGTGTACATGTGCTAACGGTGACGCATAATGGCAGAGACCTCGAGTCTCAAACACGGTGTTATACTCGGTCATACTACCACTAATAACCTCACTTACTTCCTTATAGTCTACTCATCATAACTTAAAGAAAACTATCATAATCACTCATACTTGGTTAATAGGAAGTAGGACATAGGTACTTCACATTTAACTTGTGCAATTAGGCGTACCTTGGTTGTTTCTTTGTTAGCCTTATGCAAATACGGCTCCTGCCTCCTAATTCATTTCTTAGTACGCTCGTTAAGTCGTTTATTTCGTCCTTCCGTTCTCTTACTATCACGTTCCGCTCTGTAGCAGTCTTCCAATAATTCGTTAAAAGTTTTTGAATACTCCTTGACTAGCCAAGTTTTGATCTGGAGGTCTGAACCGTGCACAAATCTGGTCAGTTTATACTTTTCGTCTTCCATAATCAAGGGAGCGTACCGACCTAATGTAATAAATTGATGGGCATACTCTGAGAAGGTGACGCCTGACCCTTGTCTTAATGAGTCAAATTCCTCAACCCTTCTCATGATTAAGTCCTGAGAGAGGAAGAACTCACAAAACTCTTCTCGAAACTTTGCCCAAGTTACCGGTCGGGGCAGTGGCTGGATACAAGTCCTCTACCACTGGTTGGCCTTACCGTTCAAAAAAGGCCGGATACTCTGTGCCCTTATCCTATCAGGCACCTGTATCAGCATGAAGTTACCTTCAACTTCATTTAACCATCTTTCTGCCTTCTGTGAACTAGATTCCCTACCAAACCTCGGAATACGTGCTCCTACTAACTGTCAATAGTAAAGCCTACTGCTTCCTGGGGTGACAGTGATAATATCTGTTTATCGGACCGCGATGCCATCTGCACTACGGAGTGTCAGAATTTTATTCAAAGCTGAAATATCCAGATGAGCGACAAGATTTTTATTCATAATCCACTAAAACTTTTAAGTGGCATGCAACAAAATATGGTTCTAAAAAATGTCATCGACTAGGGCTTTATCATCAGATCAACAACCCTAATTTCCATCGTATGTCATCCCAGTCCAAGGTCAACTCTCCTCTAAGATCATGACTTAGATCTAACGTCAAACTTAGATTTCTAAAAACATATCTTAATTCTATATTCTGCCCGGATCTAGAGCCTGGGCTCTGATACAACCTGTAGCACCCCGCACCCTGGCCTAGCCGGATACGGTGCGCCTGTCGCACTTCACTACGGAGATTACCAAGCGTCAATCCATAACATATCATAGTCCAGAATAAAATATGTGGACTTTCATGCTTACACGTCAACAAGTAAGCAAAACCGAGGTAGAATAAAAACTTTTAAACATACATTCTGAATATCTAACATAAAGTTTACAACCATGTCCAGACATAAAGTAAAAGTCGATAATCATAGTCCCCATCAAAAGTCCCTCAAAACATAAACCCATCATAAGAGAATCCTTAAACAGTCATCCACTCGCCGGCTCACGGATATGAAACTCTAGGCCCGTCATTAATCCACTCTACCCCAATTTTCTGCAAACTCTGGGAGGAAAAATAAGGGGGTGAGTGATAAAGTCACCAGCAAGAATACCATAAACAATCATGAATTAAAAGAGAAAGTACACACAAGAGCCAAATCCCCAGAATTTGGACTTTTCCATCATACCTGTCTTCCGACTCTAAAGCCACAAGGATAATAAAATCATAACTTATGTGATAACAGTAATAAGATCGTAACTTAGGTAACGAAGGCCAATATGGTCATAACCTAAGTAACAGTACCTCTAGCATTCCACTAGCATTTCATCCCCCTTCAGTCAATAGTCGTAAAGAGAATAAAATCATAACTTAGTCATGAAGGATTCTTGAATCTCCTTGGCTCTTAGTTAGCCGTGTGCTATGAGTGAAGTGTCCTTGGCACTTTTGTGAGTTCTTGAGTTGCTTGAGTGTAGAAAAAATACTAAAGTTGTCGGAGATGATTTTTCTACATAGGCTAAGTGCTTTTAGCCATTGATGCCTTAGGAAGGATAGGAAATGTATCTTTTGCATGAGTAGTCTCATTAGGTTTTTCCATCTCACTAACTATAGTTACTTTAGTTACTTTAGTAGGCTCCTCCATGCTTTCTTTACTTTTTGGAGTGTTTAATGCCAAAAAGTGATTAAGTAGTTGAGGGAAAAAGTGATATCAAGGTTGATCCCTAATCCTTCCATCCCTTGTATACCACGGTTCCACTAGGTAATTTTAGTGAGTTACCCCTCCTTGATATAATATTATATTGTGACCACTACATACATAACTACTTTATAAAATTGCTTTAGTAAGCAATTAAGGTGAGTAGTTGAACCTTTTTGCAAAAGTAACCCCTTAATCGCCCCTCTTCAATCGGCGGCTTAGTGGGGTGAAAAGTAGCACTTTTCTACTTTTTACCTTTTAAATTCCATTGAGTAGGATACTAATTGCTAGCATAAACATTTTCATGCTTGCTTTACTATGCCCACTAAGGTTTAGTTGATTGTAAAAAGGAACCCTATTCTTATATCCTTATCTCTCATGTGGCCGAAATTATGAAGAATCTTGGGAGGGGGAAATTGTCATCTCACATTTTTCGTACGACACACTCGTGTGATTTCCATTTCTTATTGAACTTACTTTAAGGAGAAAATTAAAGCAGACGTAATAACTTAATAAAATATACTTAAAATCATCCTTTCATAAATTCATTCATACAGTCTTAAGTACAATACGATTTCTTTGGGGTACAACAGTACAGGCCCAGAGAGAATAGACCTGGTTATGATTATTATGACCGTGCAGGCCCGAAGAGAATACACTTGATGACGATGTTTGATCGTATGACCGTTTTCAGATCCAGACATAATAGATCTGAAGGGAATGGCATGACCGCCTCAGATCCGGATATAATAGATCTGAATACTCACTCCTCTCCTTTTATTAACGATGATGTTTTGAAAGAAAGAATGAAAGAACTTATCCTCATTTTTTGTAATGACGCATCACATGTGCATACGCATGCATACTGCATTTTTCTATGGCTAGTCGAATGATTGATGTACTATTACTTAGGCTATGATGATATGGTTTAATATCTCCTAAGTTATGATCTTAATTTCACTTTTGAGAATGGCGTGACATAGTCTCCAACATGTGCTGAATTTCACTTTTGTAAACTTTGTCAAATATTGCACAATAATTACACAAATATGGTATATCCCAATCAGCTCTAATTTGAATATTCTAGTACACTATAACATGTATTGAATATGTAAAAAGTGTACAGATACATGTTAAATGTCATGCCAAAAACGTCCCATGTGTTGTGTTCATAGAAAACCGAATTTTTGACTTTTTTCGATTATTCTTTTTTTCTCCA
>AP025052.1:11294739-11310176 GCA_036186865.1 Eustoma russellianum
GCTGTACTAAAGTGGCACCCCATGTGACAAAAAAATGAATTAGAAATCTCCACAATTTGGCCTTAATTTATTGTGATTTGTGTGTGCCAACATGGAATGATTTTATTGCTAAATATACAATGTAAGCCACGAAATTTAGGAATCTTTTTAATGTATATGGGCTGGCCATCTATTTATAGCAAGTACATGACACGTTGGCGAAGTTTCGGTAATCACCCGATATGACAATTTTTTGTTTACAACCTTGTAACATGTTGTAATAATTTTGTCATCACCATGACTTATGTCATATGATATAAGACCTGAATTTACTCATAAATATGAGGCAAGTATAATGGTTTGACGTTGACGTACGTTTGTAACATATGTGACGTGTCAGTAGTACATCAGAATATATGTGTATTGTGCCTTTTAGCAAAAATATAAATATATATATATAAGGTATATAAATGGCGTGTGATATGGATGAGTAAGGAGACTTTCCATTCTTCAATTTGTTGTCATCATGCCTTTTCCAATTATATCTCCATTTAATGAACTAGTTAGTTCATTAAACTAAGTACTTCACTTAATGAACTAGTTTAGTTCATTAATGGTGGCACCTGAAATTAGTTCAAACATAACAAATGTTTGTCATTTGATGCTAGCTTTAAAGTTTTATGACTTGTTAGTATGGCAACATTATATATAAAGCATATAAGACAAGTTTGTCGCAAAAACGTGTCAAGTAACAAATTTGTCATGCATTTCTTAACCACGTGTTATTTAAATCATTTATTTAGTGAATCACTCAAACTCTTTTTCTGAACAATCTCCCCCTTTTGATGATTTACAAAATTAACTTAGTTCATGATTTAAATATGACCGCTCCCCCTCCAATGGAGCACAACTTCGAATTTTGAATTTTTTAATTGTCTTTCCCTTGAATTTCACAATCATGCTCTTTCCTCCCCTTTAAATTGCTCTCTCTCCCCCTTAAATCATGCACTTTCTCTCCCCCTTAATTTTCTAAATAATATCAAAAGTACATGAAAAAAATAGCAGTTTATAGTATATCAACAGAACTCATGCATTTCAAGTGCACTCTTAGGGTTATTTGTTCAACCCTTTGCAAATGTCCCTTTTGGTACCTAAATTTGGGTGACCTTTCTAGGTCCTCCGAAATGTGAGAGAAGATATGAAGACGCAATATAATAGACATTAATTGGGAGTGCAATTGGCCTTGGGACGAGAATTCCATTGTAGCCGTTGTATGTTTGTCGTCTTTGATAAGTTCTTGTGTTCGTGTGCATGGTGCGTGATCTAGATGCATTTTTGTTGAATGAATGCCGTGTATGCATCAATGGTTTTTTTCATATCTAGATGCCACATAATTATATCTCGTATAATATGAAGAAGAAGCATGATGAGATGACATAGGGAGGGATCTAGGCGTCTTCTTAGGCGCCACATATATCTTGGGTGCATCTATTTTCTTAGATAGAATGACTTTGGTTGATTTATTTAATGTCTCGTTTTTCTCAACATATCCTAATTCGGTTTTATCACTATCATGTTTTTGTGTAGAAATGATGCGATCTAGCATGTTTGTTCCCGTGTCAAATTCTTTCACCAATTTCTCTAAATCTGCATTCCTTGATTTCAAATTTGAAATCTCGGATTTTATTTCGTTAGTTTGTGCCGTTAATGATGAGATCTATAATTTCAATGCATTGATTGTAAATGACGACTCTTCTTTTAAATCGTTTAATTGAAATACAAGATTTGTGTTAGAGGATTCTAACAGTTTCTTGTCTTCAATTAAGCTTTCTTTTCTTTTGCAAGAGTCTTAGCAAACTTATGCAATTCAAGATTGCAATCAAAGTGCTGCCCATGGCACGCGGCAACGGGAGTCCCAGGATGTATTCTTGCATGGACTTTACTACATCAGCGCTAATAGTATGCCAGCAAGATGGGAAACACTGTCCATTATATCCATCCGCGCCTGGAGCATTATTAGGACTTAGTGACCACATTGCAACCTTAACCTCTGACAACTGAGGCAACACTAGCAACTGGGTATTGTCTTCCGCTGTAATCATTGTAGGAATAATATTAAAAAGCATGTCTTCATTAGCAATAGGCTCAGCTGCAAAAAGTTTTGTATAGAAGGATATTGCAACCATGAATAGTGGCAGGTGTATCGCATAATACTCCCTCCTCGGTATAAATAGCAGTAATGGTCTTCCTATGATGACGATCCTTCACAATATTATAAAAATAGGATGTATTTGCATCTCCAGCACTCAACCATTTCAACCTAGCCGTTGCTCCTAAAACAATAATTCACGTCTCCCCGCGATCTTATACTGAGCTTGAGCTGCATGATATGCTGTGCGATTTTCTGGTGTCGGGTGCTGATCAAACAATCTCTCAAAATGTACTGCTTCTTGCTCCGCAACTCTGAATTTGTCAAAAACATTTCCAAAAACAGCTGATTCCATTCACGCAAATCTCCATTTAAAGAATGCAACTTATTATACAAACCCCTCATGCCTCCTCTAGTGGGATATGACTTCCAGGATGCTTGCACAAAAGGAATGAAATTGCCGTGATCTAGCCAAGCATGCAGAAATAAAAAAGAAACGGTCTAAAGCAATTATACCACTTGCGTCCCAAGTAAACTTGTGGTACAAGCAAATTCAATTCCTTCTTCATCAAGTCACTACAACCGGCCACAACCTATTTAAATGACCCTAATCCATTTTTTGACCCTAAGTATGCACTTCAAGAAATATTAAGCAAATAGCTAAAAACATAAAGAAACTTCAATAGAGTGCAAAAAAAAAATTGAAAACAAGAAAATCGAAAAACAAAACGTTTCAACCTAAACTGAACCGTAAGGTACATACACACATCTCAATAGTTGTAAATTCAAATCTTGAATATATTTTGGTGGTAATTAGTTTAGAGATTGAACATTCAATCTAAGAGGTGTCACGACAACATCTTACCATGTTCAGCCATACTAAATCTATTCAGTTTCTTATTTCTTTGAATTTATTCTTATGTATACTTGCCTCTAATTCTTGTTGCAGCTGGTTAACCCTTCACAAAGTGGAAAGAAGATGTTACAAGCCTTGGGATTAAGAACCAAAACATGCTTGAATTTGATTATTCCAAATGATCTGAACTTGAAGCTGAGAGGCAAAAGGATTTAGACGGCAAGGTCAATTGAGAGGAGGTAAAAGCCAATTGATTGAATGAATCCATGCACAAGTTTGGAAAAAACATGAAACTCAGATTTTGTTTTAATAACGGAGCCATTTTCTTTGGTCTTTGTGTTATTCTTTTATTGTTTTTTCTTTGTGTGTTTAATTTCAGGTGGCTGACCAAACCAATACGGCACCAAAGGAGGGAACATCTGTCATCCAAAAGTCAAGATACGTTTGACCAAATCCAACAAGGCATGAAGCGACACCATACCATAACGCAAGTAGCTCAAATGCTCTCAACTATCATCTGTTGTCTTGATATCTTTGAAGCTCGATTAGAGGACTTAGAGAGTTTCTGAAATTCACAACCACCCATTCAAAACAGACCTGACCAATTTGAGCAAAGAACAAGTGACATACAAGGTATATCAAAGGAGAAACTAGCACAAGGAACAATTAGAATGCCTTCATTGATGAGGGAACTCATGGAAGAGGAGGAGAATGACAATGAAGATGACTTGGAGCAAGAGATAAATTTCTAACCACGTCTAAAAGGCATACACAACATAATGATGAATGTGAGTTGGTAAGTTAAAATTCATAACACCTCCGGTTTATGGAAACAGTGACCTCGAAGCTTATATGGAATGGAAACGTAAGGCTGAACTCATCTATTTAGGCCATCATTTTTTTGAAAGAAATGAGGTAAGTTTTTGTTACGCCTCGAAAAACTTTGTTACTTTGATACGTGTTTCTTATCGTGATTATGTACGTATAAATTTTGCAATTGTATTAAAATGTATGAAATATTGATGTGCGGTGAAATTCGTTAACGGACGCTATGATTTCGTCCTAGGAATTAAAGAAATACGAACATGTAACAACTTAAACCCTAGAATAATTAAAGGAAAAAGAAAAGACATGACACAAGTATTTTAGACTATTTAAATAAAAGGAAAAGTAATTACGACGTAGAAGATATTTCGGGAGGATTAAAAAAAGAAAAAGGGAGGCAAATTTGGGACATAAGGGCCTAAGTCAAGATCGAGGTGTAGAACCTGTATAGCACCACTAGAAGAGGGGGAGGGGTTGAATAGTGAGTGGGAAAAATTTGGTTTTTAAAACTTCTTAGACCAAATAACACACTTCTGAAAACAGTTTCTATTTTCAGATCCTGACTTGAATTAACTAGCTGACCTGGTTGTAGACTTCAAAAAATTATGAAATTTAGTGAAAATGTGATCTCAGATGTTATGAGTGTCTCAAAAAAATTTCAGATTAAAAATCCAAGACTAACCCCTTGATGAAATGTTTTTCCTCAGATTGCGCCAATCTGCCAGAATCTATTCTTCAAAATGAAAAATTTATTCATATTAATTGGTAACTCTAAAAGACTTGAAAATTTTATAATATGACCCTCAAGATGTTTTCTTTAATAGATTAAAACAGTTTTTCAAAATTCTCTTGGTAAATATGTCAACCACGTTGATGTTCTCAACCTTTGCAGATCTGAGAATCAGATTGCACTAGTCACAGAACTATGAACGTTTGACTGACTTATACTTATCCAAATGTGATAAAACTTCTCCCAAATGAAAGCTAAGGTGTGTGGCTATGTTTCGGAAAAATTTCGTGATTTTTGAAAAAGTTTTGCTATTTTTTCCGTGAGTATGAATACGATGAAGAAAACTGAAAACTGAAAGTAAAAGTGCTAAAGGTAAATAACATCAATATTTTTTTACTTGTCTGATTAAATCAACATACTTCAGTCTTCAAGGACACCTTCCTCGTTATTCAATAATCACAAATAGCACTTCGCACTAGGGTGACTGGATTTAAACACCAACTCCACCCTTTTACAACAAACAAAGAAAACACACCAACACAAACACCACCACCGTGATCACACCTTGATCAATCTTGTACAAAAGATGAACGTATGTGGGTGGTATGAACAAAGCCTATATAGTATATAGAATATAAGAATGATAGGATTGAGGCTAAGAGCAAGAGAAAAGAATAAGAGAAGAAGAGAATAGTCTTGCATTTGTCTTGAACACTTCGCCTCAATTTATAGGTGCATGGCCGCCACCCTAGGGCTGAATTCTTCCTTGAAAATTGTCTTGAATACCCTTTGAAGATTGCCTTGTATAATTCACGATACACCCTTGCTTACTTGGTGTAATACAATTGGGCGAATGACTTGTCTTTGCCTAGTTGTCACTTCTTGATAGGCCATTGTTTATCAACCTTGGCACTCCATTAATGAGCTGGAAATTCAACTTAAAAATCTGAAACACTTGCTCAAAATCAAGTAGGTTAATTACCAATCAACCATGCTATGATTCACCTAAAATTTTGGAAGACAATTGAAGACAAAATGGCACCAAAAGTCGGTCAAGATTAATCCATGTGCTGAAATTTCAGCACTTGCTCGATTTTGAAATGTTTCCTTGTGTGTCTTGCCCTCTTCAATGTCACCAATCATATGTGGATTTGATGGGTGCATCAATTGTCCCGTGGCGTAGGCCGGTGGGCGTAGGCCAGGTGGGCCAAGTCACAGTCGAATGCCGTGGGCGCTTGTGTGCTGAATGTGCTATAAGACTAGGGTATGCGCATCTCCTATCACCAATTGGTTTTGGGAGAGATGGTAGCGCCTGAGGTCCTACAAGTGGTATCAGAGCGAGGTCACGGGTTCGATTCCCAGCGGGAGCAATTGGTGAGGGGGAGATTGATGGGTGCATCAATTGTCCCGTGGCGTAGGCCGGTGGGCGTAGGCCAGGTGGGCCAAGTCACAGTCGAATGCCGTGGGCGCTTGTGTGCTGAATGTGCTATAAGACTAGGGTATGCGCATCTCCTGTCACCAATTGGTTTTGGGAGAGATGGTAGCGCCTGAGGTCCTACAAGACCAATGTTGAGAAATATGTTTGGATAATTTTCAAAGTCATGATTTTAAGTGATGAATACTTAAAAATGTCACATATGGTGTTATAAATGAAAGAGTTGAATAAGTGAAGAAAAATGACACGATGTCTAGGGTTGTTAGAAATATTTTTCTAAAATATGATAAAATAGTTGTTTTTATTTTTACATGATTTATATATGTTTATCATGTTGTGATTATGTGATTTTTATGATGATAATATCTTGTGACTAATATGCCCTCGAAGTTTCTACAACTTACCAAAAAAGGGCAAAAGTGGTATTTTGAGTTTTGTAGGTACTCGACATGGTGAATATGATTCAAGAAGATATTATCATCTTATTTATTATCAAGAAGGTGTTATTATGTTTAATTCTGACCATTGGGGTCGTTTCTGGAGTTTTATCTCACTAGGGGCATTTTGGTCATTTTACCCCCGAAGACAGTTTCGGTATTTTCACTCAAGGAATCTCTTGAGCATATTATTATCTTCATTATGGAGCTGTGTTATTATTATTTTGAAGATTATATGGTGATCTTATATCTTATTCTCTCAACCGATGATATTATTGACTATAGCTGGATATGTGACGATTTGAGATGTCACATTCTATTTTCTCTTGAAGACTCTTATATATATGTTATTGGAGGTTCTTAATCATCTTTCAGAGATTACAAGGTGTCCTTGGTGCAAGATTCATCACAATATGTCAAGGAGAAATGGGAATTTTGATATTATATGTTGACATAACCTTGTCAACTATTATTTGTTGATTTCTCCTCAAAAATCTGAGTTGGTATACATATACACAGCCTCCAAAACGTGATTATACAGGTGGAGATGATGTTTTTCTCATTTTATGAGTTAGAGACAAGAAGACAAACCAAAAGCAAGCTAATTGGCAAAAGTTGTCAACTTGAAATTTCAAATTTGAAGTTAATGGAGACAAGGTTGTTGGAGATGATTATGGAGGTGCTTTATTTCAAAATTCTCAGCCATCACATGGTCTAAAAGTTGGAGAGAATATGTCATCCATTCACACTATAAATAGGAGGCAAGGTGAAGAAGAGAAGACACACACTTGAAAGCAAAAATTGAAGATTGTTGTCTTGCTATTCTCTTCTCATATTTTCGTTCATACTTTGTGTAGCTAAGGTGTTCCATTTCTAGTTGTTGTCCAGCTACACTATACACACCTTCTTGTGTCTTATTTGTAAGATTGATTAGCCAAATCTATAAGGCTACATCAATAGGTGATAGAGGTGTTGCAACCAAGAGTTGCATAAAGGTGTTCATCCAAGTCTTGAATAGGGTTGGTGTTTAACCCAAGGATCAAGCTTGGTTCTTGCTGTAATTTGGTTCATACCATAGTGAAATCCAAGGAAAGGTGTTCCTTGGGACTGGAGTAGGTCACATTGACCGAACCAGGATAAATTCTTGGTGTTCTTCTCTTGTTTCTTTATTTCTTTTTCTGCCTGTTTTTGACTGCAGTTTTCACACCACTTCTCACAATTTGAAAAAATAGCTAAACATTTTCAAAATTCGTGATTTTTGGTGGAGTTATACTTCAGACTGTTAGTTTTCATTTGCAACAAGAATCACTTGATTTGAGCAAGGGAAAGTTAGTCTTTCAGTCTTTGCAAGATAACTGCTCCAATCTGGCTGCAATCTGACCAGTTTTGAGAAAACTTAAATTCTGTATTTTTCGAGAGTTAGTTAAGGTCAGGGCCTTTTTGAAACTTCATCTACACATCCTAAGGAGTGTTTTGATATAAAGATCAACCTTTTTGATTGAGTATTCAAAGAGAAACACGTTTTGCAAAATCAGCAACATTCTGTCCAATTCTGTCCAGATTGACCATCTGAATCTTTTTATTTATTTGAAGGGTCAAACGATCTTATTTTTGTCTGATTTTTGGATAGAGTCTTGTTAACTCATTGAAGTTACATTCTGGAAAGTTTCATAATTTTTGGAGTTGTGTACAATTATTTGTGAATTTTTGAAAAACGGGTTCTGAATCTGAGGTGGTTTCAGATTCTGTTTTCAAAGGGGATTTTAACAAAGGGTTGTAGTGTAATTTCCGCTAACCACTATTCACCCCCCTCTAGTGGTGTTTATTGCAGGTGCACGGTCCAACAGGATTATCCTTTACCAATTAAAGTACTAAACAAGCTCCACCTAGGTTCCAAATGAGGTGTCATAGGCGTGCACATCAGCTGCAACATGTGTTGAATTCTCTTTCGGTAAACTTTGTCAAATAATAATGCATAATCTTCACGCATATGATAAATTGCAATCAGCACTAAATTGATTTTTTTAGAAAACTTTAATATGTCTTGAATGTGTAAAAAGTGTCTGGACATATGTTACATACATGCCAAAACCGTCCCATGTATGTAGACGTGTAGAAAACCGAATTTTCGACTTTCGTCGATTACGCGATTTTTCTCCGATTAATCTCAATTTTTAGACATGTATGTCACACATAATATGCATAAAATAAAGTTTATTTTCGGCTCCTATGGCTGAATAAAAAACGCCATGCGCTAAAAAGAATTTGAGTATGAATTCTCCACAATTCAAGTCAAAATGTGGGTGATTGATGTGTATAAACATGGTATGACTTTGGGTCTGAATTTGACGTATGGAGCATGAATTTTCTGAGTATTTTTAGTGTATATAGGCTTGCCATCTTTATGTGGTAAGTACGTGACATGTCGGTGAAGGTTTGGTAAACACCGGATAATTTTCGATTTATGACTTCGTGACTTGTCGTTACAATTTTGATAGCCATATGAATTGTAATACACAATATGAGACCTGCATATACTCATAAATATGATGTGTATATGGTGGTTTGATGTCAAAGTACGTTTATGATATGTATGACGTATCGGTGGAATGTCATAATAGAAACGTATAATTCATCATTAATATATATATATATATATATATATATATGTATGTATATATTTTTTATAAAAGTAAATATTATTAAGAAATTGCCTCACTTATGACGGAGGAAAACCATAGTACATCGTAAGAAAAGTGTCATCATATGGGAAACGATAATGTAGAGCAGTAATGTATATGATATGCCGTATTAAAACCTTGCCAAGTAAAACCACCCTTGTGGATAAAACATTGGCGAAGGAAAAAGCGTACCTATTTATACGAATGGAGAATTGGGAAAAATCAAAATGGAAAATGTTACATAAAACATTGCCACTGTGATGGATGTCCGCTAGTGGATGCAAAGATCTCCAATGTCGTTCCAAACTCAAAAAAGCATAAGGGGTATTAGTATATGTCCGAGGAGAAGAGATAAAGGAGTAGCAGGAGGGTTAAGATACATACCCACGTTGCCTTGGACTTGGTGAGGCCAAGGCAACATGATGGAGGAGACAACCAACCCTAATGGGTGACTGAAGGCTCCATGCACGATCAATTGAGGCAACAACAGGGAAGAGATCATGTCCACCACTTGTGTAGAAAAATAGTGAAGAGTGAGTCCAAGCAAGATAATGAAAGATATGCAATGCAGGGAAGTAACCAAAAAATAGAAATCAAAACGCACCATAAGAGTGAGTCCAAGCAAGATAATGAAAGATATGCAATGTAGGGAAGTAACCAAAAAATGGAAATCAAAATGCACCATGTTGCATGCATCACAAATGGATGCAGGCAGCCACTGATAATATTCGCCAACCCAATGGAAGACCTCACAAACGTAATGACGGCACTGCAATATCGAATACTACAGCAGCCCTAACCTCCGAGGAAGATGGCGGAGTAAAGTAAAAATTCGTAAACCAGCTGTGCGATATCCATGGCGAGCTAGTGTATGTGCTGCTGTATTTGCTTCCTTTGGGCAGTATTAAATTGTGGCTGCGTTTAGATGCAAAAAAGTTGCAGCCCACTGATCTCATGACCAAATGTGCCTGTATACTGTTATATTGGATAAATCCGAGAGAAGACCAAGACAATCAGTTTCAATGACAAGACGATCATGGTGTGTGCCGTAATAGAGTAACGCATCGTGAGTGCCAAAAGCTCAGCCCGCATGGGAGTGTTAGGAGGTAGTGCAAAACATATGGCTGAGACAAAGACATCCTGATCATTTCTGAGAATAGCCCCGCCAGCTGAAAGATGTTGTCATACAACCGCATCAATATTCAGTCTTAACTTTCCAGAAGGTGGCAGCCCCCAGTGGACTATCTTCATGCGTTTCGAACGCAGCTGAGGAGAGAAATATAGATCAACCAAGTGTGGGACATTTTGAGCAAATTTTCTTCCATTCGCAGCAGAGCACCATGTATAAACGTTTGTACGAACCCGATGGTATAGATGTTGATATGAGAAGTTTTTGAACTAAATCTAATAGATGCATATTCTTTCCATATTGTCCAAACCACCACCAATGGGACTACAACACATAATTGACCCTGCATATTGACGACCGAAGATAGCTGCCACCAGCAAGCAAGATATCCCTTAATGTTGTGATTTCTCGGCATCGGCCCAGAAAGCAGAATAGTAATTTCCCTCCATAAAGCATTTATCCTGGGGCATAGCAAGAAGATGTGATCCTGCATATCTGAATCTTGCTGATAGAATGTTCATTAAGATGGAATAACCGACATCCAATGTCGCAAATGATCAGCCAATGGCAACGAATTCGTCCATAACCAACACAAAAAACATGCATGCCTGGATGTGTGTTAGGCCACCATACATACCGTGAATAAGGAAACGAACCAGTAGGCTGAGAAATCTCTTTATATGCTAATTTGATCGAGAATTGGCCATTAGAGTCTGGTGTCCAGTGTAAGGTCTCATGCTCTGTACCTATCTTAGTTTGCATAAATTCATGAACCCGACAAAGACGTTTCCAACCTGCAGAATCATAAATATGAGAATATATCGTTGAACGAGATCCATACTTTTGCCTGCAAAAGATCGCCCATGAAGAATGCTCATGATGATATTTCCATCGTAGTTGGCAGTCATACGCTTTCTGTAAATATAATAAATTACAAAGTCTCAATCCACCCGAGTCAGTTGGTGTGCATACAGAATCCCATGAACGCCAATGATATTGACCATTCCAAAGGAAATTGGCCATTTTTCTATGTAACACATCAATAACACCTTTTGGCAGCCGAGAGCTTGCGATAATATGTATGGGTATGGTATTGAGAACATACCGTATCAAAACAAGTCTTCCCCACCATAGACAGTAACTTAAAGGACCATCCATTTATTTTTGCATCAAAATGTTGCAATAGTGGTTCACAATATGAAGCCCTGTTGAAACCTTCATATAAAAAAGATCCAAGATATTTGATTAGCAAGGAAGCAAGCCTCATAGCTAAAACTTGAGATGCACTGTGTCCTGCAACTGTTTCTCCAACCACTACTTGACTTTTATGGTAATTGACTAGCTGTCCAGATGCATTTTGAAAGCCATCAAGAAGTCCTGGAATTTTGCTAAATTTCTAGCCATGCCATTGAGAAAAATTAATAAATCATCAGCAGATCCTAAGTGAGAGACTGTAGGCACTCTACCTGCAATAAAACCTCGAAGTGTATCTGCTGCCATCATGGCCTTTAAGCCACGGGAAAAGCCTTCATATGCTAGCATAAATAAAAATTAGGACAAAGGATCATCTTGCTTCACACTGCAACCCACCGATTTTCCATTAATAATAACCGAGCAACGAGTGGAGCGAGGGTTGTTCAACACAATACGCACAAATCTCGGGTGAAAACCCATTTTAACTAAAAGCTGCTCTAGATATGTCCAACTTACTCGGTCGAATGCCTTCGCCATGACTAACTTAACCATAACATTTCCCCCTCGTGTGGGACGATCAATAACATGAATCATCTCTTGTACTAAGAGTATTTGCTCTGTAATTCCTCTTCCTGCCATAAAGCCTGCTTGTTCTGGTGAGATTAACCTTGGCAGCAAACCAGAGAGCCATGTAGAAATTAAGCGAGTGGTTACCTTAGAGATGAAGTTTTCTAGACAAATCAGACGAAAATCGACAAACGTTCTTGGTGTTGGCATCTTTGAAATCAACATAATATCACCGAAGCTATTTGAGGAGGAACTCGAATTCTCAAGAAAAATTCTTGAACAACCTTAAGTACATCACCTGCTATTGTCGTCCAAAAATATTTATAGAAAGAACCAGGATATCCATATGGTCTAGCCGCACTAGAAGGACTAAGATCCCATATTGCACGCTTGACTTCCTGTAACGAAGGCATCGCCTCTAAAGCTGCATTATCCTCCTCCAACAAGACTTGTGGAATATATTGCAAAATGGGTCCAGTATAAACCAACGGCTCTTCAGAGAATAAGTGCTGGAAATATGTAATAGCTTCCACTTCGATATCTGCGTTAGTGATACATTCGTCTCCATTTTCTCGATTAATTTTCCGTATACTTTTGCGTCGTCTTCTATCCTTGACTTTTTGATGATAAAAGGAAGTATTGGCATCACCTTCTTGAAGCCACTTTATATTTACCTTTTGCTTCTAGCACATCAGATCCCTCGATTGTGCAAGTTGCAGCTTGGCAACACTGCAATGGTAGAGATCTCGGTCATGTCCAGTGGCAGAAGTATCATACTCACGTTTGCATCTAGTCACCTCTTCTTTTGCTTTTTCTATTGGAACAAAAATGTTGCTGAAAACATTCTTGTTCCATCGTCGAAGATGTGATTTTAACCAACACAGTTTTTCTGAAAACCCCCACATACCTCCAACTTTAGGGAATGATTCCCATAGACTGTGAACTAAATTATCAAAATCCGGATGTGTGGTCCATACATCGAGATAGCAGAAAATAGCAGTAGTAGTCTGCGTGTCATAATCACAATGCAAGAAAATAGGCGAGTGATCAGATGTTGCCCGGTTAAGGTGTTCACTGGTCATAGCAGGAAATAAATCCAGAAAAGACATTGAGCACAAATATCGATCCAAACAACACCAAAACCGGCCCAAACCTCTTCCATCGCACCACGTATATGTGGAACCTTGAAATGGGACAGCCTGTAAAGAGCTGTCAACAATTGTGTAGTTGAAATCCTACAACAATCGCAGTGCTGGCATAGAACGCCCCTTATGCTCATGTAACGAGAGAAAGGTGTTGAAGTCTCCACCCACTATCCATGGAATATCCATCGAACTATGCAAAGCCTTTAAATCAGCCCATAGCAGACGACGAGCAATGACAGTATGCATTCCATAAATTGCAGTGAACCAAAAAATATCCCCCGTGGCTAACCATTTAAGTTTGAGCGAATGATTCTAGACTCCAGCGCGTTCATCTTCCAAAGAAAACAGTGAATCCCTCAAAAAAAAACCAAATATGATTGTCACAGGCTGACACAGCTTTTGTAAAACCAAATTTTAAACGATAAAACAACAAAGAAGAGACACGTGATTTTGGTTCAATGATAATTAACAATTGTAAATTGTACCGTCGTATTAATGATTGGACTCCATGTTCCAAGGTTTGAATACCCGCAGATTACATATTAATATCTTCATTGCGATAAAATGTCAAATGAGTTAGAGAGGTAAGCTGCGCGTAACCTGGTGATTCTCGGTGAAGGTTGTGCTGCTTGATGCGAGCTATGGAGTATGCATGGAGGCACACCACCCTTTTGCGAGACATTAATATCTGGTGGGTCTACAAGTGTCCTACTAGCATCAATGAATACTGCTTGAAATACATTAGTCATGGAGTCATAGATTTCCTTGTCTTGTGCATCCAGTCGATTGACATTTAAAGGAACAACCAATTCAGTGTCAGAGATAGAATAACTATCTGCATGTTGTAGTGGATCCCTAACATACAGTCATCAAATCCTCGAATTCGCTCTAAATCTTGTACATTGGATACCGCGACTAGACAAATATCAGGGGACGGTGATTGAACCGTCCGTACTGGCGAAGAAGATTGATTATCCTTTGAAGGCGCTAGGGTATATAAAGTCAGATGAGAGGATGGAGCTGTGACAGCCCGTAATTCAACCGTTGATTCAGGGACATTCTTCTTGGGTGTCCAACGTTGCTTCTTGTCCTTAACATGATGATCAGAACGTCGACTTTGCGGAGGATCACGTGGCTCTAACTGATCCAGAGATGGCGGCTTTCCGCAGGCAGCGACCTCATAGCAAGGCAAAAACAATCAGTGCAATACGAGGGCAAATCTTCATCTTCAACTATTTGCATGAGCACTTTTGGTGGGCCCTGAATAAAAACCCGTTATGGCAGATCAAGCGAGACATCAATCTCAATGCATACACGTGCGACAGAGGGACGGGTAACAGTGGTGGTTGCCGTGTCCAACTTCATCGGCGTGACAATCATTCGAGCGATTTGAAAGAGAGCATTTTGCCTGTGAAAATGTATTGGCAAACCAGGAAAAGAAGCCCACACATGCACAATGGGCACCTCTACGGCAGGATCATAATCCGGCGTCCACTTCGTTACTCGCATATGCTTGCCGCATATCGTCCAACTTTGACGAGAAAAACAATGCAGATAGTCTTTCCCATGATCAAAGTGAAGAATCACATGCTTAGCATCTAGCAGGCCGATCTTAACTGCCCCAGAAAATCCAATGCGGTCAATCGCTGATCATATGGTTGCTATCGGAGGACAACCATACCAAATCGTTCCCACCAATGTAAAGCGGTATGGACCAGCCAAGGATTGTATGTCATTCGCTGTAAACTCGATCATCGGGCTGCCCTTAAACTTTTGTATTGGTTTTGGCATGATTAGAACTAGAGCAGATCTGAAGAGCGACGAATAAGATTTTGGCGGCGCCAAAACCTTTGTCGCGATCGGCGGCTAGAGTTTGGATGAAGGCGGTGGATCTGACATTGCGTAAGCGAGTGCAAATAAAAGAAAGATGGTGAGGAAGGAAGTGATGGAGAAGAGGTTGAGAAGCAGAGGAGAGCAGCGGGAGGCGATAGCCTACCACTACGGCTAGAGAGAAGGATGTCATTTTTTCTTTATATATATTTTTTTTATAAAGGAGATTTTATTGATGATGAGCCTCACTTTTGGCGGAGGAAAATCATATTACAATAATCAGAGTATGCGAATAAATGAAATAATGAACTAATAATAACATATCTCCAGTCGTATATGATATGCCGCATTAAAACCTTGCCAGGTAAAACCACCCTTGTGGATAAAACCCTGGCGAAGGAAAAAGCGTACATATTTATACGGCTGTCATTGATATGAATCGAATCTAAGTTTGAGTACAAATGTGTGCTTGCTGTAGAT
>AP025052.1:11310186-11324168 GCA_036186865.1 Eustoma russellianum
TGGTAAATGGAATTCGCCCTAAGCGAAAAGGTTGCAATTGCCCAGCTGCTGTTAATGCCTTTAATCCTCTGCTGAATCCCTCTGAAGATAAAATAAACAGTAATGGAGATAAAGGATCCCCCTGTTTTACACCTCTATATGGCCGAAATGTTGAGGAAGGCTGACCGTTAATTAGGACTGCTAATGTGGTAGCCCGCAAGTGGTTAAGTATAATGCGAATGAAAAAGTCAGAGAAACCAAAATGCACAATAATTTCTCCAAGTATTCCCAACTGACTCTATCAAATGCTTTCATCATATCCAGCTTTAAACATACCTGTGAACCACCCTTATCCATCATATGTATCGTTTCCCGAGCCAGAAGAACCTGTGACGAAATGTCGGAGCCTGGAATAAAACCGGTTTGCTCCGGAGATATTTAGCGTGGAAGCAAAGTACTCAAGCGACTAGCAATAATACGTGTGCACACTTTGCTCAGAAAATTAGTTAAACATATTGGGGAAAGTCACTGAATGTAGCAGGCACTGTTTCTTAGGAATCAATGTAATTAGCGCAGAAGCCATCACCGCAGACTGTGGGATACCAAGGAAAAATTCTTGAACTGCTTTTACCATGTCAGTATGAATGATAGACCAACAGGATCGATAAAACTGACCATTAAAACCATCAGGTCCGGCTGCACTAGTAGGATCTAAATGCCAAACTGCATCTTTAATTTCCTCCATGGGTATTTGCGTGAGTAGCGTGTTATCATCCGAAGAAATCACCCGCGGAATATGGCAGAGAATGTCATCATAATTATGCGTCTGCTCACAAGCAAATAAGGATGTGTAAAATGATACTGCTTCAGCCATAATCTCATTAGGTGTGGAGCATAAGTCACGTTAGGAGTGTATTTGTTGAATACGTAACTGCAACCGTTTTCCTTTGACAATAGAATGGAAATATCGGGTGTTGGCGTCACCCTCTTTTAACCACCGACGCGAGATTTTTGCTTCCAAAATTGTAATTCATAGGAGGATGCTTGAAGATAATCAGCTTTTGCTTTATGATACATGATCCTGTTTGCTTCAGTAGGAGACGCATCCCAGGCACTCTCCGCATGTGAAAGCCGATTCAGTCAGCTGGACATTTGAAAATATATTACCAAAGATCTCCTTGTTCCAACGCTGGATGTCTTTCTTTAAACTGAATAGAAACCATACATGCCACCCGTAGTAGGATAAGCCGCCAAGCATTCTTTGCATAAGTATGAAAGTCCGGATGTAGTAACCATGAGTCCAGAAATCGAAAGGAACGACGAACCGTGGACTGATTTATACAACAAAGAAATAATAATGGCGTATGATCAGATGTAATGCGCGGAAGATGAGTGAGCTGTAAATCCTCAAATTTATCCTACAAAGCAGAGTTAATAAAAAACCAGTCTAATCTCCGACGTACTCTGCCCAGTCCTCTACCATCTGTCCAAGTAAACTTAGGCCCATGAAATTGCAGTGACATCAAGAAGCACGACTCAATACAGTCATTAAAATCTTGTAAAGCAGAAAGAGATGGTTGTGATCGGCCTTCATGATCAGACAAGGACCGAAATGTATTGAAATCTCCCCCAACAATCCAAGGCAATGTAGATGTTTCTGAGAATGTACATAAAGAATGCCATAATGCACGGCGTAGCAAGAGCGTATGCTTGCCATAAACCACAGATAGCACAAACGAATACTGCATTGGTCGAAAAAGTAGAGTAAAGTGTATCACTTGATCGTCATCCTGCGCCAACATCAACTGAAAATCTGAGTCACGCCAAAAAACCAAATGCGTTTGGACTGCGATGAAAAGAATTGGAAAAACCAAAATCTAAAGCATAGCGAGTAATATTGGCAGACGAGTGTTTTGGCTCTATCAAAGCAAGTAAATTTAAACGATGATCACGAATTAACTGATGCATTCTAGGAGAGAGGCACGAATGCCCCTTATATTCCATATCATAATATTCATTGAGAAAGAGTAGTGTCACTTCCTGAATCGCATGAGACGCACTGCGTGTAAGCATAGTAGATGGCGGCAACGGAGGAAGATCCTTTCTAGACAGACGTTTTCGACGTGGGACAACAGGAATAAATTCTGTGGAGCTGTCGTTTCCTGTAATCGCGAAATAAGAATATCTGTGTCCGGTGTTGGAGGCATGAGCTGCATACGACGGACAACCTCATCCGGGACTGTCGGAATGTCTGAGGGAGGTTCTTCGGTGGGAAGATCATTATCCGAAGAATGGCCTATATCACAAGTATCTGAAATATCCTGCAAAGTATTGGTGACAGGCTCATCAGGTAGGTCTGTCTGTACATTAGCTGGGGTGTTTGATGGGCCACTGTGAGATTGTGATACTTGAGCGGTAATTGGTTGATCCACAGGAGATGTGGCAGGCACCGCTGGTGGTTTATTTTTTACGGGGGTCCAGCTGCAATGGACGATGTGGCGGTGGGGGAGGCGGAGGAGGAGGCACTGTGGATGATTTTTGTGGCGGGCAAAAGCTTCTACATGGCCTAAACGTCTGCATGATGCATAAAATAACGACAAGTCTTCATATTCAACAGCGTGTAGTATAAAACGATTCTTTGCATGCAGATATATTTTTTTGGCAATTCTTGAGAAACATCAACTTCTACACAAACCCTAGCAACTGAAGGTCTTAATCCATCTGACGTGGCAACATCAAGTTTTAGGGGGGATCCAATCGGCCGAACTATCTCAAACAGTGCCTCTTTACGATGAAGATGAATAGGTAAACCAGGCAATGCTATCCAGACAGGGACAATAGGTACATCAGTGGTTGGATCAAAGTCCACTGTCCATTTTGTAATACGCATGTGGCATCCTGAGATATGCCATGATCGACGATAAAAGCAATGCAAATAATCAGCCTCATTCTGGAATTTTAGCAGTATATGAGTTTGATCAATTAGGGTAATCCGGAGATCCTGATGAAACCCGATTTTCTCAAAAACTTGTCGTATGACCTTCAATGAAGGTCTCCCATACCAGAATGTACCCACCAAAGCATATTTGAAATGTGCAGCAAGGGCATCAATTTCCGAATCCAAGAAGAGTTAAGGGGATACCTTTGTATCGCGATACTGTCTTTGGTGAAATGTTGATCTTTTCTGTGGAGGAGGCGCCGGCGACAACGGCCGCAAATGATGGCGGCGGGATGTCCACATGCGTGTGCGATCGAATGAATGTAGGTGTGCAGAATCGATGACAGCGAAGGACCGGAGTGAACGAATGTTAACAAATGTTTGCCATAATGATGTAAGCTTTAAAACGCTTATTGGCATGTTAGTAGACGACAACAATATATATAAGCATGTAAAGCATATTATCACATAATCATGTCAAGTAACAATATATTCATGCATTTCGAACACTTAACATTTAAGTCATGCATTTTCAAATCAACTCATACCCCGATTTCTCAACAATCTTCCCCTTTTGATGATTTGCAAAATAACCTGTATCCATGATTTAAATGTGATCGCTCCCCCCCTACAATCATGCATAAATTTAATTTCATATCTTACTCCCCCTAAACTTTATCTTTCATCTCCCCCTTTCTCTCCTCCCTTTATTTGTAAATCACATGAAAGAAAGAGCATTTTAATAACATTATCAATTGATACGTAGTTTAGCAAGTAAATTTTCATATGTAGCAATAAAGAGCAATTTATATAAAGAATCATGCATTTTAATGTATGCTATTTTCTTCTATGTCACAAATGCACATCAAAAACCATCAAAGGAAATTGTGAAAAAACCAAAAAAGTCCGTAGAATATGTTTTACTAAGAATACTTGGAAATCTGTGTTGAGAAATATGTTTTGGATAATTTTCAAAGTCATGATTTTAAGTGGTGAATACTTAAAAATACCATACATGGTGTTATATGTTGAAAAAGTTGAAAAAAGTTGACATCGATCTCTCAGGGTTGTTGCACTTCGATCGATCGATGTACTTCAATTTCTCAAATCGATCGATCTATTAAGACAGTGAAAGTTCAAGACCTTACTGTTGGACATCGATCTCTAAACCTGAGACACATCGATCAATTGATGTACAAGCACCGAAACCTCACTTCGATCATCGATGTAGGTCAGAGACAAATTCCTGAGACTCACTGTGAGACCATCGATCTCTGAAGCTGAGGCACTTCGATCGATTGATGTCTAGGGTTTTTAGAAATATTTTCCTAAAATGTGATAAAGTGATTGTTCTCATTTGTACATGTTTTATATATGTTCATTATGTGATTATTATGTGATTTTGATAATTATAAATGTCTTGTGACTAATGTGCCTTGGAAGTTTTCTACAACTTACCAAAAAGGGCAAAATTGGTATTTTGAGTTTCGTAGGAACATGATATGGTTGAAATACATCAAGGACTATTCGCATCTTATTTATTATGACAAAGGTGGTATTATATTTATTTCTGACCATCTGGGTCATTTCTAGAGTTTTCTCACACCATGAGCATTTTGGTCATTTCACCCCTGAGCGTATTTTTGGTATTTTCACTCAAGGATCTCTTGAGTATATTCTTATCACCATTCTGCAGTTGAGTTGTGATTATTTTGAAGATTATATGGTGGCTTTATATTATTTCTCTCACATGATGATATTATTGACAATAGCGGGATATGTGACGAGTTGTGATGTCACATTCTATTTCTTTCTTGAAGACTTTATTTTATATGTTATTGGGGGATACATATTATCATATTTTAGAGATATAAAGGTTTTCAAGGTGTGCAAATGATCACAATATACAAGAAGAAATATTGGAATTTTGGTGTTACGCATTGACATAATCTTGTCAATTATTAGTTGTGGATTCCTTCTTCAAAAATCTGAGTTGATATACATATATGCGGCCTCAAAAATGTGATTTTGCAGTTGGAGATGATGTGTGTTTCGTTTTATGGCTTGGTGACAAGTGGACCAACCAAAAAGAAAGCTTGTTGGCAAAAATTGCCAACTAGGATATTTCAAATTGAACCCCAATGGCTACTAGGCTGTTTATGGCAGATTTTTGAGTCAAATGGAAGCCTTCACATGCCCTATTTTTGTACAAGGAGTTGGGGGTATCTTGGTGGTATTATCCTCTCTTATTATCTTCATTTTGCAAAGGATAATCAAGACTATTTTTGTGATAAAAATCGGCCAACATGTGTGTTCAAGGTGGACCAATTATGTTGTCTCATTTTGCCAAGTGTACAAGACCAACAAATGATGTGAAGACAACTTGGACTTGATGATGAAGATGGTGACACATGTGCACTCTTGTCTACAAGGCTCAATTTACACTATAAATAAGGGGCAATGATGAAGAAAGATGAAACACACTTGAAGCTCACTTGAAAGCATTTGTTGATTTGTCTAGCTATCATCTTCTTCTTGTTCATTCTTGTTCCATTCTTTGTAGCAGAGGTGTTCTTGTTGTATTTGTTGAGCTACAAGCCTCTTGAGCTTCATTTGTAAGATTGATTAGCCAATTCTATAAGGCTACACCAATAGGTGGTACAGGTGTTGTAACTAAGTGTTGCATAGAAGGTGTTCATCCAAGTCTTGAATAGGGTTGGTGTATAACCCAAGGATCAAGCTTGGTTCTTGTTGTAAGTTGATTCATACCATATTGAAATCCAAGGAAAGGTGTTCCTTGGGACTGGAGTAGGTCACATTGACCGAACCAAGAAAAATTCTCAGCGTCTTTATCCTGTTTCTTCATTTCTGCATTCTGCTCGTTTTTCATTGCAATTTTCACACAATTTTTCACGATTGGAAAAATAGCTACACACTTTCAAAATTCGTGAGTTTTGGTAAAGTTATACTTCAGACTGTTTTCTTTCATTGCCACAAGAATTACTTGATTTGAGCAAGGGAGAGTTAGTCTTTCAGTCTTTGCAAGATAGCTGCTGCAATCTGGCTGCAATCTGACCAGTTTTGAGAAAACTTAAATTCTGTATTAATCAAGAATTGTTCAAGGTCAAAGCCTTTTGGAATCATAAACTAGACATCCCGATGAGTGTTTTGACATAAAGTTCAACCTTTTTGGTTATGTATTCAAAGAGAAATACGTTTTTTAATTTCAACAATATTCTGCCTAATTCTATCCAGATTGACCATCTAAATCTTTTTATTTTTTTGAAGGGCTAACGATCTTATTTTTGTCTGATTTTCGGATAGAATCTTGTCAACACATTGAAGTAAAATTCTGGACATTTTCATAATTTTTGGAGCTGTGTACAAGGATATTTGAGTTTTTCAAAAAAGGGTTCTGAATCTGAGGTAGTCTCAGATTCTGTTTTTCAAAGGGGGTTTTAAGTAAGGGTAGTAGTGTAATTTCTGCTAACCACTATTCATCCCCCCCCACTCTAGTGGTGTTTATTGTAGGTGCACGGTCCAACAATTTAAAGGGTCCTTAAGGGTTAGTGATTAGGTACCCAAACTTGGGTGACCTTTCTTGGTCTTACAAAAGATGATAAGAAATATGAAGAAGCAATAATATATATATATTGGGAGCATTTCTATTTGTCTTATGGCCGAAATAATCATATTAAGCATAATGTGAGTTTCGATTTTGATATGCATTTTGGTTGTATGAATAGTTCGTGATCTAGATGCATTAGTGTGGTATGAATGTCGCATATGCATCAAAGGTTTTCTTTCTATCTATATGGTACATAATTATACTTTGTATGTAATAAAAAAGAAGTAGTGCGACGAGATACAATGGGCGACTTGCTACATTGTATTATCGCCTTCATAGGCATGATGATCGTCTTAAATACATGTGGTTTATTATATGAAGATAAAACAAAATTTGTAGACTGGTTTTTTACCTGATTATCTTCAATATATCCTAATCCGGATTTGTCAGTGTCATGCTTTTGAGAAGAAATAAGACGATTTAACATGCAAGTTCCTGTATCGAATTGTTTTACCGTCTTTCTAAGTTTGTGTTTTCTTGATCTCAAATCAGAGATCTCTAGTTTTATTAAAGTATTTTTGGATGTCAAAGATTCAATTTCAGATCTCAATGAAACAATCAAATTAGACGGCTCTTCTTTTGAATCAAATTGAGATACAAGATTTGTGTTAGAAGATTCTAACAATTTCTTGTCTTCAATTAAGTGTTTCTTTTCTTTTGAAAGAGTCTTAGCAAACTTATGTAACTCAAGATATTGAACATACAAATCATGATAAGATGGTCCAGAATCAAAATAAGAGTCAGAATTTACCTCACTATCAAAATGTGGAGGCGGTTGACTTGACATACCTTCTTGTTCGGTTTTACGGCTAGTGGATGCTATCTCACAAAGTTGTTAGATTTTCTTTTTGTGAGTGAAACTTGCTCTAATACCACTTGTAGGGCCTGTATAGCAACACTAGAAGGGAGGGTTGAATAGTGAGTACGGAAAATTCGTTTTTTAAAACTTTTTAAACCAAATAACTCACTTCTGAAAACAGTTTATGTATTCAGATCCTGATTTTAGTTAACTAGTTGACTAGGTTGTATACCTCCAAAAATTATGAAATTTGGTGATGATGTGATTTCAGATGTTATGAGTGTCACACAAAAATTTCAGATTAAAACTCCAAGTCTGACCCCTTGAGGAAATGTTTTTCCTCAGATTGCGTCAATATGTCAAAATATGTTCTTCAAAATGAAAATTTTATTCCTATTAATTGAAAACTCTAAATGACCTCAAAATTTTATTCTATGACCCTCACGATGTGCACTTTAATGGGTTAAAACAGTTTTTCAAACTTCTCTTGGTAAGTATGTCAACCATGTTGATGTTCTCAACCTTTGTAGATCTGAGTATCAGATTGCACTTGTCTCAGATCTATGAATGTTTGACTGAATTATACTTATACAAATGTGATGAAACTTGTCCTAAATGAAAGCTAAGACGTGTGGTTATATTTCTGCAAAACTTTTGTTATTTTCGAAAATGCTTGCTATTTTTTCTGCGAGTATGAATACGATGCAGAAAACTGAAAAAATGAAAGTAAAAGTGCTGAAAGTAAATAACACTGAGATTTTTATACTGGTTTGGTTAAATCAACCAAATCCAGTCTTCGAGGACACCTTACTTGGTATTCAATAATCACAAAAAGCACCTTGAGACAAGGGTGACTGGATTTAAACACCAACTCCACTCTTTTACGACAAACAAACAAAACACAACAACATGAACACCACCACCGAACAAATGAAGGTATGATCACACCTTGATCAACCTTGTAAGGGGGAGAGTATAAGTTGAGGGGGGGAGCACATATGTTAGTCTAAAAATAATTTTAAAACAATTGGTGTAGAATTGATGAATTTTGTCAAAAGCAATTCAATTGGTATAAAACATTGGTATAAAGTTGGTAATATGTGTTAAACAATTGGTAAAAAAATTTTGTGACATTAAAAATCATGTAAGGTTATTTTGAAAATAATCCAAAAGGAGAAGAATGTTAAGAAATATGTTTGGACAATTTTCAAAATTATAATTTTAAGTGTTACATGTCATAAAGCTGTCACACATGATGTTATAAATGATAAAAAGTTGAATAAGTGAAGAAAAATGACATCGATCTCTCAGGTATAACCACTCACTCGATCAATGTATACATGGATCTCTACATCGATCAATCAAAGTAGGCAGGGGAAATTCCAAATCTTACTGTGAGACATCGATCTCTAAACCTGAGACACATCGATCGATCGATGTAGGTCAGAGACAAAATTTGAATCTTACAGTGAGACATCGATCTGTCAAGCAGAGGCACTTCGATCGATCGATGCCTAGGGTTTTTAGAAATTGTTTTCCTAAAATATGATAAAATGGTTGTTTTCATTTGCATATCTTTCATATATGTTTGTGTTTTGATTATTATAATGATGTTTTGTGATTAATATGCCTTGGAAGTTGTATGACTTACCAAAAAGGGCAAAATCGGTATTTTGAGTTTTTGTAGGTACTTGACATGGTGAAAAATTTCAAGAACCCATTTACATCTTATTTATCATCACTAAGATATACTTATTTCTATTTCTGTCCATCGGGGTCATTTTCGGGGTTTTCTATCATCAGGGGCATTTTTAGTCATTTTATCCCCAAGGGCAGTTTTGTCATTTTACTCAAAGACATCCCTTGAGTACCATATTATCTGCATTATGGATGTTAGTTATGGTTTTTGAAGATTATTTGGTGGTTTTCTATTCTATTCTCTTGTTTGGTGATATTATCGAATGGTAGCAGGATATCTGACAGTATTTGATATCACATTCTATTTTTTCTTAAAGACCATCTTATATATGTTATTAGGGATTCTTATTCATCAGTTTGAAGAGATTCTAAGGGCATTATTGGTGCAAAATTCATCACAGCATACAAAGGCAAAAAGTGGGAATTTTGATATTATATGCTAGCATAATCTTGTCACCTCTTATGTATTATCTTCTCTACAAAAAATTTGAGCTTGTACACATAAATGTTGCCTCACAAAACATGCATATACAGTTGTTAAAGGTGTTTGGCTCATTTTATGACATGTGTAGAAGTGGACCAATCAAATACAAGCTAGTTAGCAAAGTTGCCAAACTTGGAAATTTTTATGTTAAAGCCAATGGCTTTGTTTGGTGGTTGGGAGCTCATTTCTTCAAACTTTTGAAGTCACCCACATGTGCTATATTCATGGAAAGAAGTTGAGGTATTCTTGTGCAATATTCTACTCATATTATCTTCATTTTGCAAAGGATAATCAAGATATAAAAAAGGTGGAAAATTTTAGCCAAATGATGTTCCACAATCATGTTTCTTTATGTTGCCAAGTGTACAAGGCATTTATGTGGCCAACCAATGATGTGAAGACAACTAAGAGTTGATGATGAAGATGTTGGCACATAGGAGTTCTTATCTTCAAGGCTCAACTCACACTATAAATATGAGGAAAGGTGAAGAAGAGAATACACACACTTGAAAGCAAGATCGAAGCTCATTGTCTTGTTATTCACTTCTCTTCTTTCTTGATTCTTTCTTTGTGTAGCCAAGGTGTTCTTGTGCTATTTGTTTTATATCTACAAGCCTCTTGTGTTGTATTTGTAAGATTGATTAGCCAAATTTAAAAGACTACATCAATAGGTGATAGAGGTGTTGCATCCTAAGTTGCATACAGATGATCATCCAAGTCTTCAATAGGGTTGATGTTTAACCCAAGGATCAAGCTTGGTTCTTGTTTTATTGTTTTCATTCCATAGTAAAATCTAAGGAAAGGTGTTTCTTGGGACTGGAGTAGGTCACATTGACCGAACCAGGTTCTTGCCTTCTTTCCTTCTTTACTGTTTTTTGCCCGTTTTCGCTGTTGCTTTCAGCCAGATTCACACGTCTTGAAAAAACAGCAAAACATTCTCAAAATTCATTATTTGTGGTGGAGTTATACTTCAGACTATTAACTTTCATTTGCAACAAGAATCACTTGATTTGAGCAAAGGAAAGTTAGTCTTTCTGCCTTTGAAAGATAACTGCTCTATTCTGGCTGCAATCTGACGACTCTCAAGGAAACTTGCATTCTGATTTTATCAAGCACAGTTTCATGCAAGAGTCTTTTGGAAACTTAATTTAGACATCTTAAGGAGTGTTTTTACATAAAGATCAACCTTTTTGTTTGAGTAATGAAAGAGAAACACGTTTGCAAATTTTAGCACCACGTGGTCCAAAATTGTCCAGATTGACCATTTAAATCTTTTTTTTGTTTGAAGGTCAAACGATTTTATTTTTTGCTCAGTTTTGGAAAGAGTATAGTCAAGACATTGATATTCATTTCTGGAGAGTTTCCTAATTTTTTGAGTTGTGTATACTGACTTTTGAATTTTTCAAAAACAGATACTGAATCTGAGATCTACACAGATTCAGTTTTCAAAAGAGGATTTTAATTCAAGGGTAGTAGTGTAATTTCCGCTAACCACTATTCACCCTCCTCTAGTGGTGTTTATTGCAGGTGTTATGGTCCAACACGTAAGAAATGATCTTAGACGAGAGTGACAGCCTTAGACTAAGAAAAATAAAACGGTGATAGGAAAACTGCCAAATAAACCCTACCCCTCTTAAATAGAAAGTTATCACGAAACCATAATGGACGTTTCTTATAGCTATTTAACTTAGTGGAAATGTCTTCGATAAGATGATATCGAACTTAAGAAGGATATGAGCTATAGGGAAGGATTCTTAGAAATTAAGATACGATATTAAATTATCACCCTAATAGCAAATTTAGAAACAATTTTTAGACCTTGTAATAAGGGATGAGTTTAGATTAAGATAAGATCATATGAAAAATAAAGTCAAATATATCTAGGATATACTGTTAAAATTAGAATTTCGTAGGTTGCCTAAGTTATGATATGTAGTAGAACTATAAGAAACGATTAAAAAGAGTTATGACAATTAGGGTTTGGTAAATAAATTGTACAAGTTGTACATTTAGGGATAAGACGAAGAATTTAGAAGTTATCAGAGTAGGTCAAAAATATTAGTCGCATTAGGAATATAAATTTTATAGCGATAAGTGTATGATAATATAAGTAAAGATGACGATATAATAAGTCATTACCTATCAGAAATTAATTATTAATTTTGAGGAAAGTCGAATTATCTGGTTGGAATTAGTAGGCGTAAGTTGAATTCCAGTAAACATGATTCATAGTGGTTGATATGATATAAGATAAACCCAGGTGGAGGTTAGCGGATGAAATAAGTAAGTACGAAGATTAGCATAACGCGTAGAAATATGAGCTTGTAGAATACCCTAAGCAGATGAATATAAAGTGTACTTTGATAGGAATCTAAAGGAAAATCTTGTCATAAGACGGTGAACATTGAGTTGAATGATATGCAATTAATCGATGATGCTAGAATTTAAGTGTTTAAATTCTTGAGGGTAAGATCGACAAAACCCCTAAGTTTCGAGGATGAAACTTTTTACAAGGGGAAGAGAATGAACCCGCATTTCCAGGTTAGTGGAAAAGAGAAATAAGATAATGGAAAATAGAACGTAAGTGCGATAACGATAAAATTTCGGTAGAATTGAAAATTTTGACTCAGGGTTTAATAGGACGTGAGTATATATATTGGGTTAGAAACGCTCGAAGAAATAACCAAACGACAAGGTAACGGATATAACAATGTATGACATAGGTAACGAACATTTTCGAACATATGATAGGGTTTAAATAAATATCGTTGTAACGACTAAAGTACTGGACTAAATTAAATCAAAATATAAAATACATGACGTAATAATTTACACTACTTAATTTAAAATGAAGACAAATAGGACATAATAAAATAAATGGAAAAGAATAAACATGAAAATGAATATGTACATATAGACACACTTGGTGCCATTTATGTAGGAGAAAAAGAAGAAGAAATTGTGGTTAGAAAAATACTCCAACAAAATACCGAGTTGTGTACAAACCAAATGATTGCATTTTGTCCTATTCTACCAACCCAAACACCCACTTGGTCGCCCCCTACATACAAGTGGAAGAAAAGTTTTGTTCCATAATGTATTCCACTACATAACAAAACCCAGACTTTTTCCTTAATTATCACATTTTCTCCCACTTTATCTTACATGGAAATAAAACAAAACCCTTTTTTCCCTCCTACCCTCCAATAGGATGGCCCCCTTAACCCCAAAAGAAGACAAGATGTCTTCTTTTTCTTTCTCTTCTTACACACTCCTTCTACTCCCATCATAATCAACACCTAATACTTTCGAACTCCATCAATTGCCAAGGAAAAATCCTACCTCCCCAACCCTCTCTAAATTTCGGCTTAACACTCACATAAGGGGGGAAGTCAATACTTTTTTCATTCCCGACTCCACCTTCTTACACTTTCAACCACCATCATTTTTCTCCCAACTTCTTCCATCTTTTCTTACATGTCTAACCATTTACTAAAAAACCAACCACTCTCTTCCTACACCCTTTTTGACCACCCAACACCTCCAAGGGAAGAAATATCTTCTCCTTTCATTCTACATTTCTTCACTCCACCAATTTGTCAAGACCACTATTCAATCTTCCCCCATCAACTCTCTAAACCATCATCAGGTATTCTTCTCTCTTTTTACCCTCAAGAAAACGTCCCCTCCCTCTACCAAGAAGAAAATATTTTCTTCCCTCTTTCCTTTCCTTACACCCTGTTACCTGCACTACCCACTCTGCCTTTCTTCCATTTTTAAGGCAACCTTACAGCGCTTTATCTTTCTAACCATTTCAAGACTTCAACATTTTCTTCTCCTCTTCCTTACACCTCCAAAACCGTCCCCCTCTCTCTGTTCAAACTTATTTTTCATCTTCAACCCATTTTCTCTACTACACACTTCTCTTCCCTCTTCAATAGAAGAACAAGTCTTACAAACCCTTCTTACACTTAAATGGCAAAAATCTTAAGGAGGAGAACAAAGAAACACTTTCCTCTTCTTCTCATTTCAAACCTAGAAAATCTCTATTTCCAAGACATCTCCATTTCCTCTTTATGAAAAGAAAAACAAAATCCTTCAATCTCCGTTCCCACCAAAACGGCCGTTAGTTACAAAGCTACAAACAAGGAGTGATTTTCTTTCCTTCACCTCATACACACCTTCAAAACAACGACTACAACATCCTCCTTTATTTCAAGCATGATGGCTGAATTTTAAGGCGTTGAAACCCAAGGTGTAGCAAGGTAAGAACTTCATATAAGATGGTTATATTTCTTCCATTTATCCATTTGCATAAGTTGTACACTAACTCCTTCATTTTTGCATCAAACCCATGAGCTCCTACAAGGAAGGAGGAGAAGGTTTTCTTCAAGCCAAGTGAAGAAATCTTCACTTTCATACTAAAGTCAAGTGATAAAGGCATGTACTCTTCCTA